>JADLZL010005536.1:0-134743 GCA_015844335.1 Chrysopogon serrulatus | reverse complement strand
AATAGCACTAAGCCTACCATAAACAAAATGGCATAGCATACCTCTGGAAGCCTAGGTATCTGTATGTCACCACCTTTACACTCAGCTTCTTGCTGGCAGGGTGAGACATTATTATCCCGTGGAGCAAGAAACCCATCTGCAGCACAGCATAAGTTATTATGAATAATTTGGACATTTGAGGCGCAAAACAACCAATGCACACAGAGGAATCCTTTTTGCACTCTTGTCAAACATCTGTTCAATAATAATAGTAACACAGACAGGTTGTTAAAACAGAGCATGCAGGTTTTTATCTTTTCCCCAGAGCGTGCATAATAACCTGTCCTCAGGTTTTGTCAATCTGGTCGAAGCCAAAGAAACAATAGACACAGTGCAGGCCATCAGCCACTGCTTTCAATATTTCCTCCCTCACAAGGAGAGGCTCTCATCCCGGATTTTAATTATACAGGTAAAAGAAAGTAACCAATTCAATTGAATGTACTGCTGTAGTAGCAATATTTTAACAATGAGATGTATTCCCTCTAGGGCTTAGATTTTTTTTTTCTTTATGCAAGCAGGTTCACATCAAAAGTTCAAAACTACAAGATGGGTGGAGAAATAGTTTGGATTTTTCTATCAACCAGATTATTAATTAAGAAAAAAAAAAACAGAGGAAGGGAGGGCGGCGGCTTACGAGTGGTCTGAGCTCGCCGACTAAGGCGGTCCAGCTGCCGCTCCATGGACATGTGCTGCATGAGATCAACAAGCCCCATATCTTCTTCTATGTGGAATATATATAATCTATATATATATCCCGGCCTGCCTTAATTAAGGCGGAATCGAATCAATCTCCCCCTCTCTGGCTGCCTTGAACTGAATCCCCTCCAGATCAGCCTCCGGTGTCTCCTCTCCGGACTCCGGCCCTCCCTGCTGTAGGGGAGGAGCGTCAATTTGAGGGAGGGGATTGACTGAGATTTGGGAACCCGACCCAGCAAAGAGTTTCACTAGGACAGGAAGGGCTGGATGGAGTTCGGTTCGATTTTGTACGTGGTGCGCACCTCCTCAGCTGCACGGCGGCGCCGGGCGAGCTGCGGCTCTGCCCGGTGGCCTGAGCCCGGCCCGGCACTGGATCACGGAGTGCATCAGGCGCCTGCGGGCCGGAGCAGTACGCAGCCGGAGAGAGCACGCTGAAGGCGGTTCCTGGTCTCCTGGACCATGGAGTCTTTGTCTTCTTGGCTGGAGTAGGCGGCGACTGTTACCATCCCGGCTGACACGGGCCCCAAGAAAAGCATGCCGACTCCGAGCCCGGGCCGCCGCGTCCTTGCCGATTTGTCAAGCCAAATACTCGCACGTGTCTCTGGCCCAAACCTTTTTTTTTTTTTTTTTTTGACTTGCTTGCCTTTCATTACTTAACCGGCCGAGGCCTCAGTGAGCAGGATTTCCTCGACGCATGCCGGAGTTACATGCCACATCTCCGTGCGATGCGCCTTGGATACTTGCTGTGCTAAAACATGCGCTACAGTATTACAGGTTCTACTAACATAAACAAACGAGAAAGCATGAAAGGCAAGACTGAGCTCATGGAGCTCTTCTAAAATCGGAGCAATTGACAAAGCGCTGGGCTTCACGTTGCTTCCAATGATTGATAAGTTCCAGGCAATCTGTTTCCACCACCACCTGCTGAAGATCATGATGTTTAGCTAGCTGTAGACCATCACGACAGGCCATTGCTTCCATCATACAAGCATCCAGTCCCCTCTCGTACCACTTTGCTTGAGCAGCTTTGAATCGGCCCTGTTCGTCTCTGATAATACAAGCCGTTGCCCCACTCGAATCTCTGACAGAGAAGGCGGCATCAGTATTAATTTTCAACCACCCCTGCATCGGCTTCTTCCACTTCTGTTTCTCAGTCACCTTCTCTTTCGGGGCTGTAGGATTGGAAAGTTTCCATAGATCAAACGCCGTGTCTCTTACCCAAAGTACAGACTGTTGAACGCTGAGGAGAGCCTCCCCATGTCGTCTGCTGTTGCGTCTCATCCAAAGAGCCCACATACCACAAAGGATGATCGCCGTCTCTCTGCTTGGACAGATTCCAGTAATAAGGTCTGTAGCCCAAGTTTGAGGATTCAGGTTGGGGACCTTAACACCGGTTCCAATTTTGATCTGGCGCCAAAACTCCTTGGCGATGGTACAGTGTAGGAGCATGTGTTCAATTGATTCCTCCGCCGCGCCACACACCTCACAGAAGGCAATTGGTTCAATATGTCGTTTCCATAGTATATACCGAGCTGGCAAGAATTCATGGATAACTCTCCACCAAAACACCTTGACTTTTGGGGGAACCATCAGTTTCCAGATACACTTCCAAGGGCCCTCAACTGAAGAATTAGGGGACTGATGAGAGTTACTGTCAGACCTGTTCATGTGCACAAGCCTATAAGCTGATCTGACTGTGTAAATGCCTGACTTCTCTGGCTCCCACGCCCAAGTGTCCTGATTGGTGTGTAAATGACCAGCGCGAGGAGAGAGGAGAGGAGAGAAGGTCATGAAAATTGTAAACAAAAATTCTGAACCATTAGTTAATTAGTTAGTTAATCATTCCTCGCCTGTTGCGTGTTCTTCCTTCTTACTCCTCTCCTCTGCTTGCTTCCTCTTCCCCCAACTCTATTCCTAACAGCGACGTAGTACGCTCTGGTACGTGGTGGAGTTGCCGTCGTTCAAGTCTTAAAGATGGGCCCAACATCTCTCGAGTGGCTTCAGTGGCGGAGCCAGGATTCAAAACTTAGGTATTCCCACCGATAATTACAGTCATAAACTGTTCAGCTAATTGGCTCCAAAAAGACTAAAATTGCAATCAAGAATTCAAGATCCAAGAACCGGAGTATCAAGAATAGAATCTGGTCTGGTGTTGGCGCGTTGCCTGCTGCTCAGCTGCTGCCTTGCGGGGTTGCGGCTTGTGCTGGCCGCGCTCGGCGCGAAACTCCTCCGGTCGCAGCCCACAGCCCGCGGAACGCCGGGCGCGCCGGCCGCTGCCTCACCTCCTCGACAGTCCCTTGCTCCCGGCGCCGCCTAGCGCCTAGGGTCTGCAGTGCGCCCCCGCCGCCCGCGCCGCATGACAGCGTCCGTGTCGAGAGGCGGCGAGCAGCCCACCCGGCCACCCGGCCCTCGGGCGCCGCCCGGCGGCCGCCCGCTAACCGCCCGCCGCCTCCCTCAGCTGTTGCCGTCTTGACACCCAGCCACGCTGCCAGCGCAGCCCGCCTGCCAGCCCTTTGCCGCTACCTGCCCAGCCTTGCTTGCTGCCCCCATGGCCCGCCGCCCGATTCGCCACCGCCGTCTAGGGTTGTTCGATTGGCGATTGGGGAATGGGGAATGGAAGAACCAAGGACGGAAGGAGACGACTGGTGGGGGATTTCTTTGACTCTTCGACGCGGTGCCGTGCGGGATGCGAGCGATGGGCCTCATAGGCCGACCTAGAATGCAAGTCTGGGATGGGAGAAGGGAGGTAGGCTGTTTTTGGGCCATTTTGGGCTAAAATAGCGAACAGATAACACAAATACACCATTATACATTTATATGAGGCCGACCTGGAATGCAAGTCTGGGATGGGAGAAGGGAGATAGGCTGTTTTTGGGCCATTTTGAGCTAAAATAGCGAACAGATGACACAAATACATCATTATACATTTATATATATAATTATACATACATATCTATATATATCTATTAAAACTTCTAAAAAAAAGTTGGATATTCCTGGAAATACCCAGGCATCCATGTAGCTCCGCCCATGGGTGGCTTATAGAATCTCGACAACTAAAACATATAGATTGTCAATGTTTACCGGCAGCACCAAAACAAACCACTCCAAGTCTTCCCGATCTAGTCGCAGTTGCCGGTGCCGTGCTTAGTTGCTGCCTTCAAGAATCTATTAGATATGTTGTACTTCCTAGAATGTTTTGGACATGTTGTGCTTCATAGAATCTTTTGGACAATGTTGTGCTTCCTAAAATCTCTTAGACAATGATGTGCTTCCTATAATATTTTGGACAATGATGTGCTTCCTCTGCATTTGAGACTCCTCAGTCCCTTATACGCTGTCTTGCCTCTTGGACAGTGTTGTGCATCTCTCACTTCCTTCTTCCTAAAATACTGTTGAGTGTGATGTCCGTGAGATATGAAATGATGACAGAGTCTTGGTGTGGGACGACCAAGTCCGTGATATAAGTTTTTAATTTTTTATGTTTGATCTTAGCTCTGAAAGAAAATTCAACACAAACTTTAATTTCTAACAACGTGATAGCCTATCTTTCACGTATCTATGATACGGACACGGAAGTAATATAATCAAAATTTGAAGTTGTATTTTAATTATCTATCATTTTTAAGACTTTTATAATATTAAAGTTTCGAAATATTAGTATAACACGTGCTCATACATATATTATCATTATATTATGTGTTTCCGTTGCAATGCACGGACATTTATCTAGTAGTATATATATACAGAGTTTTTCACAAAATAAATAAAAGGTAAAAGATTATACAGGTACTAGCTAGTATGTACTAAGACTGCCCACAGCGTCGGCACCGAGCCAAAAGAATCCATACGCGCCAGCAGGCATCGGTGCCAAGACTCAGACTCTACCGCAATGTGGGCACCGGGGCTGCTTGTGTGTGGGGGCCGCAAACACAGACACCGCAGAGGCCCAGCACCGGCCCGTGCTCACATGCAAGCGGCAAGAATAATTTGACTCACCTACATGCCACCGGCCCGTGCTCGCATGGCACCGTGTTTATTGTTTCAGCACCGGCTCACCTACATGCCACCGGATCAAGAAAATTAAACTCGGCACCGCTGCCTGCAATGTTTTGACACGGTGTCTAATTACTCTCTCTCTCCTTTCTTGTCACCGGCAAGAAGACACATTGTGGACAGTCTAACATGACTTGATTGCACATTTAATTTATGATTTGTGCCCCCAGTATGATGGAGCCATGAATTTGCGGTTGAGTATGTCAAATGTACAAAATTTCAAAGCAAATGGCGTTATAATGGTCATAACATTTAACAAATCTCTAATGATAACCAAAATACAAGTTTGAAATATAAATAATTAAGAAATATTATAGAACAATTACATCTACAATAATATAAATCTATGATTTTCTTGTTGGAAGAGATTAATGACATCTTCATCTTTCACTTGACCAAAGAATTCTCTCTCAATAATGCAAATATGCTGCTAGTACCCTATTCTTCATCTACATTACAATCAATTTACAAAGAACATAATGTTATAAAATTACTAAATAAAGTAGTACGCAGCACAGGTGCACGGCAGTAGGAAGAACTAATAAAAGAGAGATCATGAAATCTTTACCTAGCTGCCTGTTGCAATTGCGATTTGCGACCAGGAGTCCATGATGCGTTGCTGCCTGCTGCCTGGTGGTCACCACTCGCCGGCCGCGGCGCTGCCGCACGGCCGCAGCAGAAGCAGACCTCAAGATGTGCCGCCTGCAGCCTGCCGCCGCAGCCAGCAATAGCAGATCGAGATGTGTGTGCGCCGTCGCAACCGCCGCCGGAGTTCGGACGGGAGTTGCAAGTCGCGATTTTTTTCGACTTCTGAAAGGATGCACGGGAGCACTTCAGCCGCTTGGGCCTTGGCCAAGTTGGCCTGCTCAATACGTTCGTTTGCGGGCTTTTGGTCCATTAAAAAATAGAATATACATGTATACTACATATATAACATGTATTTATTTTTTACACCTAAATTTTGGGTATTCCAAAGAATACCTAGGCATACCCCTAGCGCCGTCCATGATACACTTACACATCATCAGTACCCTTTCTTCTTCTTCCAAATTTTTATCAAGCTTACGATGTCCTCAGTGTGAGTTAAATGCTAATCCTAAGCCAAATTTGTTTCATGTAATTTGAACCG
The DNA here is from genome assembly GCA_015844335.1 of Chrysopogon serrulatus. Classification (NCBI taxonomy): domain Eukaryota; kingdom Viridiplantae; phylum Streptophyta; class Magnoliopsida; order Poales; family Poaceae; genus Chrysopogon; species Chrysopogon serrulatus. The sequence goes on along the minus strand of JADLZL010005536.1, from coordinate 128,823 downwards.
CAACATCATCAACTCGAAATACCAATTTAGAATCCTACGTAGTGGCACTAGCGGAGCCCCGGACTCGTGGGCGAAGCGCAAAGGAATTTTTCTTTGTATTTTTACAGAAAAAATATTGTATGTATTTTTAAATACCTAAACACATGTGTGCACAATGAGAATCCAGTCGAACCCAACCCAACGCAAAGCAGAGACGGCCAGACAGTAGTAGTAGCTTGTTATATTTAACATAAAAAAGATAAGAAACATAGTCGAACCCAACCCAACGCAAAGCAGAGACGGCCAGACAGTAGTAGTAGCTTGTTATATTAACATAAAAAAGATAAGAAACATCAGGAACCTACTATAATAAGATGTACAGGAGCAACACATTTGATACTCCTTGGTGCATCCAAAAAAGAAGAAGCATAAAAACAACAGAAATGCATAAATTTCCACAAAACCAGGTCATACGGAAAGGAACAACAAAAAAGGTTGAGATAAAATTAGAACTGATCATTTAAGGAATGGCCACAGACCCCCGTGAGTTGGAGAGCAAGGGTGACACACGCCACCAGCACCAGCTCATCCTGCTCCACTTCTAGCACGAATGTAAGAGAACTCACTTGAAATCCTATTCAAAACTTATTATGCATGTTTTTTCCCCTTCACAGCATAATGGACTTTCAATTGACGGGTTTGGATTATATATGAGCTTGCACACCTTTTATAATCAAGTATTAATGGGGTAGGAGAAACAGTACCTCGTCAACCTAGTAGTTGCACTTCAAGTCAATCTTATAAAAAGGTGTATCTAGCATTCTCAAGCGGGCTTACAGTAGGTGCCTCATGCCTCTTCTAATCTGTTCCCCTTCACTCTGTAGCTGTGTAAACTGCATCTGCAGATCCCCCCTCATAGTTGTGCCTGAAATGCATCACCAATTCAAATTACAAAGCAAATAGCTGTGTAGGAACCATGGGAGGATCATTATCATGTATAAGAGCTACAGGAGTACATAAAAACTGTTAGTGAATAAGTAAAACTGTGTATAAATCCCCACTTCCTAGTTAACTCATCAATTAGTTACCTCATCAATAGAAGCTACAAATCCACAAACTTCAGCTGAATCAGACCCCCTGAGAGACAGAAATCGCACAGAAGCTGGTTGCAATAGTTAAATACTCCGTACTTGAAGTGCAACAGGAGCCGTGAGGCCAGTGTGCTATCAGTCTGGTGCTATCAGTCTGGTGGAGCAGGACACCAATACAATTGTTGCTGGCTGCTGCGGAGATGGACACAATTGCAACTCATGTAATGGACTGGATCAGCAAATTTCAATTTAGAGAAATTGACTGCGATTATTTTTTTTTCTAAATATATGGACTGGCAGCTGATTCCTAATGTCATCACTCACATAAAAGTAATATAAGGCTAAAATGAGGTTTCTGCAAGCAGAACATATTGTTGCTTATAACCTTGATTAAAAGAAAATGTAATGGAATCAAACATTATAACCTGGCCAATTTGTTCATTCATCCAAATTTATTGTTAATATCACATCAATCCCTGTAATATACTCCTAGTCAAACAAAATCAATAGGTCCATGTACTGGAACAGTAGATAACCACCCGCTGACACTATCTTAGCGGGCCTACTACATGTTTGATCATCCTTGCCTATATATGCATATGTACTCCAATACTCCATAGCCAGTTTTCCTGTGCAATTCCATTGTTTTCAAAGGAAAACATCAAAATCATGTAATGACTTAGGTGAAGCCAAATAGATTAACATGGACTGAACTGAGAATTGATGAATTCCAAAACACTTATCAGCAGTTTGAAATAAAACAAACAGACAGAACAACACCGCTTATGGAAAAATTACTAGTTTGGGTTCAGGTTGCATATCATCGAGACCAGTACTGTGTTCAGTACTAGTTGGGTTAAGTTTATGTAAGACCACCGAGACCAAAAAATATCACCTAGAGACTAGTACTGTTCAGGTCAGCAACAATTGTAAACCAATGATTCACTACCATAAAACACAACCACAAATTGCCTAGTTAATAGCATGAGAATCACAAATAGCAAGGTTCGATAATAACATCAGGACCATACATACATATACTATTTAGGAAACAACACAGTAGCAAATAAGGTCCAAGATGATAACACAAAGATGATGATGACAACACAAAGATGATGATGACACCATAGTAGTATTGAGGAGACACGACACTAGACACTTAGAATATAATAGGTGGATCACACAAAGACATGATGCTACTACTACTACTGCTGCTGCTTAGGCCAGGTAGCTTGATCTTGGACATAAATTAAACATGTGCTGCTGCTTTTCCATGGCTAGCTAGTTCTTCACCACCACCTCTTCCTCGTCGTCTGTGACCTCCTTTTCGTTATAGGCAAAGCCAAAAGCTTGGTACTGAGCAATGAGGGCTTTCTGATATGCAAGTTTCTTAGCATTGATGATCTTGCGAATGGCATACTTTTGGCGGTAATGCTCGTGACAGCTTGTCCATCTCGTCGTCGAGAGTTCTCTCATCATGCCAGGATTTTCCATAATGTATTGGATTAGGGCATCGGGGACATTTACCCCGACCACCTTCTTCTTCTTGTCGGCCGCCGGCGCTGGCTTCTTCCTCTGCAACCAGCGATCCAGCGCCCCTGGGACAAGGTACTTATCCCACAGATGGTCCGCCTCCCGCAACTCCTGCCAAAGCTTGAGCATCTCACCCTCCTTGAACAAGTTATCACCCTGCTGCTGTTGCTCTTCCTTCTTGAGGGCACCGTCGTCGTCACCCGGCTCTGACGTGACGGCGGCCTCCTGCTTCATCTTCTTTGCCAACAAAGCAACCAAGTGAACCATCGCCTTCCTCCTCCTCAAGGTGCCACCGCCCTCAGACGCCCTCGCCTCCTCCCTCTTCTTCTTCCCGGCCCCGGCAGCCGTGGACTCCATCGCGAAGAAAACCGATCTCGTGAACCGTTGTCGCCTCGTTCGTCCTCAATGTCAGTCACCCTGGCTATCCCTGCCCTCCGGCGTCTCCCCTCCAGGCTCCGGCCCTCCCTACTGGAGTGGAGGAGCGTCAATTTGAGGGAGGGAATTGGACTGAGATTTGGGAATCCCCCAGCAAAGAGCTGGAGTTCGGTTCGATTTTGTACACGGGAGCGCTGCCAAAAATAGGCCGCGAGCTCCACGCGACTCCTAGGCACCGGCTGCCCTAGCACCCCGCCCGCAGCCACCCCGCTCGTACGCCCCCGAACCTGTGCGGATTATGGATAAAGGAAGGGCCGAAGGCAATGTAATACATTTATTCTTTTCCTATAATAAACAATATAAAAATAAGTATTTTTCGTGATAGGACTATGGATACCTCACACAAACTCAAATTACTAACTAAAATCAAATAATGACAAGGGCAGTATGGCATTCAACATGTTTCATCGATTTCAGAAAAATAGGAGAAATCTCTTTTGCTAAATGTTTTTCAAAAGTGCTTCGATTTGTTCAGTGAAGTTATCGTTCAGAGGAGTTAAACCTAAAATTTTTTTAGAGGAGTCAGAGGGTTTCTAAACAGACGTGCTAGTGTACTCCTTTTATAAAATATAAAATACAATTCTAGATTTATTTTATCTTAGAGTTGCATAGGTCATTATTTCTTTCTGTTGATCGTACTATAAAAAGGATATAAATAAGTAGATTGGTCTAGCTGAGTGTAATGAGTGATTATAGTGTACACTTGTCAAATTTAGTACTAGGTGGTTCACATAGTCCTAAGAACAATTGGAGCTAAGCCATTTTCAACATGATTAATTTGGATGAAAATGGGGCCTTTACATGGCCGTCGGAATTTTCTGATGATTACATCAAAGAGGTATTGAAGCTAAGACCATGCACAACTGAATGATAGGTTCCGGTGCTCTAAACCTAATCTTCTAGTGGTCGTCATCAAAGACTTAGGCCCTAGTTGAACCCTATGAACTAGTAACTAGTTGACTAACAATTAGTCCATAAGAATCCAAACGGATAAACTAGTATAGTAGGTGAACTAGTGGGTGAATTAATGTATAATCCAAGACTCAACTAGTACTAGTTCACTAGTTCATAAAACCCAACTAGTTGAACTAGTTGTTAGTTCATTAGATCCAAACAGACCCTTATACATTAAAACTTAGCTTTAGTTTACACAATGGAGGAGCAGAGTGTACAGTAAGCTTTCAGATGAAAGGATCCTAAAATGCTTAGAGGAAGTGGAGTGCCTACAAAAAGAAAGCGAAGGAGGGGGAAAAGTATTGACCGTAGATATTAAATACACAAAGAATAGTTGAATGATGCCTACCTTGAGCTAGCGAGTTGGTCCTGCAGGTTGAGGTAGACGTGGGTGCTATCTATTTTGTAGATATTTAATCTTTCCATATTTAATCTTTGGAAATTCATAACTATTCCATCTCAAATCTAAATCCAGTAATTCTTCCACCAAAATTCTTCCAAAATCATGCCTCAATTATCCATGACGTTGTTCCTATTTTAGTGCTCATTTAAATTCTAGTAATGTTTGCTTTAACTTTCTTACCATTATAATTAATCCTTATAAAAGCTATCGTACTAATAAAAGTAGTATCGCTAGCGAAGCACGTACTTATAAGGGTGAGTAGGTTTTGGTGACATGTCATATACTCCGACATGTCCTCTGGTGACATGTCATATACTCCGACATGTCCTCACCCAATCACCAAAAATAGGTATGCCTATACCGATACACATGCACAGACATGTCCGATACCCCGGCACGCCCCTGTGTGGCTAATCCCACCTTTTCCTCATGCCCTCCTTTCTAACCTAACCCTGGGCGTATACATATGCATGTGAGTATGTGTTGCTAACCTAACCCTAAGCATATAGGCATACGCCTACGTGCCGCCCGACCACCACTTATCCATACCTAGCCTAAACTCTAAGTGCGAGTATATAAATACATATGCCTGTCTCTAACCACCTAGACCCCATCTTCATCAAGAACCTTGGATATACTCATCAGCAAACGGAGACCAGTCCTAATTTCCAACTTTTCCCTCCGCTGCTTCAAATCAAGAACTTGATTGACCTCGCCAAGATGGTCAAGTTTCCCCAAGCAGTTTAATCGAAGAACACAAGTAAGAAGGTTTCAACACGCAATCTGAATTTGCAAATATGAAAGATGCGATATTTAATTGAGGATTCAAGAACTCGGTTCCAAAGGACTAATCGAAACAAAGGAGGAGATCAAGAACGGGGCCCCGGATCATCAGAAAAGAATTTGTCACCACAGCTACAATGAACGATTCGGTTTCTCGATGGAAAACTAAACTCTAAAAACAAAACCCAAGTTTCTAGAGCGGCGGCTGCGAGTAATATAAAAGAGGGACGGGCTAGGGTTGCAGGTGTCCAGGGAAGAGGCGCCCACAACTTGGGCTTAAGGCCCGACTCGATACATGGCTAAGTTGGCCCAAAAAGAGGTGTCGCAGCCCTTTCATGGTCACACAGAATGATCCATGAATGCTCTGGTTATGATCAAAAACTGATTACATGTATGCTGAATCCGAAGGTGACGTGGCAGCTGAGTTGGAGATGAGTTGCAACTTGGAGAAGACCATAACGTCGGTGTATCCAAAGATGGTGATGTCCTCATTAGGATCTTCCTCAACATTGAGCATGCAGAAAACACAATTATAATCTTAGATGTGCAAGTGACGTCTTCTCAGTAGAGCCCTATTGCTCAGTCAATCCTTCAAGGCTAGCTAAAAGAAAAACTTTCTTTTGTTCTGGCGGACAGATTTTTTTTCCACATCCAACTGTAAACCCAAGGAGCTTTTGGATGACCCAAGAGATGTTTGTAAGCCATATTGGGAGTTTGCTACCATTGAAAATCGTGGATAGTTGTCAAAAGCTCCTAAAATTGGTTATAAGCTTACGTAGAGAGAGGCAAATGAAATAGATTCGGTGTGGTGGCTGCCTTCTTCAGAGAAATTGTTAGTTCTTAGCAAATGAGAATTTGGGAGCAAAACAGTCCCTTCCCAAAGATCATGCCAAAGAAAACAAATTGAGCCATCTTTCACAGTAACCATCGCCATTCCTTTGAAGTCAGAATGGAACTTGATAATTTCACTCCACCAAAAGGAACTTGTAATCCATCTTTTAGGCCAGGGGAACCTACCCCTTGACTAATAGTGCCCTTGAACTTGATAATATCACTCCTTTCAGCGCAGGAAAAAAGTCTACTTTGAGTCCCTTAACTTTCACGAAAGTCTGCATGTCATCCCTAAACTTTAAAACTGGATAAAACACATCCCTCAACTTTCAAAACCGCTCATATTACATCTGTCGGCGGTTTTCGATAGTGGTTTTGCTTTTTATTATTTCGGCTTTGAATCTTTAAAAAATCATAGTAAATCATAAAAAATCATAAAATAGAAAAATTCAATTTTGTTGGACTTCACATAAGTAGATCTACACAATGAACATATAATATGTTATACTTTGGTACAAAGTTTTTATTGTAGCTTTATATCTGTGTATTTCTATAATTAAAATAAATTATGCAGTAAAAACTTTGTACTAAAGTATACCATATTATATGTTCACCATGTAGATCTACTCATATGGATTTCAACAAAATTAGATTTTCTATTTTATAATTTTTTTCTATAATTTACTATGATTTTTAAAGAAACTAGATAAAATTCCCTCGTTGTTCATGATCATTGAGTGGAAATATATATGGGCATCACTCAAATCTCATCCATCCAAACCTCCACCCCTACTATACGCGAGGGTTTTTTAGGAGTTTTTCTTTATAAAATCATGCATGTTTCAGAGAACAATATGTAATCCATGTGATATGTAGTTTTGTTAGTTTTTTTTGTTAGAAACGGGTTTATATATAGGCATCACCCAAATCTCATCCACCTGAACGCCTCACCCCTACTATACTTGAGGCTCATCCCCCCTCCTAAAAGTTTTAGGAGTTTTCCTTCATAAAACTATGCATGTTTTGGCGGACCACATGTAATTAATGTGATATAGAGTTTTGCTAGATTTTTGCTTATAAACGTAATTTTCTTAGAAACGGTTTAAATATTTAAATGTTTATAAAAAAGTTATGAAAATATATCTATATGGGGTCTTGTTTTGAAGAGTTTATTACGAGGAACACCATGGTGCAATTAGATTTTAATTACGATAATTGGTTTAGGTGTTACGACTTTTTTCTATTTCAAAAGAAATAGTTAGTGGGAGATAAAGAAGCTTTAGTGGGGCCTTAGTGGGTGTAATCGCTTTCGATGATGTCACCGACATCACTTTTATAAAATGGAGCAATTTGATTGGAGGGAACCCCTTAGTGGGTCTTACCAATATAGGAGTAGTAGATTAGCCAAAATAAATAAAAAAAAAAAGATAAAAACCACTTTTACTATAGCAAAACCACTATTGAAAACCACCGAGAGAGATTTAATATGAACGGTTTTAAAATTAAAGGATGTATTTTATCAGATTTTAGAGTTTAGAGATGACATGCGAATTTTATAAAAGTTAGGGGGGGCCGCTCCATTCCCCTTTTCCTTTCCCTCCCTCCGGCCTCGGGTGGGCCGAGGCCACTCAGGCGGCCCATCTAGCGACGCCGCAGCTAGCAGCCCACGCGCACGCCAAACGCCCTCCGTGAGCAGTCACAATTCACAACAACGCGCCCGTTGTTATGCACCGGCGGACGGCGGGCCCGACACCCCCGCCACGGGCACCTCCCTCGCCCCCAAGCACCCGCCGGCGGACGCGACACACACCGCCCGACCGGTTTGCGTCGGTGTCCGGCGAGCCCCACGCCCTGCCCTGCGGCTGCGGCCTCGTCCCTCCGACCGGGGAGAGTTGGGCCGACGTGCACGCCATTTCCCCCCTCCCTCTCTCTGCTCGTGGGCCCAGTGCCCTGACGCCGTCCCTTCCCGTTCCGGAGTGGAGGCCAAGCTGGCCCATGCGTACCCACCTGCCATAGCCATACACACACACACGCGTGCGCACACCACACTCTCCCTATCTCTCTCTCCCCTTCCTCTCCCTGCACCCGGTTCACAAGCACCCAAGACACAAGCACCGGTCCACAGCACGGTGTCATCATGCACCGGCCCACGTACACAGCACACTACACACAACTTGCTAGGGGCACACGGCAAACGTACACAGAAGGCTAGAAAGCGAATTTGCCTGTTATATAAAGATTCTGTGATTTTTTTAAATAAACTAGATGTACTCAGGAGTATACTCATATAATTTTTTTGAACCAGAAAATTTTCTTAAAACATAATTAGTTCACAGCTTCTATTGTAAAAATCATAACTAATTCATTTTAACTCTATTTTCAATGAAACCACTTTTAAAATTATTCTAAAATAAATTTCTCTTAGTACCACCATGTAGTTCCATGTTTGATTTTATTCCATATTTTTTCCTTAAACAGTAGTCTTATAAGTGAGGAGGACCAACAAAGGAAGACGACTACCATGAGAACAAAGACTCAGATTACATCGAAAGCTCCGAGGGTGACAACAACCAAGGCAAGTCCTAGCTTCCCCTTCCCACCTCCATTCACTTGCTATCCTCACTACGGACTCTCAAATTGAGGAGCCGACATATTGCTTGGTGTTGCGCCCTCCATCCCTAAATAGAAGACGTTTTGGGTGTTCTGCCATAAATTTGACTCGATTTATAGAAAATATATGTAATATTTATAACTCCAAATAAATTTGTTAAAAAGCTAGATCCAAAGGTCTTTCTGATGATACTAATCTATGATATTTATTATTTATTAAAATTATCGACAATTGTTTTTGAAAAACGAAAACAACTTTCTTTTAGGGATGGAAGGAGTACATCAATGAAATACTAGTACAATCCTGTAAATTTGAGTAGTGTAATGGCCCCTTAAGTGAATATATAATTTTCTATTTTTTATTTTCTACGATTTACTATAATTTTTCAAATATTTAGCCAAAATAAATATAAAAGAAAAAACTAGCAAAAATTTTATACTAAAGCATACCAAATTATATGTTCACTATGTAATGTGGAGTCCAACAAAATTGGATTTTCCATTTTATGATTTTTCTATGATTTATAATAATTTTCTCAAAGATTCAGCGAAAATAAATAAAAAAAAAGAAAAGACAAAACCACTAGCGCTGTATCAAACCCGTGGTTACTGTAGCATCTATACACTTAGTTTATTTTTTAGTCTATCTATATATTTAATAATACTCCATGCATGTGCTCAAGCATTCATTTAATGTGATAAGTGAAAAGCTTTGAAACACACACCCTCTTAATGATTGAATCAATCAAAGAACTATTCAATTTTTTTAGAACTCACTTAAGCTCTAAACATGCCATTAAGAAAACACGCCATGTTTTATAATTCTTTATCAGTAGACAAGAGAAGTAGTCATAATTAATTAGTTAATTAGATTAAATAAGAGAGGATTGGGGCCGGGACGAGAGACGCGGCGTGGCGAGGCGGTTCCCCAACCAAAATCCCGAAATTCGAAATCGAGACCTTCCCCCAAATCGGCCGTGGCCCTCCCGAAATCTTCCCCCGCTCGCATTCCTCTATAAAAGGGGTTGGTACGGGCGGCGGACGGCTTCACCCGTCCACCGCCATCTTCCCTCTCCCTCCCGTTCCTGCTCGCCTCCTCCGCCCGCAGCACGCTGCCTCCTCCTCTCGCAGCACGCCTCCTCCTCCTCCTCTCGCAGCCCGCCTCCTCCACCCACCACCGCCAGCTATGGCCAACCGCCTCCCCGTGGTCCATGTGCGGCGCCTCGCCGACGTGGTGGGGCTCGTGACCCGGGACGGCCCCCGCCGTATCATGCTCGAGCGCGCGGACTCCATCAGCGAGGCGCGCGCGATGATGTCGGTGTTGAGGGCCAAGGGCGTGCTGCGCAAGCGGCACGGCAACACCTTCCCCAACGGCGACGTCGAGAGCGCCGACGACGACTCCGAGGGCAGCAGCGCCGAGGACGACGAGCTGGGCCGCGAGGGCAGATGGGGCGGATGGGCCGCCGAGCAGGTCGAGGACCCCGACCTCGGCCACAACCTCGCGCTGATCGCCACCGCCTCCGACGACGTCGGCCCTGACCACGAGCGCGGCGGCGCCAAGGACGCGCGCGAGGACGTCGTCGTCGCCGACGGATGGGTCGTCAACAACCTGGTCGTCTTCCGCCGCGCCGTTCGCCTCGGCGTCCTCCTGGAGGAGGTGGCGGTAGACATCGTGCCTCTGCTCGTGAACAACCCCGCCGACTCCTCCGCCATCAGCCGCCTCCGCACCCGCGCGAGGGAGATTCGCGAGGTGGGGAAGGGGGTCCCCTCGCTCATGGGCCAGGGCCCCGTCACTCTGGGGAACCACCTGAAGAAAGTGGCGGACGAGGTGCTGCGCCGCGAGGCCGGGGGCGCTGCCTGGATGGCAAACCGCCGCGACAAACTCCTGCCTCGCGTCCTAGCGCTCTACGAGGATCACCAGGTCGCCTTCGATTTTTGATTTCGATTAGCTCGTTTCTGCTCGTCCTATGGAATCCTAGTCTCAATTCGTTGTAGTAGCAGTAGTACTGTTGGGTCTCAAATATGCTGCTGATAAGTAGAGAAATACTAGTGGGTTGAAAGGCCCGCCATGAATAAATCTGTGAATCTGATAGAGTCTAGTCTCATAGCAGCAGTATTGTTTTCTCAAATCTGCTGCGGGTAAGTAGAGGAATACTAGTGGGTTGAGAGGCCTGCCATGAATAAATCTGTGAATCTGGTATATAGCTATACAAGCAAGTGGATATGGGTAAACTTTGTGTGAGACTGTGATTTGATATCACTTTAGCAATGTGTTCTTCAGTTCCTCATCTGACAGTACGTCCAGTTGCTGATCTTCGGTTCCTCATATGAATAAATCATTTTCATATGTGCACTTAATGGAAACTTTTGTGGCTTATTGCTGTTACATTATTCAGTGTGATGATTGTGTATCGCATAATGATCTGGGTGTAATGGATGTGGGTAGAAAGGTTAGATACCTCACAACTTTGCATTCAATAAACTGTATTCTGTTCTTTGTTTCTTTTCCTTGCCTAGGTGAACTCTTGTGTATTGCATGAACTGTTGCAGTATGGGTTTATTTGTGTCCTAACAGAATTTGATATGAAACATCACATGAACATAACCATTTTCACAAAACTGGTCCACCTGTTGTGGTAGGTTGTATTGTCCATTGTTCATATTCGCATTTAATACCTTCATCTTTGAATATATGTCTGTCTGTACTATTCTTGAGATATTGAGATTATTATTTTATATTTGATAACTTTTTATATGAACATGGTCTGTACACTGGTTTCACTGTTATTGCTTATAGATATAGGTGTGGTACTTAGCTGTTAGTTCACTGCTAACAATGTCAAGTCATTTCTGGGCAAAGTAATCCTGTTCATATATTGTAGTTGTGGAAGGTCTGCCTCCTGTATTCGTATAAATGATGATTGTATTACATCGAGCCATCTTTTAGGCTTGTGTCCTGTTTTACCAAGGCATAGAGACTTGTCTAAATTTGTTACATCAATTGTACACTGATATGCTAATCTGTAAGAGTAGACTAATATAATAGTCCCCAAAACTTTTAAAATTGTTGTATAGCTGATTGATTGCACCATTTTGTTTCTGGTGGTAGCTAGCTGCCAATTTGATTCTTTTTATGTCATGAAAACTTTTCGTTTGACTTTATATGATGAGGGAGCTACTAATATGAGTAGCAGCAGCAGTATTCATCCGATGAAGTTATAATCTCAATTAGCGTACGTAGTCTAGTAGGTTTAGTAATTCTGAGACCTCTGTTTTTTTTCCCTACGGTAGCAGTGTTCATAGTATGTAGTAGTAATCCCAAAGTCAGTTGAAGTTAAGTGAACTTTAGACCATTTTAGCTTCAAAGTCAGTTGAAGTTAAGTGAACTTTAGACCATTTTAGCTTCCTTGTGGCCCCTAATGAATTAATGGTATGCTTTATAAAGTCTGTAAAACTTTAGACACCATTTTAGAGTCTCAAAAGTTAAAATGGTCTACTAGCTAGTTAAACTATAGACCATACGATCCAAACAGGCCCACGCCTCTAAACTTAGAACTAAAGTTTCGTAAAGTTAGCTTCAAACTTTAGGCTTGTTTGGATTGACATTGTGATTTTGCCTCTATTTTTTCAACCCCTATTTTGTATCGACATTGTGATTTTGTCTCTATTTTTTCAACTTTGTGAATTTACCCCCCGTGATTTCAAAACAAAGCACCAGTTTGTCCATACTCCATCATTGTCCCCCTAATGGTGTTAAAATTTGTACAAAGGGACAGAAACGCCCATGTGATTTTACCCCCTGTTTGTTATGTCTATCTGTGATTTTACCCCTAGCTAGTTTAGAATTAAACATTTATATTGTATGCTGACAGAAATAATTGAATTTGGTCAAGTATATTTGGCACCACTTGTAATTATTACAATCATCATTTACAGTAATTGACACATGGCAAGCACTTTAAGCCAAAACTCAAGTAAAACAGCAGAGAGAAAACTAAAGACACCTACAGATTCAGTGAATCAAGAAGAAGAAGATGCGTGAGGGTGTTGAGAATATCTCCCCCACTCTCTTGATGAAACCTCATATACTTGAGAAACTTGAGCTTCGCTTCCCAAAATCAGGACCAGCTCATACTACATACAAATCTTTTATCATGGGCTTGGATAGGCCGTTGACTTGAGGGTGCCAAAAGAACGTAAAGACCGCCATTGAATGAACTAATAATAAACGATTCATAACAGAAGAACAAGACGCGGGCGGGCGGGCGGGCCGAAGAAGAAGGGCGCCGCCGGGAATAAGAGAAGAAGAGAAGAAGGGCTAGGACAGCCACTGCGCCACGAGAGCCTTCTCTGGCTCGTGCCGTTGGAGCTCGCGGCTGCCCGGGCCATCCGGACGCGGCGCCCACCGGTGAAGCGTCACGGCGAGCTCCGCACGCCCCGTCGCCGCAGCCCCGAGCGCCGAGCTCCCCGCTCGCAGCCCCTCTGCCGCCGCCGCCGCCGCCGCCGCCCTGCGCAGCCCGCAGCACCCCGCCCAGGCGGCGAAGAGCACGCAAAAGGGTCCGTTGGTTCACTTCACGTCATCGATATATATCCACGGCCGGCACCCGCCCGCGACATCCTCCCCAATCAGCGGAGCGCTCAATGATTGGCAGCGACGGCGACGCACGCGCTGCCGCTGCAGCACCTCTCCGCTCCGCCCCACCCCACGGTTCTCCAACGACGGGTCGTCGGGTCCCCAACGCCGCATCTGACGCCGCCCGCCCTCATCAACGTAACGCTTGCCGCCGGGGTCAGGGCGTCGGGCCACCGCCGCCGACACCGACCAGGCAGTCGGACAGCCGCCACCGATCACAAGCCTCGCTGCTGCTCTTCTCTTCTCTTGGGAGTTGGGACACCACACTGGCCCTCGTGCTCGTGGGGGCACAGCTTCGGGGTTTTGAGCGTTCGGCAGCAAAACCCCTGGGAGGCAGCACCGCTCTGTTTTCCCCTTGTCTCACCAGGTGAGCGTATCCATTCGATTGATCCTTATATTCCAGTAGCCAAAAAGGATAGCAACGGTACGTGCTTGGTGAAACCTCCTCCTCTGCTGCTGGTTTCGCGAATGGCAGAATAAGCTGCACAGTAGCAGATCATTAGCTGTCGAGTTGGAATCTCCTATAGTAAAGGAAAGTTGTAAAACTTTTCATTACCTTTCCAACGAGTATTTAAAAGCATTTTTTTTTCGTAGAGTTAATATGGGAGATATCACGTTCTGAATATTACTGTCTCTGTTTCGGCCATCAGTTTTGTGTGTCAATTTAGGAATTTGTCGAGGCCGAATCGGTCCAGTCTGCTATGGAGGTTTTGACAGTACTTTGTATGATCTTTCTATCGAGTATTTTTTACTCTATTTTCGGTTGGATGGATTGGGAGATTTGATTCTTTTTTTCCCCCCAAAAACAGTGTCGCTGCTGCTAATAAATGGAATATGGTGAAGTTTGACTTGGTTTGAATACCAAAGTTGTAGCTTATTCAGTATAGATTCTTGAGGAGTATTTATTTGTTATTATCATAGTTGCAGTTTTATAAGGATACAAAAAACACAAAGAGTGACCATCAGATCATCAGAACTGCAAACTCAAGTAGTATGGTCCATCCACAGCCTCATAGACATGTATGAATCTTGTTAACTGAATTTGGCAAAATGCAACCTCCAGTATAATGTTGGAGTGCAGTGCTCAAATCTAAGAATCATGAAATATAGAATGGAAAAGCATTTTTTTTTGCTTTCTAGTGTTGTCCTGTTGTGAGGGAGGATTTATGTTTGTTTTGTTCTGTTTTTTTTTCTTCTATGTCTTTGCCTTTTATTATCCTGGCAGAAAATTTGTGCACTTCAAATTGTAAGTAAGGAAAACTTTTTTCCTTAGTCACATAAGATATAGAGAGCTTGTCAAATCAAAGTCTGCACATTCTTTAATTTCCCTAACTAGCAGTTTAATTTCCCAAACTAGCATAAAAGGAATAAGGAAAACTTTGTTCTTACCCACATTAACCCACAATTTCTCATTACAGTAGTAATTTAATTGCATTCAAACCAGCCTGATGCTAAACCAATTTATATCCATGCACTGAGAGTTATTGGTACAAAGAGAGGATGGAGGCCACCCATGTGTGCCAATGCATGCATTACTAATAAATCATTGTATTTCAGTTTAAGAGAGTATCAAGTCTTTCAAAGTTTTTTGATAGTTCCAGTTTCAGGTTCATCTATATACTGAAAATGTAGAGCTGTTTAGAGTTCCATAATAGAAAACATATATACTGAGACCTGCTACTGAGATTGATAGTTTGCTTCGTCGCATAATGTGCTTTACACAGCATAGAAGTCTTATATTAGGCTTTCTTGAGCTGTAGTTTTCAATGAAAAACCAGTAGCTGTTAATATACCTCAGCATGCTTAGAAGTTACAGCCACCTCTAAAAAAATATATTTGTAGCAATTATCTTCAAACTGATAGTAAGTTAGTGATAATTGGTCACAGTGAACAATGCAGCACAAGGCGTATTGTATACAGTATTTTCTGAACCTACAGACATATGGAAAAATATCAATTCTAAATGCAGGACAACATTTACCTCTAAAGTTTTATTTGAAGCCAAATCTTTCTACGTGGAACCGATGAAAATTAATGTTGATCCTACTCCATTAGGAGACTTGACAAACACTACCAATGGAGGTAATTTTTGATGCACTCTTGGATATGTTTCAGTATAAATTGAACCAACTAATGCTTCCCACTACCTATTTTGAACCAGGTAAGAATGGTGCATCCAAGTTACAGGAAGAACTCGAGGATGTTAAACAGAAGAAAGTGGAAGGGAAAGAAATCGGTATGCTTGAAGAACCGAAGAACAAAGGAATGAAATAAATAGGAAGCGTCGTGAAAAATATCATTTTGAAAAAAGCAACTGAAGGTCGATCGAGAGGTGAAACTGCAAGCAATTTTAAACCAATCGATATAATTGGTTCTTATCTATGTTATATACCTAGCACAAATGTAAGAGAACTCACTTGAAAGCCTATTCAAAACTTATTATGCATGTTTCACAGCATAATGGACTTTCAGTTGACGGGTTTGGATTATATATGAGCTTGCACACCTTTTATAATCAAGTATTAATGGGGTAGGAGAAACAGTACCTCGTCAACCTAGTAGTTGCACTTCAAGTCAATCTTATAAAAAGGTGTATTATAAACCTCCGTCTTTATTCTGAGAGTATCTAGCATTCTCAAGCGGGCTTACAGATAGGTGCCTCATGCCTCTTCTAATCAGTTCCCCTTCACTCTGTAGCTGTGTAAACTGCATCTGCAGATCTCCCCTCATAGCTGTGCCTGAAATGCATCACCAGTTCAAATTACAAAGCAAATAGCTGTGTAAGAACCATGGGAGGATCATTATCATGTATAAGAGCTACAGGAGTACATAAAAACTATTAGTGAATAAGTAAAACTGTGTATAAAATCCCCACTTCCTGGTTAACTCATCAATTAATTACCTCATCAATAGAAGCTACAAATCCACAAACTTCATCTGAATCAGACCCCCTGAGAGACAGAAATCGCACAGAAGCTGGTTGCAATAGTTAAATACTCCGTACTTGAAGCGCAACAGGAGCCGTGAGGCCAGTGTGCTATCAGTCTAGTGGAGCAGGACACCAATACAATTGTTGCTGGCTGCTGCGGAGATGGACACAATTGCAACTCATGTAATGGACTGGATCAGCAAATTTCAATTTAGAGAAATGGACCGGGATCCCTTTTTTCTAAATATATGGACTGGAAGCTGATTCCTAATGTCACCACTCACATAAAAGTAAGGCTAAAATGAGGTTTCTGCAAGCAGAACATATTGTTGCATATAACCTTGATTTAAAAGAAAATGTAATGGAATCAAACATTATAACCTGGTCAATTTGTTCATTCATCCAAATTTATTGTTAATATCACATCAATCCCTGTAGTATAGTCAAACAAAATCAATAGGTCCATGTACTGGAACAGTAGATGACCACCCGCCCGACACTATCTTAGCGGGCCTACTACATGTTTGATCATCCTTGCCTATATATGCATATGTACTCCAATACTCCATAGCCAGTTTTCCCGTGCAATTTTCCATTGTTTTCAAAGGAAAACATCAAATCATGTAATGACTTAGGTGAATCCAAATAGATTAACATGGACTGAACTGAGAATTGATGAATTCCAAAACACTTATCAGCAGTTTGAAATAAAACAAACACACAGAACAACACCGCTCATGGCAAAATTACTAGTTTGGGTTCAGGTTGCATATCATCGAGACCAGTACTGTGTTCAGTAGTAGTTTGGGTTAAGTTTATGTAAGACCACCGAGACCAAAAATATCACCTAGAGACTAGTACTGTTCAGGTCAGCAACAATTGTAAACCAATGATTCACTACCATAAAACACAACCACAAATTGCCTAGTTAATAGCATGAGAATCACAAATAGCAAGGTTCGATAATAACATCAGGACCATACATACATATACTATTTAGGAAACAACACAGTAGCAAATAAGGTCCAAGATGATAACACAAAGATGATGATGACACCATAGTAGTATTGAGGAGACACGACACTAGACACTTAGAATATAATAGGTGTGGATCACACAAAGACATGATACTACTACTACTACTACTGCTGCTGCTGCTTAGGCCAGGTAGCTTGATCTTTGACATAAATTAAACATGTGCTGCTGCTTGTCCATGGCTAGTTCTTCACCAGCACCTCTTCCTCGTCATCTGTGACCTCCTTTTCGTTATAGGCAAAGCCAAAAGCTTGATACTGAGCAATGGGGGCTTTCTGATATGCAAGTTTCTTAGCATTGATGATCTTGCGAATGGCATACTTTTGGTGGCAATGCTCAGGACAGTTGTCCATCTCATCGTCAGAGAGTTCTCTCATCATGACAGGATTTTCTATAATGTATTGGATTAGGGCATCAGGGACATTTACCCTGACCACCTTCTTGTCGGCCGCCGGCGCTGGCTTCTTCCTCTGCAACCAGCGGTCCAGCGACCCTGAGACAAGGTACTTATCCCACAGATGGTCCACCTCCCGCAACTCCTGCCAAAGCTTCAGCATCTCACCCTCTTTGAACAAGCTATCACCCTGCTGCTGCTCCTCCTCCTTGAGGGCACTGTCGTCGGCACCCGGCTCTGACGTGACGGCCTCCTGCTTCATCTTTTTTCGAGAACATGCGCTGCATGTATTTCATTAAGTAGGAGTGGAAGTAGAGAACGGTCCAAACCATGGTAATCCGAAGATTACCCACCCCCACACACGTGACACACACCACCCAAACTCTTTAGAAGAGACTACATCGCAACAGATTGGCTACCAAGGGGGAGGGGGCAGCCGCTAAGCACTGCCAGTCCTCGCCACCAACACACTCAGCCGACGGAAGCCAACCGCATTCCACAACCCCGCGTCGTCCAGTATCCCTGCCACCAGCTCCGCCGGAGATCTCCTCAGTGGACCGAAAGTGCGCGCGTTCCTTTCCTTCCACAGCGTCCAACCCACCAGCAAGAGCAACGCATCAAAAGCTCGACGAATCACCTTAGGTAAAGGACGCCTGGAACGTGTCCACCACGCCATGACGTTCTCCTTCTTTGCCAACAAAGCAACCAAGTGAACCATCGCCTTCCTCCTCCTCAAGGTGCCACCGCCCTCCGACGCCCCCGCCTCCTCCCTCTTCTTCTTCCCGGCCCCGGCAGCCGTGGACTCCATCACGAAGAAAACCGATCTCGTGAACCGTTGTCGCCTCGTTCGTCTTTCAATGTCAGTCACAGTAACTGCAATGGATCCAGCCCTAACCTGTCGTCCCTAGCCCTTGTTTAAATCTTACACACGTACGTTGGAGCTGCCCTAGTCAAACTATTTGTTGGGTTGCTCCTCGAGTAGTGAGGGGATTCAATTCAAGGCAGGCAGCAGAGAGCAAGAGATTGATTTGATTCCGTCTTAAGGTGGGGCCGAATAGATACCACAGGAGGGAGGGAGGGAGAGATACTACGTGTTCGTTGATTATATTCCATGGAGCGGCAGCCAGACCGCCGTCGTTGGCGAGCGCAGGAAACTCGTAAATCCCCGCCTCCCTTTCGTCAGTTTTCTTCGCCTTAATCTGGTTGTAGTTCCGATGTGAATCTGTTTGCACTTTGCAGAAAAAAATTAAAAGCCAAGGAGATTTGCAGAGGATCGGAATACATTACCCCATTGTTAAAACGGTCATGCTTCCGCCCGGACGTCCGGAACGAATGGGTGTCCTGGGACGGTCGCAACCCCTCCCCGCGCCCGCCTCCCACCTCACAACACATGCCCCGCACCCCCCGCACCAGCCCCCTCCCCACACCCCCCGCCGAGCATGAACCCCCACACCCCCGAGTCTCACAGGCGCAAAAAGCTCGCCCCGCTCTTCCTCCACTTCCCGTGCAAGCGCTCGTCTTCCTCCGATCCCCGCGCAAGGACCCGCCCAATCCCCCACGAGCATGGGATCCGTCACCAAAAAACCTCGCCCCCCCATGAGCATGGGATCTGCCCCCCTCCCCCACCACCAACCTCGCCTCTTACGAGTACAGGATCTGCTCCCATCCTGCCCCCAACCTCTACGGACCCAGCACATCCACCTGCCATCAGCTCACCGCCAACCTTATTGAAACATCCCGGAACAATGATTGCAACATATATTTGAAAATAAATGAAACATTTGAAACACGTTGCTGAAACACTAGAAAAACGCTTGAAAAACACTTGAAAAGCAAAGATCGAAAAAGAGAAGGGGAGACGCGGATGCCCAAATGAGTGCCCCGGAGAAGACACTGAGGCGAGGTAGCAGAAAAAAGCAACGAGTGAGATACAAACATCTGATTTACTTTTGAAACATCGAGATACAATATTAACAACATATGTAAAAAGATGGATGAAACACTTCAAAAACCTGCTACTGTAACATGGAGAAGAAAACTACTGCAGCATGGAAAAAAGGCTACTGAAAAACAAAAAGAGAAGTAGCTACTGCAACAAAAAGGAGAAGCTACTGCAACATGGAGAAGAAGCTGCTGCAACATGGAGAAGAAGATACTGAAACAATAGAATAAGCTACTGAAACAAAAAGAGAAGCAACTACTGCAACAAAAAAGAAGAAGAAGCTACTACAACATGGAAAAGAGGATACTGAAACATGGAGAAGAAAGAACTGAAACACCAGAAGAAAAACTAATAAAAATGTTGGCAAACATGAGAGATACTGTTGCAAATCAAAGCGAAAAAGCTACTGAAACAACACAAAAATAGCTACTGCAACATCAGAGATTTTTGTGCAAAAAGCATTTTACATCATTTGTTGCTTGTAGATCTGAATTGGTATAAACTCAATCCACCATCAAAACCTTAGATACAGAGGGGGGAAGAGGGAGAAAGGAAGAGGAGGTGGAGGGGAGAGGAAGGGGAGGGACTAGATCAAGATCAGAGAGGGGAGTAGGGGGAGAGAAATTTCAGATCTAGATCCCTTTCCACCTACCTCGTCAGAGTAGCGGCGTACACCCAAGGATCCAGAGAAGGGAGGGAGGAGGAGGAGGAAGGAGAGCTCAGATCCAGATCTAGAGGCGGAAAAGGAGGCCTTAGATCCGGATCCCTCATCACCTACTTCGTCGGGGCTGCTCTCGTTGTCCTCGTTCAAGATGCACGGAGGTGAGAACGAGGGAGAGAGAGCAGGGAGGGAGGGAGGCCCTCCTCGCCGTGAGCAGCCGTCGTCTACCCCGACTCCCCCTGGTAGAGGGGCGCAAAAGTACCGCGGGAGGGAAGGGGGAGGGAGGATGGGAGGGAGAGGGTGCTAGCAAGCTCGCATGAGCAGCAGCGCGTGGGTGTGCTGCAGCCCGGAGACGGGGGGAAGAGAAGGCAGGGAGGAGGAGACGAGGCGAGGAGGAAGAGGAGAAGTGAGTGCGAGGCGGGCGGAGGAGACGAGGAGGAAGAGGAGGAGAAATGAGTGCGGGCGGAGGAGACGAGGCGGGGGGACGAGACCGAGGGGCGGTCGAACCCGCGGAAGCCACGTCCAGAAGCGGACAAAAGGACGGATGTCAGCGCAGTATCATTACTGTTGTTAAAATAATGCTACTCTACCACAATAGTGCATTCAATTGAATTCGTTACGTTCTTTTATTTTACCAGTATAAGGCTATCCGCACTCGTCATCCTATAAATCCATTCTCTAAAAGAAATATTTCGTCCTAGTCATCAACATTCTCTCCTCTATACTACTTTGTCCCGCATCCATTCATCCTCTATATTTCTACTCCATAACGAGTAGGACCCACGCATCAGATTTTTTTAATATAATAAAATTCCCCCTCTCCCTCCCTCCGTCCCCTTCTCTCTCTTGGTTCCCCCCAGGCGCGGCCTCGGGAGCCCGAGCGGGCGGAGCAGGGCGGCGAAGCGCACCAGGGCGGCCGGCGCGGCCGGCGCGAGCACGCCAAGGTGGGCTGGCGCCAAGGGCAGCCAGCCGCTGGGCGGCCGGCGGCCCGGGCAGCGACGGCGAGCCGCGGGGCGAAGCTTACTGTCCCGCGGCCGCGCCCGCGCCCCGACCTCCCCTCCGTTCGCTTGCCGGGAGGCCACCTCCTCCCTTCTCTCCCCACCTCTCTTCTCTGCGGTGGAGCACCAGGCACGGATCCACGCGCGGCGGCCTGCCCTCCCTCTCTGTTCGGTGACCGCTAGCGTGGCCCACGGCAGGCGCGACCTCCAGCCCCGCGGCCAAGCGCTCCTCCCCGCCTCCTCTCTCTTCTATCCGGGCGGAGGTCCGGCGGAGGCCCTTCTCTCTCTCCTCCCCACACGCCGTGGCGGGACCCACGCATGTGCCACGCAGCACTCCCCGAACGAGCGCTACGGCGCCAAACCTGGCGGGCGGCGCCCCGAACGAAAGCGCTACGGGCGCCAAACCTGGCGGGCGGCGCGCTCCGACTGACGCCAGCTGCTCCCCGGACGCCCCAGCTGCAGTGATTCCTTCCACCAAAAGCGCCGATTCTGGGCGCCAGCTCGGCTCCCCTGGACGCCGCTGCAGCGATTCCTTCCACCAAAAGCGCGTACCGGATGCGATTCCGGACACCAGTGCGGATGGTCTAAGTAGAATCAGAGATGAGAGCCTGATACTGAAAGCAGTGGCCGACGGCCTCTGTATTGTTCCTTTTGGCTTCGACCACATTGACAAAACCAGAGGAGAGGCTAGCTACTCTGGGAAAATAAACTGCATTCTCTATTTTGTAAACCCGGCCTTGTTTGGATATTGTAGTATTAGAGCCAGTGATGTACAAAACCGTGGTTTAAAAAAGAGGTCAAGAGTTGATTTTTCAAAACTCTAAAAAACTACAGTTTCAGCAATACCATAGTTTTCAAAACCATAAAATTTGTTGCACTCAAACACTTCATGGCACTCTAAAATCAAAGTATTTCACAAAAATTATGGTATTTTTCTAAAACTTTAAAAATACTTTGTATCCAAATAGGACCAAATTACATTCTCTGTTTTAACATGCTGATCTAATACTGGTAGTGGATCCAGGTTTTCGCCATGACTAGGGCTTGTTTGGCTTGAAGCCAAACCTTGCCATACTTTGTCACTCCTAAATTCAATCGAGTTTGATCAAGCCAACATGTCACTGACCCTCATTGTTGTGGCCACAAACTTTGACAAGTTCTACTAAATCAGACCCACATGTCACTGCCCCATGTAAATACACAGGACTCTAGAAATTAACATGTATAAGATGACACCTTTAGAAGCGTGATCGCATATGCCTTATCTCAGGGCTTACGCCAAAAAATCAACATTTTCCTGATGCCAAAAAATCGACATTTTGTTCATCCAATTTCCATCGCCCCTTCACGCGCACATCCATTGTGGTGTTTTTTTTATTCTTTTTTAGGAACATCAAAATAAACAACAAATACAATATTATGGGTCTTTAAACCACTAACAGTTTTCTAAGAAACAAAGATTTTCACCAAAAGTTGTTGATGTAGTTTTGATTAGAAATCGAACTTATTCTTATTAAAAACTAGATTAGCAAATGGGTCAACTAATCAATATGTAAACTGAAATCTCTAAAGTAGTTTGTTGCCCAATTCAGTCTAAATAAATATATCCATGTAATCCCGACGAGGTTCCATGTGGAAAATTAAGAGATCTCCATCATAACTATCAACAGACAGCTTAATTATTCGCAAGTCAACAACTAATGGCGCTATCCTCCTTTAGTGATAAGTGACGTGTTCGGCCGACAACAAGGTGCTTGTGTTGACTTCGTCAATCTTGAAATTTGTTGGTTCAATTCAGTTCGAAGGTGTTCATAGAGGTAGAGTGTGCGTGCGTTCATAGCGATGAGTGCGCTCGTATTATAAGCATCTGCATCAATAACTGGATCTCACAAAAACAACTAACTACTTATTGGCTTTAGCTAACTATTAGAAGTATTGGATTATAGGTCCTCACGATATTTAACGGTTAAAACCCATGAATGGTATGAAAATTTTAAATTAATAAGTTATGATAATATGTCTAAATATTTTCATACTTTGCTATAGGACAAAAAGTTATTAAGATTGTATTTTAATTCAATACATATTAATTGAATATTGATGTATTGTTGCCAAAATTAACTTATATTATTGTTTGTGTGCGCACGTGCACACATGCTTGTGTGTCATTCGTGATTTTCATAAATATATAATAGTTTTTTTTCTATTACATACACGAGTATATTTTGCTAGTTAGAGCTAAAAACAACCCACCTCATATTATTACTTGAGGTGAGCTAAAGTATTCTAAAATTTTTAAAGCTCAAGTTATAAGATGGAATCCAAACAGACCCTTATAGTTTATTTAAGTGAGACAATGAAAATCTTCTTTCAGAAGACAACACACTAACTATGAAAACAGTGCCGCTCTATTTTATTTAAGCAAGAAAAAAGTATTTAAAATCTATATTACAAAAAAAATTATTCAAAACCTGTATCTAAAACATAAGTCTCTCATCCGTTCAAGGTTCTAACTGATCTTTTCCAATATATATCCATCCCAAAAGAGTCAAAACCTCATATGAATAATTCATATCTAAACCCAAACATTTAATATCGATCCATATCATATTATATAGGGTCGAATACATGATCACTTATATCGATCGCCACAGGCGCTCAAGTACTAGAGTTACACAAGTAATTGTCAACCTAAGACACATCATCTAAAGTTTAACGACATGGCATCGTTGGCAGGTCTCAACGACACATAGCTTTACCATAGAGGAAACTTTAGGCTCAATGTATGTCCTGATGGCCAAGAGCCCTCGTTGAGCTTCCATGAGAACATGAGCAGGCAATGGGGAGCACTTGTTCCTTTTATTAGTAGGTTCGGAGCACCTAGAAGAACTCAGTTGGGTATCCAATGTAAGACATTCAAGTGATGTCATGCTCTCAGTAATATGACATGTTAGTTCAACAAGACTCTTTGCTGATGTGAATCCCAGGATCTCCACTGTCTTCATCTTGTGGTGTTGCTGTTCTTGCATCTTCCTTAGATCTGAGGGATCTGCAAATACGGAGACGTGTTCCATTTCATATTGGGATACCTATAACATATAAGATGAAAAAGAAAACAAAATTAGGCATGGTTCTAAAGTGTTTACTATTGTTAGATTAGAAATATGAACAGCAACTTACATCCAAGACCAACATTTCCAAGGAAGGGCAACCATCAAAGATGGAAACAAGTGAAAAATAATCGTATGCTGCAGGAAAGGTTGCAGCAGTGAGCATAATATTAAGGCTTTTGAGGTGAAGATATTTGCAATGCATCCATGGTGTATTGATCTGCAAAAAAGGTGAACAGGTTACCTATACTCCAAGGTTTAAATATAGGAAATATATGGTATCAAAAAATATAAACACTGCTGGTCCAGCCAAGACAAGTATACCTCTCTTCTTGAAGCTATAGTGGCAACTTTAAGGTTTGGCGTGCTGGACGGAAGTTCAACACAAACATAACGAACTGCGCCAGAGAAGGTCAAACTTAGCTCCTTCATTTCCAATGTTTCTCCGAGTGACAGTGGAATGCACTTTCCTTCGTAGTAAAAGCTGGAAATATTTGGAGCTTTGCTTTCTACCATTTTCAGTTTGCAACAACAACCTAAAACCTCTAAGTACCTTAGGCGCTGCAGCGTGCAAGGA
This sequence comes from Chrysopogon serrulatus, assembly GCA_015844335.1. Taxonomy (NCBI): domain Eukaryota; kingdom Viridiplantae; phylum Streptophyta; class Magnoliopsida; order Poales; family Poaceae; genus Chrysopogon; species Chrysopogon serrulatus. The sequence goes on along the minus strand of JADLZL010005536.1, from coordinate 103,925 downwards.
ACCTTCAAGCAACCTAACCCCTCACAATACCTGATTTCCAGCCACTCCAAGGCAAAAGAATTGGAGAGAAGGCACCCTAACTCGTCTCCAGTAAAACTGACATGATGAAGACATAGTTTTGTCAAGCTTCTTAAACAATCAAGTTCAGTTGAAGGACGTAAGGAGCAACCAAAAAGGTGTAGGTATCGAATTGAGTCTCCACTCCCATTAGATAAGAGTGAGCATGGGAAGCTGTATTTTGCTATCATTGGCATTGAAAGTGAAAGTTCTTCGATTCCTAATCTAACAGCAACCTGGAGCCAACTGTCGACATAAACATTGTGACCTTCAAACATCTGAATGTTGAGTTTCTTGACACCAATGCCTGAGTGCCTTTTCAAAATCTGGTCAACTTTGTTACATAAATCTCGGGCGATATCATCATCATTTTCATATTCCTTCTTATTCGATCTCAATATCCTGGCACTGAAAGTGAGGTTGGGATGGCATCTCCAGGAACGTAGAAAAGCACGAGACACACAGGCAGCTCGAGCAGCAGACCGCATTGGCATTAGGGAATGTATATGACACCAGATGTCCTGCACGCATGTTAGAAAAGCATCAAAAGGAAATTCAGCATTAGAAATACAAAGGAAAATGGTTACTCTAGATGGAGAGGAAAATAACTGAAGAAAACTGTAACCTAGGTTCTACACACATTGTTGCACAATGGGTTTTCAATGGCTGCTTCAAAAGCGAAGTATGCACCTAAAGTTGAGTAGATGCTTCGAAATCTATTCGTACTTCTTTACTTAAAAGAATATACATGTAAGTACGGATAGTGAGGTCCATATACATGCTTCAAAATCAGGGTAGATTGGACACAACAAACAAGCACGCATGGAGTTATGGACAAGGTATCAAACTACAAATGGAGCATCTTGATACTGAAACAACAGGAGGTCTATGCAATTGTGTTGTATCGATCAACTTCGTCAGCCACAGTGCAAGAAACATGACATAAACCTTAACCACTGAAGTGATAGGATAATAGGCTGAACAGGCAAGGGCAGATGGACACACGGGGGGAGCATCTATATTGGTATCATTTGTTGATCTAGCAAAATGACAATAAAAATCTATTTATCTAATGGTTAATAGATTAAGTTTTTTCTGCAAAAAAAAAATAGATTCCTAAGTTTAGTCATAACTCCTCTAGTATCTGCTGAGAGGGTTAGTAAAGTAACTTGTCAGATAAATACTAGAAGTAAGATTATAGATGGTTTTTTGCGTGTATAATTATATATATCTTTGTTTCTCGTTTATTTTACGTTCCATGAAATTTACTGTCCCACAAATCTGAATCCTGCCTCTGCTCCTTATGAACAGGACAGATAAACAAGTGATATCCTACAAAGGTATGCAGGTCTAAATCACAAGTAATTGGCTGTAATGGTCCAATGGAAATAACATGGTACACATCAAGGGAACCAATACTAAATGATGCTGCCTTTAGAGACATGTCATGGCAAACCTAAAAGGGAATCATTTTAAGATACATACTTTCGCTACGCACTTAGATATACACTACGTCAGATACATAGTAAAAGCAATTGCATCTAAAAAAGCCAAAACGTCTTGTAATTCGGAATGGATGGAGTGGATTATAAGGATTTTATAGATGACATTACGACTAGTGGAAAGCAAAATCTGTTGATGGTAGGTTGAGAGGCTCAGCTTTTACACATTGGAGACCAGAAGAAGGTTTCAACATTATTATCGTACTTATTTAGGAGCAAACACTAGCTGCTGCTAAAAGTTAATTATGCAGAGTTGGAAAAACGCAAGGGTTTGGGAGCCGTGACACATGGTTTACTGACATTTCAGTAGCACTAAGCCTACCATTAACAAAATGCCATGGCATACCTCTGGAAGCCTAGGTATCAGTACGTCACCACCTTGAGAATCAGCTTCTTGCTGGCAGGGTGAGACCTTATTATCCCGTGAAGCAACCAACCCATCTGCAGCACAGCATAGGTTATTATGAATAATTCGGACAATTGAGCAAAACAACTAATGCGCAGAGGAATTATTTTTGCACTCTTGTCAAACATCTGTTCAATAACGAACAGCTTGTTAAAACAGAGCGTGCATATATATATATATATATATATATATATATATATATATATATATATATATATATATATATATATATATATATATAAATACAATACAGTCTACAGATACAGTGCAGGCCATCAGCCGCTGCTTTTAATATTTCCTCCCTCACAAGAAGAGGCTCTCATCCCAGATTTTAATTATACAGTAACGAATTCAATTGAATGAACTACTGTAGTAGCAATATTTTAACAATGAGATATCAAAACTACATGGGTGGAGAAAAAGTTTGGATTTTTCTATCAACCAGTTTATAATAAGGGGGAAAACAGAGGAAGGAAGGCGTCGGCTTACGAGTGGTCTGAGCTCGCCGGTGACGGCGGTCCGGCTGCGGCTCCATGGACATGCGGTGCATAAGATCTACATGCCCCATGTCTTCCTCTTTGTGGAATATATCTCTCTCCCTCCCTGCCTGCCTTGAACTGAAGCCCCCCAGATCAGGCCTCCGGCGTCTCCCCTCCGGGCTCCGGCCCTCCCTACTGAGTGGAGGAGCGTCAATTTGTGGGAGGAAATTGGACTGAGATTTGGGAATCCCCCGGCAAAGAGCTGGAGTTCGGTTCGATTTTGTACACGGTACGCACGCCAAAAAGGAAAGTACACTGTACACCTCCTCAGCTGCACGGCGGCGCCGGGCGAAGCTCTCCCCCTGTGGCCTGAGCCCGGCCGGCACGAGAGCGCTGCCAAAAATAGGCCGCGAGCTCCACGCGACACCAGGCACCGGCTGCCCTAGCACCCAGCCCGCTCGTGCGCCGCTCTGCCACTCATGCGCACCCGAACCTGTGCGGATTTGGATAAAGGAAGGGCCGAAGGCAATGTATTACATTTATTATTCTTTTCCTATAAAATAAATAATATAAAAATAAGTATTTTTCCGTGATAGGACTATGGATACCTCACACAAACTCAAATTACTAATTGAAATCAAATAATTACAAGGGCAGTATGGCATTCAACATGTTTCATCGATTTCAGAAAAATAGAAGAAATCTCTTTTTGCTAAATGTTTTTCAAAAGTGCTTCGATTTGTTCAGTGAAGTTATCGTTCAGAGAGGAGTTAAACCTAAAATTTTTTTAGAGGAGTCAGAGGGTTTCTAAACAGACGTGCTAGTGTACTTTTATAAAATAAAATACAATTCTAGATTTATTTTATCTTAGAGTTGCATAGGTCATTATTTCTTTCTGTTGATCGTACTATAAAAAGGATATAAATAAGTAGATTGGTCTAGCTGAGTGTAATGAGTGATTATAGTGTACACTTGTCAAATTTAGTACTAGGTGGTTCACATAGTCCTAAGAACAATTGGAGCTAAGCCATTTTCAACATGATTAATTTGGATGAAAATGGAGCCTTTACATGGCCGTCGGAATTTTCTGATGATTACATCAAAGAGGTATTGAAGCTAAGACCATGCACAACAGAATGATATGTTCCGGTGCTCTAAACCTAATCTTCTAGTGGTCGTCATCGAGGACTTAGGTCCTGATTAGATCCCGTGAACTAGTAGCTAGTTGACTAACAATTAGTCCATAAGAATCCAAACAGATGAACTAGTAGGTGAACTAGTGGGTGAATTAATATATAATCCAAGACTCAACTAGTACTAGTTCACTAGTTCACAAAATCCAACTAGTTGAACTAGTTGTTAGTTCATTAGATCCAAACAGACCCTTATACACTGAAACTTAGCTTTAGTTTACATAATGGAGGAGCAGAGTGCACAGTAAGCTTTCAGATGAAAGGATCCTAAAATGCTTTGAGGAAGTGGAGTGTCTACAAAAAGAAAGTAAAGGAGGGGGAAAAGTATTGACCGTAGATATTAAATACACAAAGAATAGTTGAATGATGCCTACCTTGAGCTAGCGAGTTGGTCCTGCAGGTTGAGGTAGACGTGGGTGCTATCTGTTTTGTAGATATTTAATCTTTGGAAATTCATAACTATTCCATCTCAAATCTAAATCCAGTAATTCTTCCACCAAAATTTTTCCAAAATCATACCTCAATTATCCATGACGTTGTTCCTATTTTGGTACTCATTTAAATTCTAGTAATGTTTGCTTTACCTTTCTTACCATTATAATTAATCGTTATAAAAGCTATTGTACTAATAAAAGTAGTATCGCTAGCGAAACATGTACTTATAAGGGTGAGTAGGTTTTGGTGACATGTCATATACTCCGACATGCCCTCTGGTGACATGTCATATACTCCGACATGTCCTCACCCAATCACCAAAAATATGTATGCCTATACCGATACACATGCACAGACATATCCGATACCCCAGCACGCCCCTGTGTGGCTAATCCCACCTTTTCCTCATGCCTTCCTTTCTAACCTAACCCTAGGCGCATACATATGCATGTGAGTATATGTTGCTAACCTAACCCTAAGCATATAGGCATACGCCTACGTGCCGCTAACCCTGACCACCACTTATCCATACCTAGCCTAAACCCTAAGTGCGAGTATATAAATACATATGCCTGTCCCTAACCACCTAGACCCCATCTTCATCAAGAACCTTGGACATACTCATCAGCAAGCGGAGACAAATCCTAATTTCCACCTTTTCCCTCTGCTTTACCATTCCCTCCACTATTTTCCCCTCCACCACTATATTTTGCTACCTCCACAATAAAATCCACCATACCCTATCCCTACCAATCTTATACTACTTAATTCCTTACTTTATGAATCGATATGAAAATTATGATGAATTATGAATTAGCCATGATTATAATGGTTACCCTAATGTGATAAGAACTTGAGAATAATAACTATGGAACTTTAAATGGTAAAACTGGACTCAACCTGACACAAATGATTAGGGGTAACCTATGTGTTAGATTACTTGGTGAATATACCTAGGTGGTTATCCTATCAGAGATACTTGTTTTGGTCACCCCTAAGGACCAGTTTATAGCCTCTTAGACATCTTAGTGAGATATTCCGTACACCCACATGCCTATATGGGTAGGCTAAATCTCACACGCCGTTTGGTTGAAGTATGTTTCCACTTAGAGAGCCAGCATAGGCAACGGTGGAATAGGAACTGGCGTGGATGCTATGTGATCTTCCATGGTCTGGTTGGACATGGATGCTATGTGATCTTCCAATTGCTCTGGTCCTTCCTCATATACAAGAACCTCTTACTTATGCTCCTCGACGATCTCCTCGTACTTGGGTCTATCAACTCGTGTTCTATATGTAGACATGGATGATGCAATAAACAAATGGCAACGACAACATACTCTTAAAATAAAAAAAGATCAGAATAATAGCTATCCTATAGTACCAGAAATAATTCACCTCATTTATTAGTTATAACATGTGAGGGTCGGTTTTATAATAGGATTCAACTTATCTTCAGGGGTGGAGGTAGGTATTTGGTGAGCTTTGGCAGCTTCCATACCTAAAGTTTGTACAAAATACTAATATATGTATTACATATGTACTAGTAAATATACATGAAGTACATACATCCATATTTTATACAAGCCGGTCTATTGATTCTTAAATAAACTCCGCCACGACTAAAAATTTTTTTCGCACCTACACCCCCAATGCTTATCTTTATTCTTAGTTTTTGCTTGAAAGCATGAACAATTGATGAATCAAACAAAGGATTATTTGGTGATACAAAATTACAGAAGAACTCCTAAAAAGAGCGTTAACCTACTGCAGAAATCTCAAGTTCAAAACCTTTACCAATTAATCATCATAATTAGTGTAATGATTATTGGAGCACATTTATTTATTTGTGATGTCAGATGAAAAAATCATTTCCAATACAAAATAAATATTATAGGGATTTAAATAAATTTTACTCACAATTTTTTGGACACCTGCATGATTTATATTCATTTCACAAGTTTCTGCATTTTCTGAAATTGAAAACTAATTTGAGAACGAACCCCCAAAATGGAAAAGGGCCGGGCGCTACGCTTTCAGCCCAAACGGCCCTGCGACGGCCGATACGGGAGCGGCCTGCCAACAGCGGCGGCCTGCTCGCGCGTTGGCGCGTTTGCATAACAGCCTTTTCAGAGCGGCGGGCGGCCTGCGAGCGCGCGGTGCACCGGCGGCGTGCGGTGGCGCTGCCGGACGGCTGGGGCTGCGCCGGCAGACGTGGGGCGGCCGAAAACCTATACTGAGGACTCGCTCGTGCGTAGATGTCAGCGCGGCGTGCGCAGCACCGCTGGCCACGGTAAGGGCCACGGCGTACCAGTTCACCGGCGCGGCGAGCGCGTTCCGGCGAACCACGGCGGAGGGTAACGAAGAAGAAGGGTTATAGAGGACCATGATCTCGCCAATTGCATATCCTAGGTGTCGGTTTAGGCGGAGGAGGTCCGATGGAGGCCGGCCACGTGCGCGCGGCAAGGACGGCGGCGCACCGAGCGTGGCACGGCCGCGTCACCGGCTCTCTCTCCGGCGGAGTCTCTGGACCAAATGAAGCGAGCATAGTAACTTTCTTGTCAAGTGGGGTATATGTATACTATTGATTGGAAATTGGTCAGGAGCTCGCGCCTCACGCCAAGTCGATTTGGTATTCCGGCTTAGAATGGCCGTCGGCGAGAAGAAGGCCGAATTGGCCGGACATGGGGGCACGCCTGCGGCTCAGTGTGGGTGGAGCGGCTAGGCCATTTCCATGGCGAGACACGGGCGCGAGGAATTGAGTTCCGAAGCAACGTGCGTGCGTCGCGAATTTTGAAGACGGAGGCGGCTCGGAAGGGAGAGAAGAGAGGCGCGCGGCGGCGCGAGCGAAAACGGCCGGCGCACAGGGCACCATGTGCTAGAGGTGAGGCACAACGTTCAGGGGCGGCATTGGAGACTCGGGCATATGGGGGCAGAGCAGCAGCGACCTCGGGCAACCATGGGCAGAGGCGCGGCGAACGTCGCGGCGGCATCTGGCAACCGCGGCGTGCCGTGGCGCGAGCGCGACAAGGCGTAGCGCGGCGCACGGCTGCTCAGGTGGGCGCGCGGTGCACGCAGCAGCGAACAGCGGCGCCAGTGGAGCAGAGGCGAGGCCGGCCGGTGGCTCGGCCAGGGTGCGACGGGAGCGCGTGGCACGGTGATGAGCGCGCGCTAGGGGCGCTCTGCCGGGCACGGTGTTAAAGCATGCAATTCTCCAAATCTACAGCGCAATTGAGATGATTTCAATCCAAATTCGCTCCAAAACCATCCCAGCCTATTATTGACTTAGGATACTTGAAGCTTCAAAACTAAGCCATCACCAACCAAATGTAAATAAAGTTTGATTAAAATAACCAGAAGAGACACGAGTGCGCAAGCGCAACAACGAGGGGAGAGACGCGGCGTCGCGAGGCGGTTTGCCCCGCATTTCGAAATTGGCCGGGGCTGCGGCGCGCCGCGCTCTCCCCCGCTCGCCACCTCTCCCTCTCTATAAAACGTGAGCACGGGCGGCGGACGGCTTGTCCAACAACCAAAGCCCCCGCCCGCCCGTCCACCGCCATCTTCCCCCCCCCCGCTTGCTTCTCCCGCCCGCAGCACCCGCCCGCACCCGCAGCAACCGCCCGCCATGGCGGACCCCCTCCTCCCCACCGTCAACGTCTTCTCCCTCTCCGACGTGGCCGGCATCGCCACGCAGGGCGGCCCCTGCTGCATCATGATGATGCGAGCGGACTCGCTCACTGACGCGCGGATGATGCTTACGGTGCTCCGTATGAAGGGGATCCTCAGGGACGAGGATGAGGAGGAGGACGTGCGCGCCGGCGACGACGTGTTCCCCGCCGAGCACCCCAACCTCTCCTTCGAGCGCCTCGACCTCGGCGACCATGAGCGCGGCGGCACGCACGTCTTCGCCGACGACGACGTGTTCCCCGCCGAGCACCCCAACCTCTCCCTCGAGCGCCTCGACCTCGGCCACCATGAGCGCGGCGGCACGCACGTCTTCGCCGCCGACGACGAGGACTCTGCGGGCGTGGGCGACCATCTCGCCGCGGGTGGCTTCGCGGAATGGGTGGCCAAGTACCAGAACGAGCACAAGCCGTTCGTCGAGGGCGTCTTCGACCGCAGCAGCGACCGCGAGAGCGACGACACGCCCTACAGCTACGTGTTCGCCGACGACGTCTTCCCCGCCGCCGAGGACGGCGCCGCGGGCGCGGGTGGCTCCGCTGGATGCGTCTTCCTCGCCAAGGGGCGGCGCCGCGGGCGCGGGTGGCTCCGCTGGATGCGTCTTCCTCGCCCCGAACCCCTTCCCGGAGCGCGTCGTCGGCGACTATGAGGGCGGCGGCTCGTACTACGGCGATCTCTTCCCCGCCGAGAAGGGCTCCGCGGGCGTCGGCGACGGCGTGCGTGTGGATGCGCCGTGCAGCATCGGAACTCCTTCCCTGAGCACGTCCTTCCCCGCCGAAGAGGGCTCCGCACGCCTCGACGACGACGACGCGGGTGGCTGGGCGGCATGGTTCGCCGAGCAACAGAACCAGCCGAACCCCTTCGCCGAGCGTGTCCACTTCGTCCTCGGCGGCCACCAGCGCGGCCGCACGCACCACGACTGCGTCGTCGCCGACGGGTGGATGATCCCAAACAAGTACGCCTTCTTCCGCGCCGTGGACCTAGCCATCATCCTCGACGAGGTTGTGGCTGACATCATCCCACGGCTCTCGAGGAACGCCACCGACACCGACGCCCTCCACCGCCTCCGCACCCACTCGAGGGCCATTCGGAGCGTGGGGAAAGAGCTCCCGTGGCTCATGGGGCAGGCCCCGGTCACGCTGGGGAACCATCTGAACAAGGTCGCGGTGAAGGCGCTGCGCCGCGGAACCGGCGGTGGCGCCGAGTGGATTGACAACCTACTGACTCGCGTTCTCGCCGTCAAGCTGGAGGAGCGCGTGAAGTTCGACGACTACTAGTTCGTTGGTTCGTAGGTCTTTCACAAATCGGCTGCGTGAATATAGTTGTGAATGCAATTCGAAATTCGACTCCAGTTCGTTGTTCGCAGAATTCTTCCTCGAATCGCTGAGTGAATAAGTCTTCCTCAAATCGCTGAGTGAATGAATATGCTGGATAGTTCTGAATGCAATTTGAATGAAGATTCCCTTCTCATATGTGCACTTTGAATACGTTATTGGCAATCTTTGTGGCCTATTGCTGTTGTTGCTGATCCGTCTGTGACAATTTTTTTCAATGTGCATACTCCAGTTGAGTCATATGACTTGCCAACAGCCATTGGTTTGAGGGGTGCTAGTACGTCCAATGAAGGGGAAAAAGAGTCTAGTGATGGCAAAAATGAGAAGCCATCAAAACCCCCAACTAGATAAATGACATCCCAAACATTGTTCTACAAACTGGTTAAGTGAATCATCTAGGGTCAGAGCATCTATTTTAGAATTCAATGTCTTAACTGTTCCCTTTAGTTCAACAATTATTTTCAGTAACCTCTCCTTCACTCCTTGTAAATGTATGACTTCTTTGTTGGACCAAGCCTGCTGCATTTTGAACATAAATTAGATTTAACCACCAAAACCTTTTTGTCAGGAAATGAGATTTTTTCCCCTAGACTTTGCATCCCTTTTCTCTACTTCTATATTGAAAGAGTGGACTACAGAGGTTGGATAATAAATCATAGAGCATCCTAGCTGAAAGATTGGTTAGAAACTAAGCAGATGCAGGACTGAACTAGATGCATAATGGAAAAAACATTTTCATTTTATCCTGCCTTATATTACTTTTTTCATTTTCTTTGGGTAGCTGTGAACCAAAAACACTACAAGCATCTTATGGATTCTCCCTGTTAGTGCTACATAATGAATTTAGCCATTCTAGAGTGCAAAATTTAGCTATTTCAATGCTATTCATAGTATAATAATGTATAAAGATTTAACTATGTTAAAAAAGAATATAAAAGGATTTATACTCAGTATAATTTCTCTTGCTTTATTCTCTTGGTTCCTAAATTGTCATGAAGTTATCAACACATCTGTTCATAGTAAAGTTTCTGTTGTTGTTGTTTTTTTTTTTTTTTTTTTTTTTTTTTTTTGCATATAACATTTCCATAAATTTAAGATTGCATGGTTCAGTATAACAGATGCCAGGCTTTTCATGCATAAAGAAGAGACCTGCTTCTTCTCCATCACCTCTATTCGTCCAGATAACTCTTTAGCTAGATCAATCAGCAGCACAAACAAAATTTTGTGAGAAATTTTGCAGTAGATAGACAACAACTAAGCATGTTAGCTAGACTGAATGAACTGAAACACAAAACAAGGATGATAAGATGGGTTGCAGATATCAGCTGAGTTCAAAGCTTATAACCTCAGCTTCTGTGCATGATTCAGAGTCCAATAACTGAAATACTTGGCTGCAAGTTGGAAACATTTCCTCAAACATACCTCGGGCTGCCGCTATCTGACACCAAATTGAACATCACTGCCTTCAGTCCAATGATTGGAAAAGCTGACAAAAACTTGGCTGCCTGGCAGAACCAGTACCTTCCTGAATGCAAGAGGGCGGGCGATCCTAATCAATTCTGTTCTTGATGGCTCAGCAGCAAACCTAATGGCAGCCAATCAAATGCCAAGAGGGGTTTTGGATGCTCTTGACTCTAGGCGCCGCCGGGCTTTCCTCTGGACTGGAGCGGCAAAAACCACCGGTTCACAATGCCTGGTGGCATGGAAGACAGTCTGTCAGACGAAAGAGAAGGGAGGCCTGGGCGTCAGGGAATGACACCTGCAGAATCAGTGCTTGCTCCTAAAACTAATCCACAGGCTGCACCATCCGGGAGACTCGGCTTGGGCACAATGGGCTAGAACAGGTCTCGACCTCGCCAACCTCACCGGGCCGAGATGCAGTTGGTGCGCATTGGGATGCCCTTCGAAACCTCCTGCCATTCGACCGATGCATCACATTGGTGACACTCGGTGATGGATGCGCCACCAGCTTCTGGGACGATCATTGGCATGGTTCTGAAACGCTCATTCCCCAGCTTGGCTAGTCATGTTTCTGTCAGTGGTGCCTCGGTGAGGTGAGGGATGCCAAAATGCAGGGAGTCCGTGTGCAGCGAGTTCCTTGGCTGTCACGGCAGGCCATGACGGAGCTAGAGCAGGTGGAAGGAATCCTTGCTCGCCTGCAACTGAACAACACCCCCGACAATAGGCTATGCCCCTTGTTGGAACCATGGTGATCCTGCAGTTTTTTTGTTTTTCTTTTTAAGAGAGAGAGAGAAGATCCTGCAGCTTTCACCAAGTATGTTTGGAACAACCGCACACCTCCCAAGGTACAGCACTTCTGCTGGCTGGTAGTTCAAGGCCGAATCAAGTGCAGGGCAAACCTGAAACTAAAAAACATTGTGGATAATGATATCTGCCCTATCTGTGCTACTGCCCAAGAGACTGCGACTCACTTACTGCTCACTTGCCCCTTTGTGGTGCAGATATGGAGCATGTTTGGAATGGACGTTTCAAATTTGCAAGCGAACGCAATTTGGCACATTGTCAGGCCAAGCCATATCAGCGCTCAGCACTTTCAGACCTTGACTCATCTAATCTGCTGGATGTTGTGGAAACACCACAATAATGTCGTCTTCAACAACCTGCCACCTTCAGCTAGTCGTCTTGCTGCAAGCTTTAGAGATACTGCTCACCAGTGGCGGCACAGATTTCCTGTTGATGAACGCTTTGTAGTGGAGCAATGGTGTAATTTAGTTTCTTCGTAATGTAAACCTTCCTCAGCCTTAGAAACCTCCCTAATTGTAACTTGCTGGCCATGTAACTGAGTTGCAGTGTTTTCTGCTGCTCCAATGCAAATGAAAGGTGGGGATAACTCCTACCCCTAGATTACCTCAAAAAAAAAAAAAAAAAAAAAAAAACCCAATGCCCCAAGGACAGCTTATCAACTTCAGAATGGAAGGTTTCTGGCAAATTAGAGTTCCCATCTAGAATTGCACATTTGACCTCTTGCCTCTTGGGCATACTTGCAGCTATATGCATCATAATCTTCAATTTCAGTTGCATTGCCATAAAATTCAGAATGCCACTGCTGACCAGGAAAAAGTCATGCGCCTATGTACATGATCAAAGCTCAGCATTTCCCTGCTTATCAGGGTACAGTTGTTGTTGCACTAGAACCACACTGTCTGACATTGCATAGTCCTCCCTCTCTGGTGATGTGTATTGACAATCCAGTTCATAGAAACCACCTGAAGATTCATTACCTGAGCTTGCATGTTCCGCATCCACATCTCTTGTCCCAACTTCCTCAAATTCGTCAAACTTGTTCTTCTTCACTATGTCTGCATATGACTTCACAACCTTTTCTGATTTGAGGTTATTGTTCTCTTCACACTCTGGTGCACATCCAGGTGACAGCACTAACTCTCTCCCATGCTCGTCAGCTGGTGCTGAGGCAGGGGGCATCTAGAAATTGTTGGGAAGTGGAGGAGTAAACATATCCATCAAACACGTGTTTGAGCATGATCCAATTCAAAATTGAAAAAATCAAGCTTCTGGCCAGGGACATCAGGTATGTTCTGGTAGTAATTGGCTACAGTAGCATTCTGAACTGATTCTCTGCTAGCGGAAAACAAATAAAAGGGCATGAGTATAGAATAAGGCATTTTACTAAGAGTGAAAAAGAAGATGACATTCAAAGTACAGACACCAGGGATTGTGCCTGGGCAGGGTAGCTTGTTTTGCCCTTCCTATCATGTGACCATGCAGTTGATTCAGGACAGAACCTGTCATTCCCTGCAGCTTTGTAAGGCCTTGTTTAGATTCTAACTTTTTTCACTCTCTCTCCATCACATCTCCATCACATCAATTTTCTACCCGCAAGTATGGAGCATTAAATGTAAGTAAAAAAAATAAATAATTACACAGTTTAGTTGTACATCACGAGACGAATCTTTTGAGTCTAGTTGGTCTACGATTGGACAATATTTGTCACATACAAACGAAACATGCTACAGTTGCACAGTTAATTTTTTTTTCAGCTTTTCAATGCAATCTAAACGAGGCTGCAGGAAGAGAGTATTACATATGAAATATGTGCTCTTGGCAAACCTGAAACATGCCACAAATGGTAACCAAGTCAGTGGATCACTCCACAAGTTGGGCCTTGTTTAGATGGAGGTTGGAAAGAGAGTGTAAAGTCCTGTAGCACTTCGTTTGTTTGTGGTAAATATTGTCTAATTGTGGTCCAACTAAGTTCAAAAGATTCGTCTCGTGATTTACAACCCAACTATGTAATTAGTTATTTGTTTTATTTATATTTAATGCTATTTACATGTGGGAAACAATTTGTGAGAGGAGAGAGATTGAAAGTCCTGTAGCACTTCGTTTATTTGTAGTAAATATTGTCCAATCGTGGTCCAACTAGGCTCAAAAAGATTCGTCTCGTGATTTACAACCCAACTATGTAATTAGTTATTTTTTATTTATATTTAATACTATTTATATGCGGGAAACAATTGATGTGAGGAGAGAGAGTGAAAAAACTTACACCAAACTAAACAAGGCCTTGATATGCTTTGGGAGGCATGGAATGATATACCCCCGTCACAGGAAAAAAAAATGTTGCATTCAAGGGGTAGCTCAGTTTTGTAAATACAAAGCTTAGAGAAGAGTTTTAATAAAGAGAATCAAGAGCATACCAAAAAGTTGGTGTGAGTGGCACCCTTGAATGCTATTGTTTGTGCAACCAAATATCACGGTTCAATGGACAGATTTGTTAGCGTAGTATTTTTTAGAACCTGGCTCCATGAGGATTCGCTCGTCACCATTGTACTGATACTAGCAAGATGAGAAACAAAAGGAAAGGAGTAAATACACTGCATTGTTCAGTTGATGCATATCCAGTTGCATGTTTGAGGCATGAGGCAAGGAAGTATAGCATTGTTCAGAATCAGAAGTACTTATTTTCGTAACATGAAAGCAAAGATCAAATGACAGTAATGCAAATACAGATAATACAATTTGGTATTACCATATCATTTGACTCAGTTTATATTTTCAGACTTGTTTTCTCTGATTCCTCACAGCAGAAAAGAAAACGCAACATAATTAGGTACATCTACATGTGAAAGTGAGCAGATGACCCTTACTGAGATTTTCTTTTTCGTATCATGGTACACAAATGTTTTGGGAGTGGCCCATTCTGCACAATTTAGTGATGATGATAATAATTAATACGTAATGCAAACTGAATTTCAACGATTGAGTAGTATGCAGCTACATTGCAAGGTCAGGGTCTCAGGTTAAGGTTGTTAATGAACTCTAACAAAGGCAACTTGCTCCCGCCCCTCCTCCACACACACACAAAAAAAAAAATATTATAGTGGGACCACAAAGGCACTGGTAATTGGGCATGCGAAATCAATGAAATGGGTGTCGGGAGAAACATTACTCAGGGGGGTGAACAGGTGAAAGGAAAAATCCCCCTAACACACAAAATCCCCATCTCTCTGCATAGATGGCTACATTGCGTTGTCGGCTAGAAGTGGAGCGAAATCCTACCCTCGATCGAATCATCAGTGCAAGCGCACGAACCAATCCATTCCAATCATCAGTAACGAACAAGCACGGCGCATGATCGATCGAGCTAGGCCGCCGCTGCTTTTTTACTGAAGAGTGAGTAGCTCAGCTCAAATCCAAGAAGCAACCCAGATGAATACAACAACGGAACAGAAGAGAAAAGGATGAAAAGGAAATGAGGAGTGCCAAGCAGCTAGTTGCAGGAAGGAAGGAATGCTCTCAGTGACAACACAAGGCAGCAGTGGGCGTGTCGGATGGAGGAGTGAACTGCTCTGCCTTTCTTTTCTTGGCCTGTGGCCCTCTCTCAGACTCTGCGCCTGGGCGGTGATGACTGATCATCAGTAGGTAAGGTGAATGAAAACGTAGAAAGAGCAAATGCTGCTGTTTTTACTGCGCCGAAGGCCTGGCCCACCCGACAAAAGCACAGAGGCGAAGACCATTAATATTAATTATTAATTATAGAGAAAAATCTACTTTTCCTCCAACTTTCACAAAAGTCAGTTTTTCTCTCTAAACTTTAAAACCGGACAAACAACCTTCCTTAATTTTTTCAAGCCATATATTTTACCTCCCTAAAGTGGTTTTGCTATAATAGTAGTGATTTTGTCCTTTTCTTTTTTTTATTTATTTCAGCTAAATGTTTGAAAATTCATAGTAAATCATAAAAATCATAAAATAAAAAATCTAATTTTTTTTTACTCCACAAAATATATAATACAATATACTTTAGTATAAATTTTTTTTTTTTTTTTTTTTATTTTTTACTTATTTTAACTACATTTTAAAAATTATAGTTAATCACAGAAAATCATAAAATAGAAAATCTAATTTTCTTAGACTTCGCATGAGTAGATCCATAAATGAACATATAATATGGTATACTTTAGTACAAAGTCCTTGTTGTAGTTTTCGATCTGCTTTTCTATATTTAATTAAAATAATTCATAATTGTAACTTCTATAATTATTTTGTTGGACTAAAGCATACTATATTATATATTCATTGTGTAAAACTACTCATGTGGAGTCTAACAAAATTGGATTTTTTATTTTATGATTTTTCTATTATATGATTTTTTAAAGATTCAGCCAAAATAAATAAAAAAGAAAAAATACTAGAAAAAAACTTTATACTAAACATATCATATTATATATTCATTGTGTAGATCTACTTATGTGGAGTCCAACAAATTAGATTTTCTATTTTATGATTTTTATGATTTTCTATGATTTTTAAAACATTTAGCCGAAATAAATACTCTCTGTTTACTCCCTCCGTCCCCTAAATAGGCAGGCCTGCGTCCCGTACATCAGTGCCTCAGCGGGTTTACTCCCTCCGTCCCTAAATAATGTAACCGCCGCTTTCCAAGAAGCAAATACCGGTAATTTTAATAAATAATAAATATCATCGATTAGTATCATAATTAGCATCATTGGAAAGACCTTTAGATCTAGTTTTTTAACAAAATTATTTGAAGATATAATATTGCACATATTTTTTTTTAAATCAAGTTAAACTTATGACACGCATTCCACGACACTTAAAAAGGGGACTGAGGGAGTACGTGCTCGCTCGCTCTCCTTTTGCATCGGTCGAGACAATGACAGCGACGCTGCGACGCGATGCCGGCTCAGCACCTGAGGCCAGTCTCAGTGGGAGTTTCATGCGAGTTTCATTTGCATTAAATACGTTGCCACATAAACATATTCGATGACATGGCAGTGTATTTAAGAAGAGAGAGAATAAATGAGTGTCATGGAAATGACACTCTCTTGGCACGAGTACCAACTCTCTATGAGTCATGAAATTAAATGCATATGAAACTAGAGAATGAAACTATACATTCACAGTGGGAGTTTCATCCGAGTTTCATTTGAAACTATGTGACATGACAGTCTTGAAAACAACAAAATAAAACTCACCCGTGAGATTGGCCTGATGGAAGCCGTCCGCATGGAGAGAGCCTCGCGGGATGGGCCACCACGTACGGACCGGCGCTGGGCCCTGCTTGGCATAGCGATCCTGCTCTTCGATCGGGTCCTTTGATATCACCTGCGTCCTCACTGCAATTCCGCGAGCCTACAGCTGGCCGAGACGCCTTTCCATTCAAAAAATGTCGTGGTCCACCTGTCTCCCCATCTTAAATTCACATGTTTCTTTTGCTTGAGGGTTTTAATTATCTTCATCTCCCACCATTGCAAAGAATATACTCCCTCCGTCCCAAAATAGATGTCATTCTCACTTCCCGAAAAGTCAACGTTTTTCAAAACGCCGGCAATTATATTTTAAAATATATAAATATTTATACTAAGTAATTAGTATCATTAAAAAGATCTTTAAGTCTAGTTTTTTAACAAATTTATTTGGAAATATAAATGTTGCACATTTTTTCTATAAATTTAGTCAAAATTAAAAAAGTTTGACCGACGCTTCCCATAACGTCATCCTTTTTTAGGACGGAGGGAGTAGGTATTTATCTATACTACAAAAGAATAAAGAAATTAAAAATATCTTTTCATCCTGACGTCTCCTACCCATCTTAGTTCCTATCACATATTTGATCAACTCATGACAGGTGTGTAAATTCTATTGGATGCTTCAATTCAAACTATTGCATCTTTATTTTAATTTTGGATGCTTTAGATTGACATGCGAATCGTGAAGTAGCCAACTCAAATGCTCCATTTATGAGTTTGAAAAAAATATTAATACTGTTGGTATTAAAAAAAAATCTTACGTTACTAGATATCTATTTTATTTGAATAATATTTTTTACCTAATAAATACCAAAAAGGAGTGAGGGTAATACAGAGACATGAGTAAGGGTAAAGGAACAGAGTGAGGGTTTAAAATATGGAAAAGAGGGAGAGATGGGTGTCATTATTCTTATATTATATGATGGAACACTTCATATCCTTATATTATATGATGGCTTAGCATTTTGTTCCAATTCAGTGGTTGCACATAGAATCTTCATAGTACATTAATTAGAACATGCATGAGGTTTCCACCGATGCCACCATGCCTTGCGAACTTTCACCTAGGTCTGGCCAAGTCTACTATCTCAGGTCTTCATGTCAACCACTAACTAGCAACGGCATGGTATCTTAGAGATGTTTGCCTCACACAGTTAATATTTATTGGTTTGTAATGTTTATTGCAAAAACCAGAATTATTATTCCTCCAATATATAAGAATATTTTTATACACACGTGCATGCAGTACGTGCATGTTCACTAGTACTATATAAAGAAGTAAAAGCACATTTACACTTTCGTCGTCATCCATCCTGCTTCATCTAATCATTTACCATTGTAGGGACGGTTTGATAGGGA
This sequence comes from Chrysopogon serrulatus, assembly GCA_015844335.1. NCBI lineage: Eukaryota > Viridiplantae > Streptophyta > Magnoliopsida > Poales > Poaceae > Chrysopogon > Chrysopogon serrulatus. The sequence continues at coordinate 85,944 of JADLZL010005536.1, read as the reverse complement.
TTGTTGGGCAGCTTCGGGTGCTATTTTGTGATTCCGTTTGCCAAATGTCTTCTTGTTGCTCTGCTTCGTTGGAGAATCCTCGCAAAACATGCTGAGAGGGGCGAGGAGAGAGAAGAGTAGCCAAAAATATTAGCATCGATCTTATAGGTTCGCTGAGCAAGAGATGCTGGATTTGCCCCGGTAAGGCAAAGTCTGGTCTAGCGCAAAGGTGAAACAGCACAATGGTGATGCGGGTTGGGAAGAGGAACTCCAGCCGCCACCTAGGGCCACACTTGCTTGTGGATCAGTGGGATTACTAGTGAGATCCCACGACTGCTCTTGGCTTCCGGTGCGAGGCTCCTCCACAGCATCAGCGTCGTCGAATGGCGCGGCGTGGCATGGCTGGACTTTGGAGGCGTGGGAGAGGCCGAGAGGATAAGGTGGATATCGATGCGTGCGGTGGTGGCTGTGTCGGCCGGTGGTGTGGCTACGTGGGAGGAAATAAAATGAAAAAAAACCATTGTTTGTCTAAACAGTTGTTTTGGTCGTTTAGACACCATTTAGTCTATTGTTTTGTCTATTTAAATAATCATTTTGCTCATTTAAACAACCATTTTGTCTGAATGGATTAAACTGTAGGTGACTGATTGTTTAATGTTTACCATTTAGGATAACATTGAAAAAAAAGGACATAATAGATAATTCACTCTTTTCAACAACTAAAAGGAGCTATTTTAGCAAACATATCAGTGAAACATATTCAGCACTACTAGAGAAACTACTCTAATATACTCCCTCCGTCCCTAAATAACTGTCGCTTCGCTTCCCGAGAAGCAAATGCCGGCAATTTTAATAAATAATAAATATCATCAATTAGTATCATAATTAGTATCATCGGAAAGATCTTTGGATCTAGTTTTTTAACAAAAATTATTTGAAGATATAAATATTGCACGTATTTTCTATAAATCAAGTTAAACTTGTGGCACGCATCCCACGGCGACACTTAAAAAGGGATAGAGGGAGTAAGAGCAAAACATGGTTTTTGCCAGAGCTGCAGTTACTTATACTAAATTAACCTAAGTTTTCGTCTGTCCACCCACGCCCCACTCTCGTACGCCGTCCACCAGCATGTGTTTCATTCTAAGCCGGGCTGCCCCACCTAGGCACGAATCGCAAAGCAAAATAGGTGGTGGAAGATAATGCATACAATCACATGCCGCAGTGGAGATGCATTTATGGTACCTAAAACTCCTACCGGTACCCTAATTATTTGGACCAGACCAAACCGACAGTCTAACCGGTAAAAGACCAAACCAGAGCCTTGACTAGTCCGGTCCGCCTAAAAGACCGATATACAAGTGAGCCAGTAATAAACCATTAAACCCATGGTTTTTTCCGAAAAAATCTGGTAAAAAACCGGAGATCAGACTTGTCGGAGGTGGAGAAAATAGTAGAAAAAAGGTGCCCAGAGACTTATCACGTTGGAAGAGGTGGAGAAAATAGTAGAAAAAAGAGGGAGGCCAAAGTGCTGGGAAGGGATTCGAACTCCCCTAATTTAGGGTCTCTTCGCAGCAACACCACCACTGGGATGAGCAGGTTTTTGGTAGAAGTCTAACGAGATGTTCGTCAATTCGATCTCCAGACTCCGGTCCACTCCCAGCTCAAACTTGTAGAGAGCAGAGCAACACCCTGGCTAAGCAAGGCTCACATTTGCTATGGATGTAGATATGCGTTATACCTAGATAGTAGATACATAAGCATAGTAAAATTCATATATCTAGAAATACTAAAACATTTTATAATTTAGAACAGATTGGATATACAACATTTTGGACTTTTTATATAAATTGTTTTATCTATGTATCTAGACAATGTACACATAAATATATATTAAAAATTATGTACTAAAAAAAACAAATGTCTTGTAATTTAGAATAGAGAAAGTAGTGACTTCACTGAACACCAAAATAATAATAATAATACAGGAAGTAGTAGACTTCACTGGACAAAAAAAAAAAAAAAAAAAAAAAAAAAAACTAACGTCAGCAGCATCTTTGATAGCTTGATTGAAGTAACGTATGTATACAGTGGACACATGAACAGTTTCAAAATAACTAATGGCATCGTCGGCAAGTCTCAATAACTTGTAGCTTTACCACAGAGGGGACTTTAGGCTCAATGTACGTCCTGATGGCCAAGAGCCCTCGTTGAGCTTCCATGAGAACATGAATGGGCAATGGGGAGCACTTCTCACTTTTACCAGCAGACTCAAAGCACCTAGAAGAACTCTGATGGGTCTCCAATGTCAGGCATTCAAGTGATGTCATGCTTTTAACAATATGGCATGTTAGCTCAACAAGACTCTTTGCTGACGTGAATCCTAAGATCTTCACTGTCTTCATCTTGTGGTGCTGCTGTCCTTGTATCTTCCTTAGATCTGAGGGATCTGCGAATATGGAGACGTGTTCCATTTCATATTGGGATACCTATAACATATAAGATGAAAAAGGCAAATAAAAAGTTAGTCATGTTTCTGAAGTGTTTACTACTGTTAGATTAGAAATATGGACGGCAACTTACATCCAAGACCAAAGTTTCCAAGGAAGGGCAACCATCAAAAAGGGAAACAAGAGAAAAATAATCGTAGGCTGGAGGAAAGGTTGCAGCGGTGAGCATAATATTAAGGCTTTTGAGGTGGAGATATTTGCAATGCAGCAATGGTGTATTGATCTGCAAAAAGGATGAACAGGCTAGTTATACTCCAGGGTATATGACTGTTATAAATATAGGGTATCAAAATATAAATATTGCTGGTCCAGCCAAGTTGAGTGTACCTCTCTTCTCGAAGATATAGTGGCAACTTCAAGGTTTGGCATGGTGGACGGAAGTTCAACACAAACACAATGAACTGCGCCAGAGAAGGTCAATCTTAGCACCTTCATTTGCAATGTTTCTCCAAGTGATAGTTGAATGCGCTTTCCTTCGTAGTCAAAGCTGGAAATATTTGGAGCTTTACTTTCTATCATTTCCAGCTTGCAACAACCTAAAACCTCTAGGTACCTTAGGCGCTGGAGCGTGCAAGGGACCTTCAAGCAACCAATCCCCTTACAATACCTGATTCCCAACCCCTCCAAGGCAAAAGAATTAGAAAGAAGACACACTAACTCATCCCCAGTAAAACTAACATGATGAAGATACAGTTTTGTCAGGCTTCTTAAACAACCAAGTTCAATTGTGGGACGGAAGGAGCAACCAATCAGGCGTAGGTATTGGATTGAGTCTCCACTCCCATTAGATAAGAGTGAGCATGGGAAGCTATATTTTGCTACCACTGGCATTGAAAGTGAAAGTTCTTCGATTCCTGATCTAACAGCAACCTGGAGCCAACTGTCGACATAACTATTGTAGCCTTTAAACATCTGAATGTTGAATTTCTTGACACCAATACCTGAGTGCCTTTTCAGAATCTGGTCAACTTTCCCATAGAAATCTCTAGCGATATCACCATTTTTATATTCCTTCTTATTCGATCTCATTGTACTGGCACTGAAAGTGAGATTGGGATGGCATCTCCAGGAACGTAAAAAAGCACGAGATACACAGGCAGCTCGAGCAGCAGATCGCATTGGCATTAGGGAATGTATATGACACCAGATGTCCTGCACGCATGTTACAAAATCATGGAAGAGAAATTCAGCATTAGAAATATAAAGGCAAATGGTTACTCTATATGGAGGGGAAAAGAACTGAAGAAAACTATGACACCGTAACCCAGGTTCTACACACATTGTTGCACAATGGGTTTTCAATGAAGTATGCAACTAGAGCTGATTAGATACTTCAAAATCTATTCATACTTCTTTACTTAAAAAAACATAAATGTATGTACGAACAGTGAGGTCCATACATGCTTCAAATCAGGGTAGACTGGACACAGTAAACATGAAAAGTTTGGAGTTATGGAGGGTCAAACTACCAAAGTATCAATGGAGCATCTTGATATTAAAACAACAGGAGGCCCATGCAATTGTGTTGTATCGATCAAACTTCATCAGACAAAGTGCAAGAGACATGATATAAACCTTAACCACTGAAGTGATAGGAGGAATGGAGGGACAGGGGGCACGCACCTGCACCCCCCCCCAAAAAAAAAAAAAAAAAAAAAAAAAAAACTTCATTATATGTACCCTAAATTATCTAATGGTTAATAGGTTCCTAAATTTAGTCATAACTCTTCTAGTATCTACTGAGAGGGCCTTTATAGTACAATAGAACTTGTCAGATCAATACTAGAATTGTAGATGTTTTTTTTGCATGTATAATTATATATATCTTTGTTTCTCATTTATTTTACTGTTCCATGAATTTTATCGGCACATAGTTGGTTGCCCCCCACCCCCACCCTGACCACCCCAAAATCTGAATCCTGCCTATGCCCCTGTGAACAGGACAGATTTTGAGTGCTATCATACAAGGGTATGAACTATGCAGGTCTGAGTCACGAGTAATTGCCTGTAATGGTCCAATGGAGATAACATGGTACACATCAAGGGAAACAGTACTAAATGATGATGTCTTTAGAGAGATGTCATGGCAAACCTAGAAGGGAATCATTTTATTAAATCATACTCCCACCATTGCAAATTATAAGGTGTTTTAGCTTTTTTAGATACATACTTTTGCTATGCACTTAGATATACACTATGTCAATAAAATCAATGCATCTAAAAAAGCCAAAATGTCTTGTAATGTAATTCGTGCTAAGGATTTTATAGATGAAACTACAGTTAGTGGAAAGCAAAATCTATAGATGGTAGGTTGAGAGGCCCCAAGTCCAAGAAATTCCAGCTTTTACACATTGGAGGCCAGAAGAAGGTTTCAGAATTATTATCGTATTTATTTAGGGGCAAACACTATCTGTTGTTCAAAGTTAATTATGCACAGTTGGAAAAGCACAAGGGTTTGGGAGCCATCGTGACACATGGTTTAATGACATTTCAATAGCACTAAGCCTACCATTAACAAAATTCCATGGCGTACCTCTGGAAGCCTAGGTATTTGTGTGTCGCCACCTTGAGAATCAGCTTCTTGCTGGCAGGGTGAGACATTCTTATTATCCTGTGAAGCAACCAATCCATCTGCTGCACAGCATAGGTTATTATGAATAATTCGGATATTTGAGGTGCAAAACAACTAACGCACAGTTGCACACAGAGGAATCCTTTTTGCACTCTTGTCAAACATCTGTTCAACAATAATAGTAATACAGACAGCTTGTTAAAACAGGGCATGCAGATTTTTGTCTTTTCACCAGAGCGTGCATAGTAACCTGTCCTCAGGTTTTGTCAATCTGGTTGAAGCCAAAGAAACAATACAGATACAGTGCAGGCCATCAGACACTGCTTTCAATATGTCCTCCCTCACAAGGAGAGGCTCTCATCCCGGATTTTAATTATACATTACTTACAGATAAAAGAAAGTAACAAATTCAATTGAATGTTCTACTGTAGTAGCAATATTTAACAATGAGATGTTGTATTCCTCTGGAAATCTCCTTGGTTTAGATTTTTCTTCTTTATGCAAACAGATTCACATCAAAAGTTCAAAACTAAGATGGGTGGAGAAAAAGTTTGGATTTTTTCTATCAACCATTAATTAAGAAAAAAAACAGAGGAAGGGAGGGCGGCGGCTTACGAGTGGTCTGTGCTCGCCGACGAAGGCGGTCCGACTGCCGTTCCATGGACATGTGCTGCATGAGATCAACAAGCCCCATGTCTTCTTCTCTGTGGAATATATATAATCTTCCCGCCAGCCTTAAGGCGGAATCGAATCAATCTCTCCCTCTCTGCCTGCCTCGAACTGAATCCCTTCCAAATCCAGCCTCCGGCGTCTCGCCTCCAGGCTCCAGCCCTCCCTACTGGAGTGGAGGAGCGTCAATTTGACGGAGGGATTGGACTGAGATTCGGGAATCCCACCCGGCAAAGAATTTGACTAGGACAGGAGGGGCTGGAGTTCGGTTCGATTTTGTACACGGTGCGCACGCCAAAAGGACACTAGTACACTACACGCGCGATACCGGAGGCCGGGCGCCCGGCGAGGTGCCCGGTGGCCTGAGCCCCGCCCGCAGCCACTCCGCTCGTGCGCCGCTCCGCCACTCGTGGAAAAAGGAAGGGCCCAAGGCAATGTTACATTTATTCTTTTCTAATAAATAATATCTAGTTCTAAATTATTAAATGTTCGATTTTTTCAACTATAATAAATTGGACTACTCTCGTTTTATTTAAAAATTTACGTAAACTATAACTTCTTTTGTTGTGGTTTATTTTGTTAATTAATGTTCTTTAAGAATAACTAAAATTTGATTATTTTTGCACAATTTTTTTAATAAGACGATTCAAACTTAGTAGGGTTGAAAAAGAATGAAGGAGGTAGTTTTTTTTTTTTTGATAGGACTCAAATTACTAATTGAAGTCAAATAGTTAGGTTAAATAGACAAGGGCAGTATAGACATTCAACATGTTTCATCGATTCCACTAGACAACAGAAAAATTTGCTTTGTCAAATATACTTTCGAGAGTGCTTCGACTTGTAGAGTGCTTCGACTTGTTTAGAGAAGTTATTCTTTAGAGGAGCCGAAGCACTGCTAAACATACTTTTGGATTGAGTCAGTGTACACCTTCATAGAATAAAATACAATTCCAGATTTATTTTTATCTTAGGACAGTGTAGGTCTTTATTTTATCTTTTGGTCCTACTATAAAAAGGTATAAACAAGTGGCCAGTCAAATCTAGTACTAGATAGTTTAGATACAGCCCTAAGAACAATAGGAAGCTAAGTCATTTTCAAATGTGATTAAATTGGATGAAAATGGAGCCTTTATATAATTATATGGCTTCCAGAATTTTCTCATGATTGCATCAAAGAGGCAGCTTAGGCCATGTGTTAAGAGAATGGTAGGTTATTGTGCTCCAAACCTAATCTTCTAGTGGTCATTGAAGACTTACACACCGAAGCTTAAGTTTAGTTCACATGGTGAAGGAGCACAGTGTACAGTGAGCTCAGAGAGGCAGTTTAGGGCATGCGTTAAGAGAATGGTAGGTTACTGTGCTCCAAATCTAATCTTCTAGTGGTCATTGAAGACTTACACACCGAAGTTTAGGTTTAGTTCACATAGTGAAGGAGCATAGTGTACAGTGAACTCCTAAATAAAAGGATCTTAGGATGGCTAGAGGAAGTAGAGGGACTATGAAAGGAGAAGAAAAGTATTTTCACAGTAAATGATAAACACATAAAAATATTTATTTATAAAGAAGTGCTAACTTCATAGTTGAGGTAATGCCTACCTTGAGCTAGCGTGTGTTGGTCCTAAAAATTCAAATGACTATGAAGTTTACATATATCTAACTACCTAAATGGTACCAGTATTGACTATCTCACGCGGCCTAACGGCTAACGTGTACTATATCCACTCTTGATGCTATTCATTGTCATGGTATAATAACGTTGCCATGGTATAGTATAAGGGCATGTACAGCCCACAGACGAGGATTGTCTATAAGTTTTTGGGATTTACAATATAGACAGCTAAATAGATAGTTCATACAACCCATAGACAAAGGTTGTCTATTTGATTGTTTATAAGTTATTTAATGCTTGAATATAACTATGATCAATTATGAATATCATTCTTGCACACCATTGTGTTGCTAATTGACACAAATTAGATCAAACATATATACACTAAATATGATTGCATTTTTTTCATAGTGCTGCCATATGTGCTCGCATTCTCATTCACAAGCAGCAACATGTTCAGTCTGATATTACTTATTTGCCATATCACCGGCTCAAAATAAATTAGTATGCAGTTTTAAACTTTTTTTGGAACGGCAAGGAGCATGTGAGAGCATTCAGCCATATCACCATACATTCAGTCGCTCAGAAAAAAGCTAACAGTATGCAGCAGAAAGTATATATTTGATCAACTGAACTGAACGGGTTCTCCAAATGAGAGTGCAATTTTACAGATGATCCATAGAATTAAAAACCATGTAAAATTCAGATCTACCACAGCCTATAGCTCAATGCATACATGATATATAGCTCTGATGTTTCAGACTGAGAACACAAAATCCAAAAGCAATTCTTTAGATGATAATGACTGCAATCAGCAAACACATGCAACCTGATGTAAAACTAAAAATCAGATGATATGGCTGCAATTCAGATGAACCAACCAAAATTATGCAATCTGCAATCGTAAAAGGCAGAACGGGAAGGTGGGGCGACCGCTCGTCTAGGGAAGTGGGGCGCTCGACCGCCTAGCCACGGAGCGCCCGGCGCAGTGGCCGTCCGGCCAGGGAAGCAAGCGGCGGCGCGCGGCCGCCGGCCATGTGCGCTTCAAGAGGGGATGGGGATATTTTGGCGCAAGACTTGCTTTTCCTGTGCGGCATGCTCGATCCCGTGCTTTGGCGCTTGTAGACGGCAATCCCGTACAGCGCGTCTTCCTCTCGGCGACTTGGCGTGGGAGCACGAGCCGTCGTCGTCGTCGACGACGACCTCGCCTCGATCCTAGCTCGCGAGGGGTTTTTGCAAAATGCACGACACACAGACGGGTCTAAACCACGCGCTGTACATGCCCTAATATATCGCCCCCTCTCAATATCGATCGAGTTGAGCACAAATCTCGAAGGCTCAGCAACATACACACTCTCTAGACGCGCACTTTCAGCAATACGTGCAGTATACTTGCTGAACAAATTTATCTGTCATGTTCCTGTCCATCGGGTGGTAGGGCTACTAAGTGCTTTGTATGTTAGGAGTACTTCCTCCGTCCCTAAATATTTGTCGCTTCACTTTCCGAGAAGCAAATGCCGAAAAGATCTTAGTTTTTTAACAAAATTATTTAGAGATATAAATATTATACGTATTTTCTATAAATCAAGTTAAATTTGTGGTACGCATCCCACAACGACATATAAATAGGTACGGAAGAAGTATGTCTGTACATCATCTTGTGTTATTCATTATTCAATTCAAAGAATAAGCTCAAACGGACCTACAATCTGATCCAAGGAAACACCCTGCCACATGCCAGGAACCAACAATTTACAGAACCTTCTCCAGACACCTTTGAACTTCACATGATATGCAAAAGACCTTCACAGGCTTCTGTCAACCAAACAAAAACAGGTCAGGTCCCGAAGCACTTTGAGCAGCACAACTCTGTACAGCCGGCAATAGCCAGTCACGATTACAGGAGGATACATCTCACTATCTCCAGCCAATACCAGAAGCTACTTTCACTCGTCTTTCATGGCCATCTTAGCCTCCTCTTCTGTGCAACCTCGACAAGCAGAGTGAGCAGGGCCTCGCATACCTGTGACGTGTCCGCCTGATCCTTGGGTTCTTCTTTCAGCGATGAATACACCATCCAAGCATGGCGCGGCACCACAGGCAGGTGCGGCATGCAGGGCGAAGCGCGTGTCACTGGCTTGGTCACGGTCTCACGAAGGGCTGCAGCCAGCACGGCGGCTCCCTATAGGTGGTGATACTGTCCCCAGCGAGACATGAACATGATGAAGATGAAACAATAAAATAACACTCATCTCTCCCTGTGGTTAGATGTTGATAGTAAGTTTAGTAACTAATATAGTAGCTATATACTCTTCCTTTTTTTTTATTAATCCTTATATATGTTTGTTCCTAGGCTTTCAAGAACCTTTCCTCTAAATGTTTGGATTTATTGATGTGATCATACATATTTACGCTTTTATAAGCTTGGATGTTTTCTAAATTTAAGTATTAGTACGTTTAACCGATATATCTAAATGTACAATGAATATTACTATATTAGTATATTCTTTTCTTTCCTTCTCTACTAAAGTCACATGTATTTCCAAACTCATAGTAGATTATATATATGCCTATTTACATAGGGAACATATGCAGTGCAAACTAACTTCCCATAAAAATCTGTGCAAACTACAGTAAAAAAAAGTTGTCTAAATTTATCAAAAAATCACACATGTAGATGATATGATGATACATAATCTTACAAAATATTTTGTCCAAACTCGAATTTGTTAAAAATAATAAATTTTAAGCTAGAAAGCTGTCCAAATGATTTGTTAAAAGTTTGTTATTTTTATATCTCACAAACAAAGTTGAGTTTGGACAAGATATTTTGCAAGGTTGTGGATATTTTGCAAGGTTGTGTATCATCATATCATCTACATGTGTGATTTTTTTTTTGGTAAATTTAGACAACTTTTTTTTTTTACAGAGTTTACACAAATTTTCATAGAAAGTTAGTTTGCACTGCATTTGATCCAGTTACTATGCTTGCTTCATTTACTATGCTTGCTTCATTTGGTCCAGAGACTCCGCCGGAGAGCCGGTGACACGGCCGTGCCGTGCCGCGCCGCCGCCATCCATGCCGTGCGCACATGGCCGACCTCCCTCGGACCCCCTCCGCCTAAACCAATACCTAGAATATTCCACTGGTGAGATATTAAATCATGTAGGTGTCCAAAAATTGTGAAGTAAAATTTATTTGAATCCTTATAATATTTAATTTGTATTAGAAACGATTTTTGCAGCTGGCATCATTAATAAATAAAGAAGTATTTTGCCACAGACAAGTGATTATTCTTTGCTGCTGGACATAAAAAAAAGTTCAAGATTTGATGAAAGACACCCTAGTTCTTGAGAAATTGGTTGGTGGACACTTTACCTAACAAAAATACTTTTATAAAATAGATATAAACTTATATAAGTGTACTAAAATTCATTAGACTCTACACGATGAGAACTACACAATAAAATACTGTTTTGCACTGAAAAAGACTATTTTGACTCTTACTAGTTGCAGGTCCATATAGTTGCTCCGCATAGGGTCTACTGGTAGCATGAGCGACCTGTCATTGTTCACAATAGGTGGTGGTTGTTGTTGTTGTTGTTGTTGTTGTTGTTGTTGTTGTTGTTATTATTATTATTATTATTATTATTATTATTAGTATTACTATTATTATTAGTAGTAGTAGTAGTACTACTACTACTACTATTATTATTATTATTGTTATTGTTATTATTATTATTATTATTATTATTATTATTATCATCATCATCATCATCATCATCATCATCATCATCACATGCATAAAATATGGTGGAAAGAACTTGGTGACCGGACAGGAAACATGAAAGGTGGTTGAGGTTACTGGATGGTGTATCAACTTGGGTTCCTTTGGCCACATAGGGCTTTGATCTGGGTGCATGCTTTCCTATCCGAGTCAATTAAGGACTGTTCATTTGTTAGACCAACCATGCATCTAGGTTTTCGAATGTCCCTCTTGCATACTTGCTACATGGGTGTAGATCTCACTGAGTTACAATGTCTAAAACCAAATAAAAATAACTTTTATATGAAAATTATAGATCTCGATGGGATCTACGACTCTGTAGTTTTGAGTTTTTCATTCAAAGTCATTAAGACACTCAAAAAGATTAATAGCATATTCATACCTAGGATATTTTTTGACTTTTCACACCTACACTGTTAGAGCTAAATCTGACAGAAGTGGTGTGGAGGACAAAGAGTTTAGAGCATAGACATAGGTGAGAGATCCAATTTTCTAGTAGTTTGTACACGATTGCCATCTTTTTTAATAGCACATAGATAAAAGCCTCTTTTCAAATCGTATGCACAAAAGCTGGCCCACCTAGGCACGAACCGCAAAGCAAATTGGGTGGTCGAAGAGCATCTCCAACAGTTTTGCAAATGGATTTTGTATTCTTATTTTTGTAAAAAAGTCTAAAAAATGTCTATCCAGCGGTTTTACAAATGGGCATTACAGTTTTGTTAACTTAGCAAAAAGCAGGGTAGGACTTGCATATATGCACACCTTGTCCGTGCTTGGCATTCCCGACGCTCGCGCTATTTCCTTCCCGCGTGTGTGGCTCCTGCCTCCGCGTTTAAGATTTCCTTTTTGTCAAGTGATAATGCAAAACCGTTGGAGATTAACTCTTTGGACCATTGCCATATTCATTTAAGACTTGACAAACTCCCAATTTTACCAAACAAAATATGTAAAACCGTTGGAGATGCTCGAAGATAATATATACGGCCACATGCCGTTGTAGAGATGCGTTTATGGTACCTGAGCTAAAACGCCTACCGGTACCTTGGCTCAAACTCCTAGAGAGCGGAGCTATACCAAGGCTAAGCAAGGCTCGCATTTGCTATGGATGTAAACATGTCTTATATCTCGATACATATATATAGTAAAATTCATATATCTATCTATAAATACTAAAACATCTTATAATTTAGAATAGACTAAGTATAGGATGTTTTGGTCTTTTATAGAAATTGTTTTTAACTATGTATCTAAACAATGTACATATAAATATATATTAAAAATTATCTAAAAAAAATCAAATGTCTTGTAATTTAGAAAAGAGGAAGTAGTGACTTGACTGAACACCAAAATAATAATAATAATACAGGAAGTAGTAGACTTCACTGGACACAAAAAAAAACCAACGTCAGCAGCATCTTTAATAGCTTGATTGAAGTAACTTATGTATATAGTGGACACATGAACAGTTTCAAAATAACTAATGGCATCGTCGGCAAGTCTCAATAACTTGTAGCTTTACCACAGAGGGGACATTAGGCTCAATGTACGTCCTGATGGCCAAGAGCCCTCGTTGGGCTTCCATGAGAACATGAATGGGCAACGGGGAGCACTTGTCACTTTTATCAGCTGGCTCAAAGCACCTATAACTACTCTGATGGGTCTCCAATGTCAGGCATTCAAGTGATGTCATGCTCTCAACAATATGGCACGTTACCTCAACAAGACTCTTTGCTGACGTGAATCCTAGGATCTTTACTGTCTTCATCTTGTGGTGCTGCTGTCCTTGCATCTTCCCCAGATCTGAGGGATCTGCAAATATGGAGACGTGTTCCATTTCATATTGGGATACCTATAACATATAAGATGAAAAAGGCATAAAAAAGTTAGTCATGTTTCTAAAGTGTTTACTACTGTTAGATTAGAAATATGGACGGCAACTTACATCCAAGACCAAAGTTTCCAAGGAAGGGCAACCATCAAAAAAGGAAACAAGAGAAAGATAATCGTAGGCTGGAGGAAAGGTTGCAGCGGTGAGCATAATATTAAGGCTTTTGAGGTGGAGATATTTGCAATGCGGCAATGGTGTATTGATCTGAAAAAAAGATGAACAGGCTATTTATACTCCAGGGTATATGACTGCGGTAAATATATGGTATCAAAATATAAATATTGTTGGTCCAGCCAAGATGAGTGTACCTCTCTTCCCGAAGATATAGTGGCAACTTCAAGGTCTCTTCCCGAAGATATAGTGGCAACTTCAAGGTTTGGCATGGTGGATGGAAGTTCAACACAAACACAATGAACTGCGCCAGAGAAGGTCAATCTTAGCTTCTTCATTTGCAATGTTTCTCCGAATGATAGTTGAATGCCCTTTCCTTCGTACTCAAAGCTGGAAATATTTGGAGCTTTACTTTCTATCATTTCCAGCTTGCAACAACCTAAAACCTCTAGGTACCTTAGGCGCTGCAGCGTGCAAGGGACCTTCAAGCAACCAATCCCCTTACAATACCTGATTCCCAACTCCTCCAAGGCAAAAGAATTGGAAAGAAGATACACTAACTCGTCCCCAGTAAAACTAACATGATGAAGATACAGCTTTGTCAGGCTTCTTAAACAACCAAGTTCAATTGTGGGACGGAAGGAGCAACCAACAAGGCGTAGGTATCGGATTGAGTCTCCACTCCCATTAGATAAGAGTGAGCATGGGAAGCTATATTTTGCCATCACTGGTATTGAAAGTGAAAGTTCTTCGATTCCTGATCTAACTGCAACCTGGAGCCAACTGTCGACATAACTATTGTAGCCTTTAAACATCTGAATGTTGAGTTTTTTGACACCAATACTTGAGTGCCTTTTCAGAATCTGGTCAACTTTGCCACAGAAATCTCTAGCGATATCACCATTTCATATTCCTTCTTATTCGATCTCATCGTCCTGGCACTGAAAGTGAGATTGGGATGGCATCTCCAGGAACGTAAAAAAGCATGAGATACACAGGCAGCTCGAGTGCAGATCGCATTGGCATTAGGGAATGTATATGACACCAGATGTCCTGCACGCATGTTACAAAAGCATGGAAGAGAAATTCAGAATTAGAAATATAAAGGCAAATGGTTACTCTATATGGAGGGGAAAAGAACTGAAGAAAACTATGACACCATAACCTAGGTTCTACACACATTGTTGCACAATGGGTTTTCAATGAAGTATGCAACTAGAGCTGATTAGATACTTCGAAATCTATTCATACTTCTTTACTTAAAAAAAACATGCATGTATGTATGAACAGTGAGGTCCATACATGCTTCAAGAGGCTTTTACATGTATGCCATTAAAAAAGATGGTAATCTCGCTTAAGACACTGAAAAATTCGATCTATCAGCAATGTCCAAGTTCATAAAATTTTTCTCTCTCACGCCATTCCGTCTATTTGTCTACTCAATGGTGTCAAACAGACGGGTGAAATGACCATTTTACCCCACAGTGGGGTCCGTTTGTCAGCCGCTCAAACTTCCTCTTTCTCTTTCTTGCTCCCTTAAGTTCACATGAACCTGGTCCATACAAGTGAGGGTGAGAATGTGCCAGTGACACGCGGGGTCCACGGTGGAGTGGTGTGCTCCCATTGGTTGCACGCCATTAGTGGGATGTCGTTATCCTGCACGTTCTCTCTGTCCGGTACAAGGAAAAAGAAAGGGAAGGAGAGAGAGGGAGGTAGGTAGAAGGAGCGGCGGCGGCTCGGAATGGAGCTCCGGCGCGTTCCGTGGTGGCGAGCACGGGCAAGGCAAGGGCGGCGGCCTTGGTCGCGGCGGGCGAAGCCTCGGCGGCGGCCTTGGTCGCGGCGGGCGAAGCCTCGGGCGTCGTCCCGTGCGCCCAGCCCAGGCCGTGCGCTGCTACCACGCGCGCGCGATGCGACCTCCACCAGGCGCACCCGGCCTGCGCCGCGCGCGCCCGCCTCGGCCGTGCGCCGCCACGAAGCTGGCAGCGCCGGGCGAGTTCCGCCGTCCCGCCCGCGCCGCCGCGCCCGCGGCTGCGCCCCGCGCCCGCGCCCCCGGCCCGCACGCTCCAGCGCGCGCCGTCCAGCCCGCCCTCAGCGCGCGCCCCGCCTGCGCCCCGCCCCCCGCCCGAGACGCGCCCGCCGCGGGCCGCTTCGCGCCGTGCAGCCCGCCCGCCCCGCGCCTCGAGCAGCGCCCCCCCAAGGCGCGCCCCGCTCCGTGCGCCCGCCGCGGTCGCGTGCGTCGCGCCGCGCCCGCGCGCGCACACCCGCCTGCTGTTCCTGCTGCTAGCCGCTCTCTTCCTCCCTGATACGTTTGTAAAAGAAAGAGAGGGATCTCGGGTTAAAATTTGGCAAATTGCAAGGGGTTAAATGAATAGTCTTTGACTCATGTGAATAGTTCCATTTAGTTTCTGAAAACTGCAGGGTTCTCAATGCAAAACGGTTTTCCCTTTTCTTTTTCTATTTTATAGGGCAAAGGGTATTTAGGACATTTACCATGGCCGGACCCACATGTCAGGTGTCTCAAACGTCGAAAAACAAAGGGCGCGTGGACGGAATGGCGTGAGAGAGAAAAATTTTATGAACTTGGACATTGCTGATAGATCGAACTTTTCAGTGTCTTGAGCGAGATTACCATCTTTTTAATGGCATACATGTAAAAGCCTCATGCTTCAAATCAGGGTAGATTGGACATAGTAAACATGCAAGTATGGATTTATGGATAGGGTCAAACTACCAAAGTATCAATGGAGCGTCTTGATATTAAAACAACAGGAGGCCCATGCAATTGTGTTATATCGATCAAATTTCATCAGCCACAGTGCAAGAGACATGCTATAAACCTTAACCACTGAAGTGATGGGATAATAGGCTGAACAGGCAGGGGTGGTGGGACAGGAGGGAGAACCTTCATTATATGTACCCTAAATCACTAGAAATTGGATAGAAATTAGCTAAGTATTGGTATCATTTGTTGATCTAGCAAAATGGCAAATAAAAAATCTATTTATCTAATGGTTAGTAGGTTCCTAAATTTAGTCATAACTCTTCTAGTATCTACTCAGAGGGCCTTTATAGTACAATAGAACTTGTCAGATAAATACTAGAAGCAAGATGGTAGATGTTTTTTTGCGTGTATAATTATATATATCTTTGTTTCTCATTTGTTTTACTGTTCCATGAATTTTATCGACACTGAGTTGGTTGCCCCCCCAACCACCCCAAAATCTGAATCCTGCCTGTCAACAGGACAGATAAAAGAGTGCTATCATACAAGGGTATGAACTATGCAGGTCTGAGTCACAAGTAATTGCCTGTAATGGTCCAATGGAGATAACATGGTACACATCAAGGGAAACAATACTAAATGATGATGTCTTTACAGAAATGTCATGGCAGACCTAAAAGGGAACCATTTTATTAGATCATACTCCCACCATTGCAAATTATAAAGCGTTTTAGCTTTTTTAGATACATACTTTCGCTATGCACTTGGATATACACTATGTCAATAAAAACAATGCATCTAATGTAACGTTCTAAGGATTTTACAGATGAAATTACAGTTAGTGGAAAGCAAAATCTGATAATGGTAGGTTGAGAGGCCCCAAGTACAAGAAATTCCAGCTTTTACACATTGGAGGCCAGAAGAAGGTTTCAGCATTATTAGCGTATTTATTTAGGAGAAAACACTAGCTGTTGTTAAAAGTTAATTATGCACAGTTGGAAAAATGCAAGGGTTTGGGAGCCATCGTGACACATGGTTTAATGACATTTCAGTAGCACTAAGCCTACCATTAACAAAATTCCATGGCGTACCTCTGGAAGCCTAGGTATCTGTGCGTCACCACCTTGAGAATCGGCTTCTTGCTGGCAGGGTGAGACATTCTTATTATCCTGTGAAGCAACCAATCCATCTGCAGCACAGCATAGGTTATTATGAATAATTCAGACATTTGAGGCGCAAAACAACTAACGCGCAGTTACACACAGAGGAATCCTTTTTGCACACTTGTCAAACAAATACAGACAGCTTGTTAAAACAGAACATGCAGGTTTTATCCTTTCACCAGAGTAAAAGAAAGTAACAAATTCAATTGAATGTACTACTGTAGTAGCAATATTAACAATGAGATGTTGTATTCCTCTGGAAACCTCCTTGGTTTAGATTTTTTTTTCTTTATGCAAACAGATTCACATCAAAAGTTCAAAACTACAAGATGGGTGGAGAAAAGGTTTGGATTTTTCTATCAACCAGATTATTAATTAAGAAAAAAAAAGGGAGGGCGGCGGCTTACGAGTGGTCTGAGCTCGCCGACGAAGGCGGTCCGGCTGCCGCTCCATGGACATGTGCTGGATGAGATCAACAAGCCCCATGTCTTCTTCTCTGGAATTTTATATATAATGTATATATATCCCGCCCGCCTTAAGGCGGAATCGAATCAATCTCTCCCTCTCTGCCTGCCTCGAACTGAATCCCTTCCAAATCCAGCCTCCGGCGTCTCGCCTCCAGGCTCTGGCCCTCCCTACTGGAGTGGAGGAGCGTCAATTTGACGGAGGGATTGGACTGAGATTCGAATCCCACCCGGCAAAGAATTTGACTAGGGCCTTGTTTAGTTGCCATGAAAGTTGCAACTTTCATGCAACTTTCAGCAACTTTCCCATCACATCAATTTCTACCCGAATATATGGAGCAAGAAATGTTAGTAAAAAAAAATAACTAATTATACGGTTTAGTTGTAAATCACGTGATCGAATCTTTTGAGCCTAGTTGGGCCACGATTGGACAATATTTGCCAAATACAAACGAAAGTGCTACAATACATGAAAGAAACTTTCTCACGAACTAAACAAGGCCTAGGACAGGAAGGGCTGGAGTTCGGTTCGATTTTGTACACGGTGCGCACGCCAAAAGGACACTAGTACACTACACGCTGCGATACCGGAGGCCGGCGCCGGCGAGGTGCCCGGTGGCCTGAGCCCCGCCCGCAGCCACTCCGCTCGCGCGCCGCTCCGCCACTGTGGAAAAAGGAAGGGCCCAAGGCAATGTATTACATTTATTCTTTTCTAAAAAAAAATACTAAATCCATTCAAATTATTAGACCTTTGATTTTTTTTACCACTTGTTTTATTTAAAAATTTACGTAAAATATAACTTCTTTGGTTGGGGCTTGCTTTAATATTAATCAAAATTCTTTAAGAATAACTAAAATTTGACCATTTTTGCATTTTTTTAATAATAAGACGAACAGTCAAATTTAGTAGGGTTAAAAAATAAAATGTATTATAACATGAAATGGAAGGGGTAGTATTTTTTCGTGATAGGACTCAAATTACTAATTGAAGTCAAAATGTCAAATAATTAGGTTAAATAGACAAGGGCAATATGGACGTTTAACATGTTTCATCCATCCATTCCACTGGACAATAGAAGAATTTGTTCTATCAAATACATTTTTAAGAGTGCTTCAACTTGTTTAGAGAAGTTATTCTTTAGAGGAGCTAGGGCCAAAAACAAGTTTTGGAGGAACCAAGCGCTACTAATCACACTTTTAGATTGCGTCAGTGTACACCTTCATAAAATAAAATAGGTGTTGGCACAAAATCTGCACCCTGCGCCAAGCACACAGCAAGCCGAAAAGCGTGACTTCAATCGGACAGCCGCACGGTTTGGAGATCCGGAAGCGTGCCAGTCAGTTTGACCTGAAAACTGACAAGGGACAAAGAAACTGTTAAATACAAAATCGGAACGTGTCGGATGAGACCCGGCATAGGTTCCGTATATACGGCCCCCCCGAAGCCACTTACGGCGACATACAGCTATAGAAGCTGTCTGCCAATCATGCATGCGATTCATTCGGCTAATATGAGGGTGAAACACGTAATGCATTGATTGCCGAACATGCATGTATGAGAAGACATGTTTGAACAAGTGAAAGTTAACTACGAATTGAAGCATAACCAAGCTCGGCAATACAGCCGACTCGGGGTCCATGAAGAAGGAACATACAAATTATCACGACTAAACTAATCAAAGACCTGCATCTGCCGCACGATACCCGATCCTATCAAAGTCTAAGCGTTTCTAACATGCAAGAACCCGCAACATGTGACAATCTAGATTGATCTAATTCGGCTACGTAAGCATACGATCTATTTATCATGATAAGTAAAGAGCATTAGAGAGCAAATAGATCTATAAAATAAGAAGCCGAAACCGATCAAATCTAGATTGGGCAAAAGAGTGTTACAAATAAATAAAATATTAAAGTCATGCAACACGTGATAACTTAATGAATCTACTAGATCTTGCCAAATCTAATAGAGCCGATAACTAATCCTTGAACCAGATCCTAGCACGCCGCACGACTCACGATCTAACCAAGAATCGATAACTATCTTGCCTCGCTAAGCTATCAAGCGGGCGCTTTGCCGCACGGCCATCTAGTCGAGATAGACAAAGCATAAGCAAAGACTTCTTGATCATCAAGTAGGCGCTGCCGCCGCACGGCCATCCCATCGAGGCGAACAAGACTACTTGCATCAAGATCTAAATCCACCGCATGATACTAGACATTATAGCAAGGTTGCCGGAACTTACGGAGGTCGACGGATCGATTGGCTCCTCTCGAAGAACTCGACGACACGACAAAAGGGACTCGAAACGTGGCACGGGGCCGGTTGTATTGATTTGATTGTGGATCCCTTTTACAATGGTCGAGGGTCTATATTTATACCCTGGACATAACATGAATCCTAAGAGATTACGATGTACACAATATGTTAAAGGTAACTCAAAAGTACGGCGAGACTCTTGCTATAATTCTCTTGAGTCCTCGATTATCGTTTTCTCCTTCTATTCGGCTTCTCGCTTGCCACCTTTCGCTTCCCGAATGGAGCCATTGTCTTCAAAGATAGCCGACCGCACCAATTCTTGCCGAATCACCCGAGTCAATAGCATATCCGTTTGCGAATAGCTCAAAGTTAGCCGACCGCACACTCATTTGCCGAACACGTTGGATTTACGCTTTTTCATAGACTTTACCGAATCGGCCCACCTGTCATTGGTTTTTACCAAAATCCGGTGTTAACACATGCCCCCTCAATTTTGGGATAAAAAGTAATTTTATTCCGGAATTGAACACGAACTCTTTTCTCATTTAGGTCAACAACTTTTCAACTCCGTAGCCGCCACTCAAAATCTGATTCTTCTTCGTTCTAGATTCGAGCCTACTTTCAATCCCCAATGGCGACCCTTGATGGAGTTCCGTAGGTATTTTTGATTCCTTTCATGTATTCGGCAAATTTTCTTTGATCTTTCATCTCTCCTCTTCTCTTTCGGCCGTATTATCTTTTTGAAGGAGTACAAGGGCGGATTTTTTTGATCCCTTATGCCCCCAATCCTGATTCGTACTTTTTTGGGTCCGATGGGAGACTCCAACCCAATCGAATTTGTGGAGAAAGAAACTTCGAGGATCCCTTTCAAATCTGGAATTGCTCCTCCGAGCAGATGGCCAAGCACTTTCAAAACCTGGCCTTTCCCTCCGATCTTTGGATGGCGGCGGTGGTACCAAAGGATCTTGAACAAGAGTAGCGATCCTTTGGGACTCCCGGGATATCCAAAGCCTTGCTTAGAGTTATCCCTTTCGGGAACACCTCGGAATGATTCTCTTCGATAGCGACTTCCCACTTCTGGTCCGATGCTACCAACGCTTTCATTTTTGGTCATGGCCCAATGTCTTTTACTTTGGCTGATATATTCATGATGACCGGCCTTAATGTGACAGAGCCAGTATATCCTTCCAAGTATAAGCACAATAGCAACGGAAAGGCGTCAAATGCGGGAAGTGGATGGACCAAGTACATCCAAACATATATGTCAAGCTGGTCTTTGTGGTGACAAAGAATATAAGGCTTTTTTTAAACATGTGGCTATGCAGATTCATCTTTTGTGGCAAATCAATGAGCCAACTCTCAATCACATGGTAATGGCCGAGGAGCTGGCTGCGGGAACTTTAATTCCTCTGGGCAAATATCTTACGGGAGCTGTCTATCACATGATGCATCGGATCATTGTTCGAATCGTCAACATGGGGAAATTCATTGTGTGAATGGTCCCGGTGGTTTGTCTGCAGATGTGGCTACAATTGTACATGCACCCGGATAGTCTCCGTGGGACCTTAACACCTTGGGTTTTCCTTACATCAATGATGATGAGGATGGCCAAATGAAAGAGAAAGCTGTCAAACTTATGGAGAAGCGGCGGCTGCCATTACCATTGATATAGATCTTGGCCATCTATTCAAGTTATTCTTTAAGGGCTTCAATCATGTGATATGGCTCCCTTACGGAGAAAGTGACACTTTGACTCGCCTTGCAAATTCAGCTATGAGTTGAGTTTGCTCGAGACAGGGGTTGCTACAAAGATCTTCAATTCTTTCATTAAGCCACTGTGTCTTGCCCGGCAGAATTTCATCATGGGAGGTTCTTTGAATCCTTCCTATGAATTTTATAACCCAAACATGTTTGCCGGGCAATTGGGGCTGTGGGCAACTGCCCCCAAGACTGTTTTTCTCAACCATCATAAGGCCCGAGAGAGAATAGGAGATGAAATGGAGGCCAAAAGGGTTTTTGAGCTTGGATGGGACTGCGAGAATTCATGCCCTTACCTTTGGGATTAATAGAAGCTGCCCATCCTTTGTTTTCCTCTTGGTGGCAAGAATGGCGTGCTCATATTTTTAACATGCCAGTGCACCCTTTGTGTCAAGATTTGTATGCTCAATTTGATTACGACGGTGAGGTAACTTTCTTCATACTCACGAGTTACCTCTTTTTTTCGACTTTGTTCTTAATTTCAGTATTGTCTTGTCTTTTTGCGGGATCCACGAGCCTACCCCTCCTTCACAAGTAGTCCAATATTACCAAAATTTGGACCCATCCACGCCTTAGGTTTTAATGCTCCATCCACGGCAACCCTCATGAAAACACCGGCGGCTCACGGGTACGGCTTCTTGAAAGGAGAAGGCAAGAGGAAAGCTATTACCGGATCAAGCGAGAGATATTAATGTGCCTAGAAGAACAAGATCCAAGAAAGCTAAGCTCTCTCCCAAGGTATACTCTCGGTTAGTTTACTGTTACGAACCATGATGGGGCTTATTTTACTTATTATATGTTTTTCTTGACCCGTGTCGGGCCTTCAAACTCGGCCAATGTGTTGAGAATTCTTTGAAACATCTTCTCGGGCTCCCGAAGATGTTGAAACTCAAGAAGGAGGATGCGAGAAACTCAAGAGCCCACTGGCCATACGGTGATTACCTTCTTAACGATTGTTCCCCTTTTTACACCAAATGAACTGATTTTTGCCACTTGATACTCGAAAGCGGATCATTCCACGGATAAAATGGCGGAAGAATCTCCTCCTCATGCTTCTATTGATAGTGCAGAAATTCACAAGGCTATTGGTCATATTGGTAATAATGTTTTCTACACATTTTCTCTTCTTCCTTACGCCAAGATTTATCTCTTGCATTTTGCATCTCATTACTTATTTTCAGATGATATCTTGGATGACATAGCGAAGGATCTTCCCCTCATCGGGCTTCAAGTTCATCTTCTCTGGGCATTCAGCTAAGCCCTCAATCAAGCCGGGGCGAGGAATCATCACGAAGAAGCTTACACACAAAAGGTAATACTTCATTTTATTGATCTCTCAAATAATTCTGATCAATCGGCTAATGGTTCTCCTTCTTAAAGGATGATGCTAAGCCGATTGTCGCTACTCTTTCACCATTGAAGAGTACATTAATGAGGGTGGTGAAGAAGCTACTTCTCGGCCGAGATTATCGGCGAGAACCAAGCTCGGCTAAAGGAGATATCCCTCCCTACTTGGCCAAAGATATAAATGCTCTCGTTCAAGATGCGGATCGGATAAGAGAAGCTGGTTGAGCTTATTGACCAAGATATCCCTCCAACTCTCAAGGTCTCTCTAGAATCTGCAACTCGTCTTGATGATCACCTTGGCAAGGTTAGGAGAGCAAATAGGAACATAGCCTCTAGAGCCGCTCTGCAGAAATGATAATCGACCAAAAAGCATCAAGTTAAAGAACGCACTCCCAGATTCAGGCTGCTAAGCAGTCTTTGGTAACTCTGGAACCTGAACTGGTAGCCATGGAGGAGGAAAAGGCCAAGTTGGAAGCTCAATTGGCTCAATTGAATGTGAGAATCAATCTCACAAAGATAAAATTGCCACCTTGCCGAACTCTATAGATGCGGCCAAGACAAAGATATCATCTGTCATCAAGGAGCATCGGCCGGATCAAAACCGGGCTTACGAGAATCCGAGTTAGAAGGCGATGACAAGAAGGTGCTCGAAGAAGTCGGCCGAATTAGGGATGATATCATAGACGCAATCAAACTGTTCTTAAATGAGTAAAACATTCGGCTTGTAACACGCTGTGATTTTTTAAACAATTGTATTCTTTGTTGTGCTTTGGTTTTTTTTTTCATTCTTGTCTGACTGATGACATAGCCGAATATTCTTAAGCTTCCCGAATAGACAGAGGCGGCCATCATTCTGGATTTCCCGATCGGAGGATTAGCCGATTCTTACGAACCGTCGCTTTTCGATTTGGCCCGATCCGTAACGGCCCAAAAGAGAAGTAAACCCTACTTTGTCGTTTGGTATACTCCGAGTCGTGCGCCACGAACTCCATTTTGGCCTATAAATAAAGCCCTCTTCCAGCTTCCACCACCATCGCCGGTTAGCATTCATCATCATCTTCTCATCTTCTCGCCGAAACTTTTTAGGAAGAAAACCCCACCTCCAAATTGCCAATGTCGAGCGCTGGTGACCATGGGAAGCGTCCTGCTGAGGGAGAGGCCGGAGGGAGCAGGCCGCGACGTCGGCAACGCCATGGGTAAGATTAATCTGCCATCTTCGTGTGTTCTCGCTCACTGTTCATCTCTCCTAACCTCGGTTTTCTTCATACGCTTAGGGCGAGGGTCATCATCAACCAGTCTCACCTTCTTCCCCGATGGTGGTGACTCAGCCAGGGAACCTCGGACCAGGCCGGTCCCCGTCTCCGGCTCTTCGAGTTCGTCGAGCTCTTACGAGTCCGACAACTCATACAACGCCAACCCTTGGGGTCGGGCGGAATCGGAGGGCGAGGACCCTTTGTACATTCATGAGGGGCTCGGTTCCGCAAGGAAAGGGATGAAGCCCGGACCGAGGCTGGCGATGTTTCCAAGCGATTCGGCATTGCGCAAGCCGAATGGGAGGATCGGCGCAAGCGATTTTTGCGGCGCCATCAGCGGTTCGGCATTCTCACATAGATTTCTTTTTCTCTCTCAATCCTCATCGCTGTCTTGATTAACTTTTCATCTTTCGGCACTCTCTGCGGAGAAACGGCGGTTGAAGGCGGCGGCAACCCGGGCGGGCGACAAGGTGAATGCCCAGGGAGAAACTCCTGAGGCACGCCTGGATGCCATGGATGGCCGTGTTGATCAGGCCGTCATCCAAGGTGTCCACCTTGGTGTGTCCCTCGGCTTTGCGGCGATGTCCTCTCGCACCAATGAGGACTATTCTGTTCGGGGCCGTTGGATTTGCGAAGGTCATCCTCACGAGGTGGAGGACATCGAGGAGCATTTGGAGCTCTACGGGGGGACCATGCTCTTGCCCTTGCCGAATCCACCAATCCCCAATCTGTTCTTAATAAGTTGTTCGGGGAGTAGTTTGTAACTAGGGATTGATCTGTGAATAATGAAATCATCTTACGAGAATGTGTCTTGTTTATGTTCTTGTGTTGGCCCGCTAAATGAATGCCTTGATGTCCTCTTTGATTCGAAGCGTTTCTTGAGTGATTTTCCCGAATGCGGTGACATCACTTTAGTCGATTAGATCTTAGTCTTACGCCACAAGCGATTTGACGAGTCAGCGGCGGTATCATTCGAGGATTTCATCTTTCTCTTTTTCCCGATAAACCAACCCGGTCGAGAATGTTGAGGTCAACACAAGATCATTCGGCTATATTTTGAACTGAAGGCGACACAAATCATATCGGCTATTTACCAACTTCATATTTTTTTTTTTACTAAAGGCGATGTTATCTCATCGGTTGTTTGATTCAA
The DNA here is from genome assembly GCA_015844335.1 of Chrysopogon serrulatus. Lineage (NCBI taxonomy): Eukaryota > Viridiplantae > Streptophyta > Magnoliopsida > Poales > Poaceae > Chrysopogon > Chrysopogon serrulatus. Next base: position 60,698 of record JADLZL010005536.1, on the reverse strand, counting down.
ATTCTCTTTACTGAACCAACCCCGATCTTTGGGGGTAATATTTTTTTTTAAGATATCGTCCGTTGATAGCTACGGTAAATTCTTCCCCAAACAAAGTCTTCAAAATATATGCATTGCCGGGCACGCATCTTTCTACCGAAAGGGCCCTTCCCAATTTGGAGACCACTTGCCGAATGCCCTGTCTTTCGATCCATCGGCGATATAGTTTTCCAAACCAGGTCACCTTCAAAATTGCTTTTCTCTAACTTTCTTGTTATAATATCGGGCAACACGTATTTTATTCTTCTCAATATTTTCCAATGCCTTGAGGCGAATAAAATGTAAATCTTCAATTCGTCTATCATCAAATTTGTATAATCTTCTTTTTCCAAATCTTTTTTGCAACATAACTCTTCTTGAACCCGACCGCAATTCCCATGGTAAGACAGCATGATGCCCGTAAACCAATTCATAAGGAGATGTTCGAGTTGACCCATGACAAGCCATCCGATAAGCCCACAATGCTTCATTGAGAACCAAATGCCATCTCTTCGGTTTCTCATCAATCTTCTTTTGAATGATCTTGATCATAATCTTATTGGATGCTTCTGCTTGCCCATTGGCTTGTGCATAATAAGGAGAAAAATTATACGACTTGATCCCCATGTCTTCGGCAAAGTCGCAAAATTCCGAAGAAGTAAACTGGGTTCCTTGATCAGTTGTTATAGTTTGGGGAATTCCAAACCTATAAATTATATGCTCTTTAACAAAACTGATCATATTTTCTGATGTAACTTTCTTCAAAGGGATGGCTTCAACCCATTTAGTAAAATAATCTGTGGCCAGGAGCACAAACTTATGCCCTTTGCTCGAAGGAGGATGTATCGACCAATTAAATCTATGCCCCATCCTCTAAATGGCCAAGGTTTGATTATTGGGTTCATAACAGAATCTTTGGAGCCTTTTGAATATTGCCAAATTTTTGACAATCATGACATCCTTTATAATAGTCAAAGCAATCTTCCAGCATAGTTGGCCAAAAATAACCGGTTCTCCGATTATCCATTTCATTCGGTAAGGCGATTGATGTGCACCACATAATCCTTCATGCACTTCATACATCACCTTTCGGCCTCTTCTTGACTTAGACACTTGAGCAATACTCCATCTATAGATTTGTAATACAAGTGATCATTGAGAAGGACGAACTTAAGGGCTTTGTACCTGAGCTTTCGGGTAACTTTCTGCGATGGATCCTTCGGATATTTGATGATTTCATGCCTCAATCGCCAACCACATTGTTCAGCATCGGAACATTCTCTCCTATAGTGAAGACTTCTTGATTTTCACGATATCGAGAAGCAGTTTTGGGCCAACCTATTTGCTTCTTCATTATGCCCCCTAGGGATATGATGTAAGGTTGCTACCAAAGCTTTTTAAAAGTTCCCGCATTCCTCATAGTATTCTCTTAGCGCGTCATTCTTACACTCATATTGGCCAATCAACTGGTTGATCACCAGCTCGAGTCTCCAAAGATTTCAACGGCGGCGGCTTTTATCTCTACAAGAAGCCGAAGCCCTCTAAGCAATGCTTCATACTACTGCTTGATTGTTAGTCACATGAAATTCAATAGGAATAGCATACTCAAAAGTTATTCCCGTGGAGAAACTAATAGAATGCCAGCGCCCCCACCTTTCTTTGCGGGATGAACCATCGAAAAATAGAGTCAAAGGTACAATGCTTACTATCTTGTTGCTAAGGTCATGATGTTGCGTAATAAAATCAGCAATAATTTGACCCTTCACTTTGCTTTTGCCGATTCGTATTTTAAATCAAATTCCGACAAAGCCAAAATCCATTTGCCAATTCTTCCATTTAAAATTGGCATTGACAACATATGCTTGATCACATCATGACTTGAAATAATCACGCATTCGGCTTTTAATAAATAATGCCGAAGCTTAGTACATGAGTAATACACACACAAGCACAATTTTTCCATAGCCGAATATCTTGTCTCGGGTCTAACGACTTTTCGGCTAAGATAAGCTATGACTTCGCTCCTTCCCTTCATACTCTTGCATGAGGGCCGATCCTATCGTTAGGGTATCGGCCGCCACGCACAACTTGAAAGGCTTGTTAAGTTGTGGAGGTACCAAAACTGGTGGTGCCTTCATGTATTCTTTAATTTCATCAAAAGCCTTTTTTGTTGCACGTCACCCCATACAAATTCTTGATTCCTCTTGAGCTTTAATAATGGAGAAAAGGGCAAGATTCTTTTCGATAAATTGGAAATGAACCTTCTTACGAAATTGATCTTGCCGAGCGAGGGACTGTAATTCTGTGAGATTAGTTGGGGAACAACTTTGTCTATTGCTTCCATGCTCTTCTTTCCAACTTCAATTCCTCCTTTATGAATAAGGAATCCCAAGAACTCACCGGTGATACTCAAAAGCACATTTGTTTGGATTCATCTTCAAACCATGTTTTCTAGTGCATTCCAAAGTTCTTCTTAGATCAGCTAAATGTTTCTCATAGTCTTTAGATTTGACTACTACATCATCAATGTAGATCTCCACAATTTTGCCGATCAACTCATGAAATATGTAATTCATGGCTCTTTGATAAGTTGCACCGGCATTCTTCAATCAAAACGTCATTACAATCCATTCAAATAAACCAATGTGGCCAGGGCATCTAAAAGCCGTTTTTGAAATATCTTCTATTGCCATGAAGATCGATTATAGCCAGCATTACCATCCATAAAACTAATGACTTCATACCCGGCTGCTGCGTCTACTAACAAATCGGCAATTGGGCATCGGATACCCATCCATTGGAGTGGCCTTGTTAAGATCTCTGAAGTCTATACAAACTCTCATCTTCCCATTCTTCTTGTAAACAGGGAACTATATTCGAAATCAATCTGCGTATCTGCACGGCCGAATGAAGTTTGCTTCTAATAGTCTTTCAATCTCCTTCTTCACATCGGCCGATTACCTCTTCTTTATAGATCTTCCTCGGAGGTTGTTTATAGGGTCGATACCCGACTTAATAGGTAATCGATGCTCAACAATAGAAACGATCTAGTCCGGCATCTCTGTATAATCCCAAGCAAAGCAATCTTTAAACTCCTTGAGAAAGATTTACTAATTGCTTTCTACATTACGGACTCAAATTTGCACTAATGTACATCGGCCTTGATTTGGACTCATCGCCAACATTTATCTCTTCTAATTTGTCTGCCGACATAAAACCGTGTCCCAACTTTCCTTTGTTGCCATCGATTGGGTTACCCATCAAAAATTCTTTCGAGAGCCCATTTGCTTGGATCGGTTGTTGATCCTTGTTGAATACATTAACGGGACCTTCTTTCCATACTTTGCGGAAAAAAACAATCAACACCATCATATTCCCAATAAGGCTGGCTCGAAGCGACCACACTTACCGAATCATCGGCATGTATGATCTCCACGTCATCCCCTATCCATTGAATAAGGATTTGGTGCATAGTTGAAGGAATACAGCAATTAGCATGAATCCGGTCTCTCCCAAGAAGCAAACTGTATGCCCCCCTTGCCGTCAATGACGAAGAACGTAGTGATCGGGGTTTTAGACCCAATCATCAATTCAACATGCACGGCTCCTCGGTATCGGAAGGATTGCCCGGCAAAGTCTCTAAGGATCATGTCGGTTTTTAGCAAATCTTCATCCGTCATCCCGAGCTTTCTAAACGTGGAATATGGCATTATATTGATAGCAGCTCCTCCATCAACAAACATCTTGGTCGAGGCTTCCCATTGGCGTATCCTTTCACGTAAAAGCGGTTTCAAGTGGCGATGTTTGGCCGGCTTGTCAAAAAGTTGCTTGTCGTGTTAGTATAAGGCGAGCCATTAGATCCACAAACTCACTTTCATCAAAATCGAGTAAATCTCCTCTTGTACTTCTTGATTGTCGGGGGCTATGAATTCTGATGGGAGGAAGAAAGCCATGCATGCATCACCGAAGGACCCTTCTCATCGGATTTCTTCTTTGGGCGCCATTCCTTCTTTTCTTCTGCGGCGGCTTTGTTCCGACTCTTTGTTTCTTAATCGTTGCACTCTCCTCTTCGACTTTTCCTCAACCACTGTGGGCACCATTGCCCTTTACGCCATCTATATCCATGAGTATTTCCTTCCTCATCGTACTCTTCGGGATGAACCCAATGCTGATCCATGAATCTCTTCTTCGATGATCAAAGTTATTTAATTTTATACGCCGATCGTCCTCGGGAAATTGAACTCCAAGTCTTTCATGGGTGGTCGGTTGACTGACTTCGAGGCTGCACTGTAACCATATCTTGATCACTTTGCATTACGGGCAATTGTTTCTAGCGAGGCAGACTTCAAGCCTTCATTCCAACAATGCTTAAAGAATGAACAACCCCAATGAGGCTGTTCTAGTTCCCTCATACGTTCTTCTTGTTCTCGGTGGTGCATCTCTTCTTCATATCTCCACCGTTCTTCTAAGAACTTTTGTTCTTCATAATATTCTTGCTCTTCTTTGCCTCCGCCATTTATTCACAAGATTCGTGATGTCACCCTTGGTGCGGGCGTTTCACCTTTCTCGGTTCGGCTATTTTTTTGAACCGAACTTTCTCTTTCATTTCTTCAGCGATAATCATCGGTTGGGGTCTACTGATGCCACTTTTCTTAGCTCTTTCGATGTCAACACTTTCATCTTTCCCTTGCTTTTAGGGTCATCTGCGAGAGACCATTCCAACGGAGAAAAGAAATCATGTTACGAGGGAAAGGTTTGCCATCAATCTTCATCTTGCCATCAAATTTCAGATGCCCCTCTTGAATTGCCTTACGAATCCGAACTCTGAACACTCGGCAATCATTGATGGAGTGAGAATTAGTATTATGATAACCACAATATCTCTTGTCTTTCACCCCTTCAGGGCGTAGCATGGGATGCCCTTACGGCGGCTTGATGCGTCCTTCCCTCACCAACAGATCAAAAAGCTTATCGATTTGGAGACATCAAAATCGTAAGTCCCCTTTTTGTTGTTTCAGCCACCGCCGACTTACTTGGGTAGGCTCTTTATCCCAAGTCAACTTCGATTTGCTATTTCATCTTCATCCTCGTACTCGGTTGCTTCTTCCAGGAAACTCGATACATCTCACTAGCAACATTACCCTTCGATAGCGGTTATCCCTTACGAAACCACGAGCCGATTACTCATGACGGCTAATCTACGGCGAGTTGACCGAGATCATCAAATTCCATGCCGAACGACTTCTCCACGACATTCGGCGGCATCCCTGCTATTGCTATTCCAGGCAACGATCGTCTACAGTAAATTCAGCGAGAAGCAAAGACTCTTGGTTTCTCTAAATCTACGAAGATATTCTTGTGGTGTCTCATTAACTTTTACGTCTTAAACTGGTAAGGTCTACCACTTCTTTTCGATGAGTTCCGGTGAAGAAATAAGCATGAAACTTACGTTCAAGTTACGCCCAAGTACCAATAGAATCACCGGCGAGAGAAGTAAACCAGGTGAAAGCTGGGCTGTGAGAGACAATGGAAAATACCGAATCCTCAAGCTTAGATGCGGGATGCCTCCCCAAGCTGTATCGGATATCGGCTAATATGCTCTGTGGTACTTGTATCATCTTGACCAGAAAATTTGGTTAAGTCTTTGGTGGCTTCACCCTTCTTTGGTAGTGCAACCCTGTTATACCATTAAGGGCACGCAGACTTGTATGAATAGGATTGATTCTTTGGCTTTAGGCCGAACTGATGTTGCATCATATCAGCCATCCTCTGCATGATTATGTCAATGTCTGTCTTCGGAGTTCCACGTGCTTGTCCTCCAGATGGTATTCCTGCTGCACTTCTATATCCTGGATTCGGTAGAGCATCTAGAGCAGTATAGTCAGTGAACTCATGGTATCCATCCCCATACATGTTCCTTTGTAACCTTGTTTGATCTTTGGAGATATCTTGTATGCGGTTGCGGTACTCTTTTTTGAAGAGTGCCAAACGTCACTTGGCCATAAGTAGGAGGTGGTTGCTTTTCATGAGTCTCTACTTCATCTTTGTTGATCCCAGATGTTCCTGCATCTTCAGGTTGCTTCTCTTGATATTTTGGAATATTGAAAAGCACTGGTCCACGAATTGGTCCCACACCATCTTCAAAATACTTATCGACTGTTGGCGAAAGTATTAGCCATGATTACTCGGAAAGTATTTAGAAAGGCCGTGTTGTGGTTTCTAATGGTATCTGCCAAGGCTTTATGGACCAAATCTGATACCTTTTGAGCTTCTTCCTCTTCAGAGCAATCAGTTTGATGTGCAAGAAGAACTCTTGGCAATGACCTTCGAAAAAACCTTGTTGCTCTTGTTCTTGGAGAAAGACATTAAGCATTTATGCTTGTATTGCTCGCATGCTTGCTCCACTGTTGCTCTCAATTGGTCTGGCAATTCATCCAGCGTCACGTCCAGAACATGATTGTTATTGACGTCCGACATCTTGAATCAAGAGAGGTCCCACCGGGCGTGCCAAAAAGTGTGTTGGCACAAAATCTGCACCCTGCGCCAAGCACACAGCAAGCCGAAAAGCGTGACTTCAATCGGACGGCCGCACGGTTTGGAGATCCGGAGCGTGCCGGTCGGTTTGACCTGAAAAACCCGACAAGGGACAAAAAACTGTTAAATACAAAATCGGAACGTGTCGGATGAGACCCGACAGTTCCGTATATACGGCCCCCTGAAGCCACTTACGGCGACATACGGCTATAGAAGGCATGCGCCAATCATGCATGCGATTCATTCGGCTAATATGAGGGTGAAACACGTAATGCATTGATTGCCGAACATGCATGTATGAGAAGACATGTTTGAACAAGTGAAAGTTAACTACGAATTGAAGCATAACCAAGCTCGGCAATACAGCCGACTCGGGGTCCATGAAGAAGGAACATACAAATTATCACGACTAAACTAATCAAAGACCTGCATCTGCCGCACGATACCCGATCCTATCAAAGTCTAAGCGTTTCTAACATGCAAGAACCCGCAACATGTAACAATCTAGATTGATCTAATTCGGCTACGTAAGCATACGATCTATTTATCATGATAAGTAAAAAAGAGCATTAGAGAGCAAATAGATCTATAAAATAAGAAGCCGAAACCGATCAAATCTAGATTGGGCAAAAAGAGTGTTACAAATAAATAAAATATTAAAGTCATGCAACACGTGATAACTTAATGAATCTACTAGATCTTGCCAAATCTAATAGAGCCGATAACTAATCCTTGAACCAGATCCTAGCCTGCCGCACGACTCACGATCTAACCAAGAATCGATAACTATCTTGCCTCGCTAAGCTATCAAGCGGACGCCTGCCGCACGGCCATCTAGTCGAGATAGACAAAGCATAAGCAAAGACTTCTTGATCATCAAGTAGACGCCTGCCGCACGGCCATCCCATCGAGACGAACAAGACTACTTGCATCAAGATCTAAATCCACCGCATGATACTAGACATGATAGCAAGGTTGCGGAACTTACGGAGGTCGACGGATCGATTGGCTCCTCTCGAAGAACTTCGGCGACACGACAAAAGGGACTCGAAAACGTGGCACGGGGCCGGTTGTATTGATTTGATTGTGGATCCCTTTTACAATGGTCGAGGGTCTATATTTATACCCTGGACATAACATGAATCCTAAGAGATTACGATGTACACAATATGTTAAAGGTAACTCAAAAATGCACGGCGAGACTCTTGCTATAATTCTCTTGAGTCCTCGATTATCGTTTTTCTCCTTCTATTCGGCTTCTCGCTTGCCACCTTTCGCTTCCCGAATGGAGCCATTGTCTTCAAAGATAGCCGACCGCACCAATGCTTGCCGAATCACCCGAGTCAATAGCATATCCGTTTGCCGAATAGCTCAAAGTTAGCCGACCGCACACTCATTTGCCGAACACGTTGGATTTCTGCTTTTTCATAGACTTTACCGAATCGGCCCACCTGTCATTGGTTTTTACCAAAATCCAGTGTTAACAATAGGATTAAGTCCACTTTTGGCCCCTCAATGTGGCAGAACCTTCTAAATTATATGGCCCACAAGCACCTGACATTGTCACTAAGACCTCTGTCAGCCGTAATTGTGCACCACATAATCTAGAATGTTCCGTCGGGTGAATCCCCGATAAACCACGATCACTCCAGGATCGATACTTACAGAGACATCACAGTATTACAACAGTTTTCATATACAAATACCAGAGTAGCGGAAGACTTACAATAACTTAATTTACAAACTTTTTACAAAACTTATACAAACCAGAGTGTTATTATTACAAACCAGCGGAAGTATCATTATATGACTTTATTACAGATCACACAACCAAAGTGCCCTGCCCAGGGGCCACTCAATTCACTCTTCATCGGTTACTTCTTCGACAACCGTCATGCAACAAGGGCCGTAGCACCCTTGTCCATGCGGTTCACCTGCAACAGGGGTGGAACAAACCCTGAGTACAAAAGTACTCCGCAAGACTTACCCGACCAAAAAGTGGGAAGAAGACTCAGGGATGCTGGCTAATCGGAATCAAGGTGAGGCTTTAGCAAGATCAAAAGACACCTTTGCAAAAAGAGACTAAGCCAGTCCTTACTTTACTACATCGATCACTTGTCAACCATGTACCGGATTCAAAACTTTCCATCATCAACTTTCATTATTACTACGATGCCGGGACTCGGATCATGGCTCCCATATCGTGGAGCACACGACGATTCGAATCGCTTTATATACCCAGCTGGGGCTTCCTAGCCACACGATGTATGCAGGACTCAACATCTTACATACATCAACTCAACGCTTAGATTTCTCCATACTAGAACGGGTGTACAGTACACCACCTCACTACGGCCGCTCGGTCACTTCGGCGGTGCGCATCGTAGGATGGGTACACGCTACTATCCGTTCTGGTAACGAATAGTCCAAGTGGAGCTTGCCGCCATTAGCATGCGACTAGTACTATCCAATAACCTCATGATCCCAGCGCCAAACAACGGACGGTCCTTAACCGACACAAGTGGACGACACTACATCAGGGCAATAGCCCCTCCTGATGCAAGTCACTCCACCGACGTCTCGAGTTACTCATCATCATGTTCTTGTTGTATACCATTGACCCCGTCGGAACAAGGATAAACAACAAGTAACATCAGGTTTTCGTAAGTTCCCTTCAGGGAGTATTGTTATCACCTTTTGAAAACAATTTATCAAAACCTACACTAGTAGCAAGGCTAAGCGCAACTAAGCATTTCGAAATCAAAACAGGTGTACAGGGTAATGTAACAAGGTACGATAAATGCATCAAAGTAGGATAGCACACAACTCCTATACCTAATGCATTATATCATCACATAAAATCATAAAAGCTTTCGAAATACAAGGATGGGTTTGAATGCATCCGGGGCTTGCCTTGGGGCTCGATGAAGTGAGGATCGACTACCCAATCACCAAGATCAGATCCAACCTCCTCACGACGATCACTTTCTTCGAGAACGGGAGTTGGATCAACCCCTTCCTCAGAGCCGACAGCTACACGACAAAAATGCATGATTACAATGCAGTGATAAAGACATGCGATAATGATGCAACGATTATTAATCGATCTTGAGTACAACTTTCCTTCACGGTACCCTTGCATTAGGAAGGTATAACTAGCGTCGACGACGACGAACTAGCGACACACAATCAACATGAAATGCCGAAGGTCATTAGGGTTAATGACCTAGGGTCATCACTCAATCCCAAAATCAAGCAACCCCAATGGTGATTAGAGATGATTACTAATTTATTGACCATTTTTACAGTCGTTGAAAGTCACTAATTAACTTACTAATTGAAGATTAATTAAACCTTAATTAAATTAAGGATTAACTAATTAAACATTAATTCATAAAGGGATTAATTAAGCATAATACAAAATTTAATCAAAACAGGATCAAACTTCCTAATTAAGATCATTATCACCTAATTAGCACACAAAACAAATTTCATAATTTTTGGACTTATATTTTAATTATTAAAAATCATTGAAATTGCATTTATTAATTTAAAGAGCAAATTAAAGCACAATTAAATTTTATCAGAAAAACAAAGTTAGTATTTTTCCTAAACAGAGCACATCACAAGGAGCATACACATATTTTTATTACATTTTTATTTGCCCAAATAAAATTAATACAAAAAGATGAAAATCGTGCTTTGGAATTCAAAAAGGAAAAAGAAAAGCTTTTTCTCTTCCCCGCTGGCTTCACTGTGCGGCCCAGCTCGGCCCGGCACGCCCGGCCGCCGCGCGCCCGCGCCTCGCCTCTCTCTTCCTTCTCGCCGACAGGCGGGCCAGGCCTGTCAGCCCTCCTCTCCTTCCTCCTCTTCGCTCTGTCCCCGACGGGGAACAGTGTAGCGGCGACGGCGAACGACGGCCCTCCGCCGACGCTGCACCTCCGGCGAAACCGGCTACACCGACGAGTTCCTCACACCGAACCGCACCCAACGAGGTATCAAACGGCCTCTCCTCCCCACCGGAGTGCGCACACAGACGACTCCGGCGGCTCGCCGGCGCACGGCACACCACGACCCAGCTCACTGGAGCTCCTCCGACGATACCGAGCACCCCGACACGATCAACGACACAAGGCGGGCACTACACGACGCGAACGCGACCTGGAGCATCACGAGACAGACACCGCGACGAGCATGACGGCGGCGGCATGGCGGCGCTCACCGATGCTCACGGCGTTCGCCAACCGACAAATGGCGTAAGCGCAACCAACACCTCAGATAGACTCAGGGAATTACCACAGCTTCAAAACAAAGGCACGACGAACTTGGAGATGATCAGAGAATGGATGACGACAGCGGCGGCGGCTACGGCGGCGTGAACTGATGAGCTCGTCGGCGTTCTGGTGAAAAGGATGATACTCTGCGCAAAACAAGGAGTCGATCTTAATCAGTGGAGCTAGGCGAAGCTGTAGAAGCAATCGGTTGGGCTCGGGACGCTCGGACGAGCGCTGGCAAGGGTTGAGAGCTCACGGCGGCGGTGCTTGACCGGAGAGCAAGAAGATGAGGCGGTCCGGGCTACTCCGACCGTTGCAAACGGCGACGAGTGGCTCAGACGACGCGCAAGGAGGTTGCGGAGCTGCGTGCAAATGAAACCGGACGGCGATGGTGCGTGGAGCTCGAATTTGACAGAGGAATGGCGGCGGTCGACGGTGAGCCGGGAAGAGGAAAGGAGGCGTCGACGGCCGGTGCACGGTTTTTATAGTCCAGGGGAGTGCTCGACAGGTGGGCGGGGTCTTCGCGAAGCCGACGAGCTGGTTGGCGGCGCGGGAAAAGCGGGAACGCGCGAGAACGGCCACGGCGGCCGTCGGCCCGGCCGGCCGGCATGGGGGCCCGATGAGGTGTCCCCCCCCTTCTCACTCTCAGAGCGAGCCAGCAAGACATTTTTCTATTTTCAAAATTATTTTCAAAAATTGTACTGTACACAAAAATATCCCAAAATACAGTTGGCTCAAAATTTTGTGCTCTACAACTTTCATTAAAGAAGTTTTGTCAGATTCAAACTAGTTTTTGAATTTGAACTTCAAGTTTGAATTTAACATAAAACCCTAACTTTAGGGATTTTAAAATTACTTTCAAATTTTGAATAAAAGATGAAAATCTCCAAAAATAAAAGTTGTTCTATTTCTCAATATCTATAACTTTCATTTAGGGAGTTTTTCATGAAACCAAATACTTTTTGAATTAGAGTTTAAAACTCAAAAGGGGACAAATTCTAATTCAAATAACTTTTGAAATTACTTCATATTTTATTCAAAAACTTGAAAAACTTTCTATACCAAAGTTGTAGAGCTCAAAGAGATGCACAAACTGTATTTTTGGAGTTTCCCCAAATTTTGAATATTTTGAGATGAAATTGTAAAGGGGGCAAAAACACATTGAAAATCTCCCTTTTTACAAAGTTTTTCAAATTGAATCTTTGGGCAAATAATTAATGATGTTGTGGCACTTTTCAAACTCAACCAATAGCACTCTTTTAAAGTACAAACTTCATACTTTGAAATGGTGCCAAAGGTTAGCAACTTTTATTTAGAAAATTGATTATGGTTAGCTCACCAAAATTGAAAGTGAAATTCAAATTCCTATACTTAGCCATCAAGCTAGGGTTTAGGATTTTGAACTCCAATTTCAAATTTGGTTCTTTCGCACCTCACTTGACTTGTAAAACATCTTTGGGGTGTGAGTTAGAGTTAGCCAAGCACTTGCAAACATCAAGACTCATTTTAGTTGATTGTTTTTATTAATAAAAGTAAACATGTGAGTGAAGTTTAAATTATAAACGCGTACACATGTGATGTAAAAGGGCGCAAACACAACCCTAGAATGGTAAACTCATTTTAATTATTTAAATTAAGGTGTTCTAATGATGAATGCTTATGCAATGATGATGATGACATGGCAGGTTTTTTGGTTAACGTAACACCGGGGTGTTACATTATATTCCCTTTAAAAGGAATCTCGTCCCCGAGATTCAAAGCTTAGGCTAAGTAATAGAAAAGGAAACGTGTCAAGAAAACACATCTTACATGGGTTCATAAGGGAGGTAGAAGGGTTCATATTACAAGTCTCATATTTTCGAAAAATCACGATTGTTAGAAACCAATCATGACTTCGGAGAAGGAAGGAAGAAACTCGGAAAGTGCTCATTCAAGAATTCCTCGATTCTCAGGGTTGCTTCATCCTCGAATGCCGATCCCACTGAATTTTATAAAATCTCCTTATATGCCTCAAGGGTGACCCGATCCTTCCGATCAAGAATTTTGACTGGATACTCAACACACTTTAGATCGGGTTCGACACGAAGATCTTCAATGTCGCTGACTTTGTCCGGTACTTGCAAGCACTTTTTCGGTTGGGACACATGAAACACATTGTGCACCAAATGACAACTGCTCGTAAATTCAAACGATATGCTACCTTTCCACATCTTTCAATGTCTGAAATGGACCAATATATCGGGTGCCGTTTACCTTTTTACCCCGAAACGGTCGACACCTTTACTTGGTGACACTTTTAGATATACATAATCTCCAATTTCAAACACCAACGGTCTTCGTCGCTTATCGGCATAACTTTTCTGTCTGGACTGAGCTATTTTTAAATTTTCTTGAATCTGTTTTACTTTGGCTTCAGTTTCTTTAACTAGATCAACACCGAAGAACCATCTCTCTCCGGGCTCAGACCAGTTGAGTGGAGTACGACATCGGCGGCCATACAAAGCCTCAAATGGTGCCATTTTGATACTCTCTTGATAACTATTGTTGTAAGCAAACTCAGCTAATGGCGCACATTGTTCCCAATCGATGAATATGTTAACACACAAGACCTTAACATATCTTCCGAGAATCTGTTCGATCTTTCATCGACCATCGCTTTTGGATGATAAGCGATCTTTGTGCAACAAAGTAGTACCCATAGTTTCATGAAACCTTTGCCAGAAGTGAGCCATAAATTGAGTACCCCGATCAGTGACTATACTTCTTGGAATTCCATGCAGACACATTATTCGATCTATGTATATTTGAGCATACCGAGGTGTCTGCATACTTATCTTTTACAGAATAAAGTGGGCGGAGACTTGGTCAACCGATCAACGATAACCCGATTGAATTATAACCCTTGGGTCTGTTCTAGGCGGACCAACGATGAAATCCATACTAATATCCTCCCACTTCCAAGCCGGAATGGGTAAGGGTTGAAGTTCTCCAGGCGGCTTTCAAATGCACAAATTTAACTTTTTTGGCGTATCACATCAGGCAACATATCGAGCTATCTCGATTTTCATTTTAGTCCACTGCATCTCTACGCCTCGGTCATGATACATCTTATTACTACCGGGTGAATCGAGAATCGTTAAGTGAGCTTCGTCAAGAATCAACTGTCGGAGCTCGGGGACCTTCGAACAACTAGACGATTTTTGAACCATAATACATTGTTGTCATCAAGGCGGAAGCAAGATGCTTGCCCTGATCTGACTTTCTCTCTAATGTGCTTGAGACCTTTGCTTTCTCGTTGAGCTGCAATAATTTTCTCTTGAATAGAAGAATGTACTGTGATATCATTCAAACTACCCTGAGGGATCATATCAATATTCAACCTTTCTAATTCTTGACACAAACTCAGATTCACTGGTGTGACAGTAAGACAATTGCATTGACTCTTTCGACTGAGAGCATCAGCAACTACATTGGCTTTACCAGGATGATAGTGCACTTCAAGATCATAATCCTTGATTAATTCTAGCCATCTCCTTTGCCTCATATTCAGCTCAGACTGGGTAAAGATATATTTCAGACTTTTGTGATCACTATAGATATTGCATTTATTGCCCAACAAGTAGTGTCTCCATATTTTCAGAGCATGCACAACCGCAGCTAACTCAAGATCATGAGTTGGATAATGTTCTTCATGTCGCTTCAACTGCCTTGAAGCATAAGCAATAACCCGGCCTTCTTGCATCAATACACATCCGATGCCGATGCCAGATGCATCACAATACACATCGAATGGCTTTTCAATATCTGGCTGAGCTAGTATTGGAGCAGTAGTAAGAAGATCTTTCAACTTATGAAATGCTTGCTCACACTCAGATGACCACCGGAATTTGGTTTGATTTTTGAGGAGTTCTGTGATTGGTTTGGCTAATTTGGAGAAATCAGGAACGAAACGACGGTAATATCCCGCCATTCCAAGGAAGCTACGAACTTGATGAACGGTGGTGGGTGGTTTCCAATTAAGAATATCTTGGATTTTGCTGGGATCAACTGCAACACCCTCAGCCGATAAGACATGACCAAGGAATTTGACTTCACTAAGCCAAAACTCACACTTACTAAATTTAGCATAAAGCTGGTGCTCTCGGAGACGAGACGTAACAATACGGAGATGCTCCGCATGCTCTTCTTTATTTTTTTTGAATATATAAGAATGTCGTCGATGAACACTACGACAAAAACGATCGAGCTCGGCATAAACACCGAGTTCATCGATACATGAAATGGGCTGGAGCATTAGTAAGCCCAAATGACATGACTAGATATTTGTATAGGCCGTATCCGGTGGTAAAGGCGGTTTTCGAATATCTTCCCGGCCGTATACGTATTTGGTGGTAGCCGATCTAAGATCAATTTTGGAGAACACCTTAGCTCCCGCAAGTTGATCAAAGAGAAGATCGATACGAGGAAGAGGATATTTATTTTTGATGGTCACCTCGTTTAATGGACGATAGTCCACACACATTCTCGAGTTTGATCTTTCTTTTTCACAAAGATTGCAGACAACAACCCCACGGTGATGAACTAGGTCGGATAAAACCTTTATCCAACAGTTCTTTCAATTGAGTTTTCAATTCAGCTAACTCTTTTGGGGGCATCCTATAAGCTCTTCGGGATACCGTGCAAGTATCCGGCTTCAACTCAATCACAAATTCGACATCTCTTTCCGGTGGTAACCCGGGCAAATCATCGTGGAACACATCCGAAACTCACGACTACCGGTATATCTTGAAGTGCTGGCACCGAGGTTGCATTAGCGGTCGTAACCGCTTTCTTGGGAATCGGAAATTGGATAAGGAGTGGAGACTGGTTATCAGGTAGCAACAACTTAACATTTCTATTCAGGGTATCTATCACAGCGCCATACTGGCGTAACCAGTTCATTCCGAGGATCACATCTATGTTTTGATTCTTCAATACTATCAAATCTGTGGGATATAAATACCCACCAAGAGATATAGGAATCTGAGAGACTACTTCCCGTGTACACATACGCCCTCCCGGTGATTGCACCATAAACTCATCTTTAATTTCTTTTATGGGAATTTCATGCTTGGTAACAAATGTGCGGTTGATAAATGTATGAGATGCACCGTAATCAAATAATGTAAGTGCGGGTGACTGGCAACAGGAACATACCCATCAACACGGGTTCTCCTTCAAGAACGTTCCCCGACCGGACTTGATAGACGCGCCCGCCTTCTTCCCCGCATTAACCTTCGGGACACGCCGTGGAACACCCCCCTTGCCTTTGACTCGGGGCTGTTGACCGCCGCACCCTTGCTGAAATTGGGAAGCATTCCTTTTGGGGTAGGGACAGTTTCGATACAGATGCCCGACTTGATCACAATTGAAACACGGGCCGAAACCGGTAGAAGTATTTTGTGGAGCTGGTGGAGTTGGGTTTCGAACACCCTGGGTGTTCGGCTGCTGGGGATAGGTTGCGGCAGCAGGGCGAGGGTACACCTGTTGCCTCCTGAGCTTGTTGCTTTGTGGGTGGGTAGCGATAGGGTTGAGGATTTTGCGGCTGTTGTGGATAGCGAAATGGTGGGCGATAGTGCTGGGTGGGATGATAGATAACTTTCTGGCGTTTCTGGATTCCACCAGATTGTCGAGAGAAAGCACGTCGCTCCTCACTCTTTTGCTCCGACAGGGATTTCTCATAGGCAATGGCTATATCCACTGCCTCGTAGAAAGTGGCATTGGGGTTTGAGGTAAGGTGGGTTTTGATATCTCCCTTTAAACCCCTGAGGAAGCACTTCTTCTTCTTTATATCAGTATCCACATGTTCTGGTGCATACTGTGAGAGGTGGCTAAAGGAGTTCACGTACTGCACCACTGATTGTCCACCTTGTTTCAGGGCTAAAAACTCTTCTAACTTAGCTTGCATTACTCCGTCAGGTATAAAATGCTGACGGAATGCATCTTTGAACACGGTCCAGGTGATTGGCTGGTCGGCTGGCTGCCGTGCAAGGAAATTCGCCCACCATGCAGATGCAGGGCCTCTCAGCTGCTGGGCGGCAAACTTGGGTTTCATCAAGTCTGGACAACCTTCCAGTAGATCAAACTTCAGATCTATAATGCGAAGCCAATCATTAGCTTCTAGGGGCTCCTCAGCCCTGGTGAACACCGGCGGACGAGTATCGGTGAAGTCCGCATATGTGATTTCGTCGTGATTACGACGACCCTGATTTTCACGTGGTGCATTCTGATTCTGCTGACTTATCTCCCGTAGCATACGGGCATTCTCAGTGGTGGCGTGGACTAAAGCTGCCACAGCTTCAGCCAAAGACGGTGGTGCTTGTGGTGCCTGAGGGACCTCACCCCTCTCTTGTGAAGAACCAGACATCTGTTATAAACAAGATTATATTTACTCACAAGCAGTTTTATTGAACTTTAAAACAGCAGTACAAACTAGTCACACAGAGGTTCTCTTATTTATATTACAAGTCCGCTCATAGGCCGGACATTCCCAGGTTGACTATTTTACACATATTTCTCTCTAGAGTAACTCAGAGGTCAGACTCCTCGTCTGCATCAGACTCATTGTCCGCAGCGGACTCATCTGCTTCGGACTCCTCGGTTGGGGTCGGGTACACCTCTGGTGACTCCACCGATCCCAAGTCGTCCGCGGCTACCTGCTGCTGGTACACCGGATCGTGGAGATGATGCTGATGATGGATCTCCTCGTGTAAAGCAGCTGTATATGCTTCAAGATCCTCCACCTGAGCCTGCAGCTCCTCAATAGCATCGTACCCATCATTCCTTTGGTTTCTTGTAGCTTCCAGTTCTTGCTCAAGTTGAGCAATTTTCCGCTGATACTCGTGGATGGACTCGATATCCTTCTGTTCTTGCTCCTGCAGATTCTCTATCTCAGACTTCAGCTTGATGTTTTCAATTGTTGACTTGCAATGATCTTTGGTAACAGTAGCTAGCTCGGCAGCCAACTCAGCTATCTTCTGCCTTTTGGTTATCTTCTTCCCAAGCTGCGGCTCGCTAGGTCCTGCCTCAGCATCGTGGCTACGTGGCGCCATCTGGTGACGCGGTACTCCCTTTGGTCCGGTCATCTTACGGGCAGTCTGCTTAGTGCGCCCATCCTCAGAGTGAGTAAAGATAGAGTCTATAAGATCGAGAGCCTTAAAGTTAGCAAGAACAGGTTTGATTTTACTTAGCCCAACCACTTTGCTTCGAGAATAAAATTTTAAACATGTGAATTAAATATGATGCATGATCGAACCTACGGATCGAGCGAAAACCTTTTAAACTAACATAAGCATACTTTTTAGTAATATAGGGCAAAAAGAAAAACATGATACTCCGCATTAAGACCCTCTTTTAAATAGCACCTATCAAGACTATAAGAAGGAATTAAGACGGAGCAGAAGCAATTTGGACCAAAACCCCATTTAACTTTTGGATCCAAAACATTTTGAAGTTTTTGAAACGTAACACTGTGAGTATCTTTGTAAGTACCGCTCGATACCCTTTCGTGGGTGTAACCTTCTAAATTATATGGCCCACAAGCACCGACATTGTCACTAAGACCTCTGTCACCGTAATTGTGCACCACATAATCTAGAATGTTCCGTCGGGTGAATCCCCGATAAACCACGATCACCCAGGATCGATACTTACAGAGACATCACAAAGATTACAACAGTTTTCATATACAAATACCAGAGTAGCGGAAGACTTACAATAACTTAATTTACAAACTTTTTACAAAACTTATACAAACCAGTGTGTTATTATTACAAACCAAATGGAAGTATCATTATATGACTTTATTACGAGATCACACAACCAAAGTGCCCCCGCCTGGGGGCCACTCAATTCACTCTTCATCGGTTACTTCTTCGACAACCGTCATGCAACAAGGGCCGTAGCACCCTTGTCCATGCGGTTCACCTGCAATAGGGGTGGAACAAACCCTGAGTACAAAAGTACTCCGCAAGACTTACCCGACCAAAAAGTGGGAAGAAGACTCAGGGATGCCGGCTAATCGGAATCAAGGTGAGGCTTTAGCAAGATCAAAAGACACCTTTGCAAAAAGAGACTAAGCCAGTCCTTACTTTACTACATCGATCACTTGTCAACCATGTACCGGATTCAAAACTTTCCATCATCAACTTTCATTATTACTACGATGCCGGGACTCGGATCATGGCTCCCATATCGTGGAGCACACGACGATTCGAATCGCTTTATATACCCAAATGGGGCTTCCAGCCACACGATGTATGCAGGACTCAACATCTTACATACATCAACTCAACGCTTAGATTTCTCCATACTAGAACGGGTGTACAAGATACCACCTCACTACGGCCGCTCGGTCACTTCGGGCGGTGCGCATCGTAGGATGGGTACACGCTACTATCCGCTTACGTAACGAATAGTCCAAGTGGAGCTTGCCGCCATTAGCATGCGACTAGTACTATCCAATAACCTCATGATCCCAAATAAACAACGGACGGTCCTTAACCGACACAAGTGGATCGACACTACATCGGGGCAATAGCCCCTCCCGATGCAAGTCACTCCACCGACGCCTCGAAAGTTACTCATCATCATGTTCTTGTTGTATACCATTGACCCCGTCGGAACAAGGATAAACAACAAGTAACATCAGGTTTTCGTAAGTTCCCTTCAGGGAGTATTGTTATCACCTTTTGAAAACAATTTATCAAAACCTACACTAGTAGCAAGGCTAAGCGCAACTAAGCATTTCGAAATCAAAACAGGTGTACAGGGTAATGTAACAAGGTACGATAAATGCATCAAAGTAGGATAGCACACAACTCCTATACCTAATGCATTATATCATCACATAAAATCATAAAAGCTTTCGAAATACAAGGATGGGTTTGAATGCATCCGGGGCTTGCCTTGGGGCTCGATGAAGTGAGGATCGACTACCCAATCACCAAGATCAGATCCAACCTCCTCACGACGATCACTTTCTTCGAGAACGGAGTTGGATCAACCCCTTCCTCGTAGCCGATTACTACACGACAAAAAAATGCATGATTACAATGCAAGATAAAGACATGCGATAATGATGCAACGATTATTAATCGATCTTGAGTACAACTTTCCTTCACGGTACCCTTGCATTAGGAAGGTATAACTAGCGTCGACGACGGCGAACTAGCGACACACAATCAACATGAAATGCCGAAGGTCATTAGGGTTAATGACCTAGGGTCATCACTCAATCCCAAAATCAAGCAACCCCAATGGTGATTAGAGATGATTACTAATTTATTGACCATTTTACAGTCGTTGAAAGTCACTAATTAACTTACTAATTGAAGATTAATTAAACCTTAATTAAATTAAGGATTAACTAATTAAACATTAATTAATAAAGGGATTAATTAAGCATAATACAAAATTTAATCAAAACAGGATCAAACTTCCTAATTAAGATCATTATCACCTAATTAGCACACAAAACAAATTTCATAATTTTTGGACTTATATTTTAATTATTAAAAATCATTGAAATTGCATTTATTAATTTAAAGAGCAAATTAAAGCACAATTAAATTTTATCAGAAAAACAAAGTTAGTATTTTTCCTAAACAGAGCACATCACAAGGAGCATACACATATTTTTATTACATTTTTATTTGCCCAAATAAAATTAATACAAAAAGATGAAAACTGTGCTTTGGAATTCAAAAAGGAAAAAGAAAAGCTTTTTCTCTTCCCCGCTGGCTTCACATGCGGCGGCCCAGCTCGGCCCGCACGGCCCGGCCTGTCAGGCTTGGCGCGCCCAGCCTCTCCTCTCTCTCTCACGCCGACAGGCGGGCCAGGCCTGTCGGCCCTCCTCTCCTTCCTCCTTTCGCCTGTCCCCCGACGGGAACAAGGCGGCGACGGCGAACGACGACCCCCTCCGCCGACGCCGCACCTCCGGCGAAACCGGCTACACCGACGAGTTCCTCACACCGAACCGCACCCAACGAGGTATCAAACGGCCTCCTCCCCACCGAGTGCGCATACGACGACTCGGCGGCTCGCCACGCAAGACGGCACACCACGACCCAGCTCACCGGAGCTCCTCCGACGATACCGAGCACCCCGACACGATCAACGACACAAGGCGGGCACTACACGACGCGAACGCGACTGAGCATCACGAGACGACGACACCGCGACGAGCATGACGGCGGGCGGCATGGCGGCGCCACCGATGCTCACGGCGTTCCCGCCAACCGACAAATGACGTAAGCGCAACCAACACCTCGAGAGAGACTCGTGGAATTACCACAGCCTTCAAAACAAAGGCACGACGAACTTGGAGATGATCGTAGAATGGATGACGACAAAGGCGGGCGCTACGGGCGGGCGTGAACCGATGAGCTCGCCGGGCGCTCGGTGAAAAGGATGATACTCTGCGCAAAACAAGGAGTCGATCTTAATCAGTGGAGCTAGGCGAAGCCGTAGAAGCAATCGGTTATTTCCTGGACGCCGGACGAAAGGCCGGCAAGGGTTGAGAGCTCACTACGGCGGTGCTTGACCGGAGAGCAAGAAGATGAGGCGGAAACCGGCCACCGCTGCAAACGGCGAAGAGTGGCTCGACGACGCGCAAGGAGGTTGCGGAGCTGCGTGCAAATGAAACCGACGGCGATGGTGCGTGGAGCTCGAATTTGACAGAGGAATGGCGGCGGTCGACGGTGAGCCGGGAAGAGGAAAGGAGGCGCCGACGGCCGGTGCACGGTTTTTATAGTCCGTGGGAGTGCTCGACAGTGGGCGGGTCTTCGCGAAGCCGACGAGCTGGTTGGCGGCGCTGAAAAGCTGAACGCGCGAGAACGGCCACGGCGGCCGCCGGGCGGCCGGGCCGGCATGGGCGCCGATGAGGTGTCCCCCCTGCCTCACCGAAGCGTAGCCAGCACATTTTTCTATTTTCAAAATTATTTTCAAAAATTGTACTGTACACAAAAATATCCCAAAATACAGTTGGCTCAAAATTTTGTGCTCTACAACTTTCATTAAAGAAGTTTTGTCAGATTCAAACTAGTTTTTGAATTTGAACTTCAAGTTTGAATTTAACATAAAACCCTAACTTTAGGGATTTTAAAATTACTTTCAAATTTTGAATAAAAGATGAAAATCTCCAAAAATAAAAGTTGTTCTATTTCTCAATATCTATAACTTTCATTTAGGGAGTTTTTCATGAAACCAAATACTTTTTGAATTAGAGTTTAAAACTCAAAAGGGGACAAATTCTAATTCAAATAACTTTTGAAATTACTTCATATTTTATTCAAAAACTTGAAAAACTTTCTATACCAAAGTTGTAGAGCTCAAAGAGATGCACAAACTGTATTTTTGGAGTTTCCCCAAATTTTGAATATTTTGAGATGAAATTGTAAAGGGGGCAAAAACACATTGAAAATCTCCCTTTTTACAAAGTTTTTCAAATTGAATCTTTGGGCAAATAATTAATGATGTTGTGGCACTTTTCAAACTCAACCAATAGCACTCTTTTAAAGTACAAACTTCATACTTTGAAATGGTGCCAAAGGTTAGCAACTTTTATTTAGAAAATTGATTATGGTTAGCTCACCAAAATTGAAAGTGAAATTCAAATTCCTATACTTAGCCATCAAGCTAGGGTTTAGGATTTTGAACTCCAATTTCAAATTTGGTTCTTTTCGTGCACCTCACTTGACTTGTAAAACATCTTTGGGGTGTGAGTTAGAGTTAGCCAAGCACTTGCAAACATCAAGACTCATTTTAGTTGATTGTTTTTATTAATAAAAGTAAACATGTGAGTGAAGTTTAAATTATAAACGCGTACACATGTGATGTAAAAGGGCGCAAACACAACCCTAGAATGGTAAACTCATTTTAATTATTTAAATTAAGGTGTTCTAATGATGAATGCTTATGCAATGATGATGATGACATGGCAGGTTTTTGGTTAACGTAACACCGGTGTTACACTCAACAATTGGGTTCGTCTAATTTTCACCCTCAACTACAAAACCGTCCAATTTTCATTCTCATCTGTCAAAACCGTTCACTTTTGGCACCTGGGAGCGGTTTCGACCGGGGTTGAGCGGTTTTGCATGGCATGTAGCGTTCTTTGACGTCGGATGATGTCGGCACTCCTTTTTAATTTGCTAAATTGATATCTTTTTATTTGGAGCTCCAAATATAGCAAATAATATATCAATTTTGATCGTCTCGACGAGCTCTTTTTGCAATGGTGTACTCCGTTTTTTTTGTTTCAGATAATTTTATTTCATAAAAAATAAATAATTATACAAAACAAGTGACCAGGCCTTCACCTGCAGCACGTCGTCGTCTCGCTGGGCATGCACGGCGCGGGGGTCGGCCTAGGTGGCCACCCGTCCCACGACGATGCCGAGCCATGGCTGCATTGCCCCCGCCGCCGAAAAACGCAGAGCTCGCCCACGCGCCGCCTGGGTTAGGCCCGCGATGCCCGCGCCCCATCCGCCAGCAAGACCGCCAAGCCTGCTCGCCGGGCTGCTCTTTCGCCTTCCGGCTGGCGTGGCTGTTGCTGCGCGAGCTTCGCCGGGCGCTGAGGCTGAGTTTGTCGTTTCCATATCTCATCTCGCAGTTCCCGGCGCTGCCGTGCCCGTGAGTCGTTTTCAAGGCAGTTCGCCGGCGCTGGGGCCGAAGCTGCCGCGACCGCCGGTCGGAGTTTCGCGGCGCGGCCGCTGGCATGGAGTTTCGTTGGCCGTCGAAGGAGTTCGCGTGGCCGCCAAAGATCCTCGCACGCTGATGCGACGCGCCAGTCCTGAGCTTCGCACGGGCGCAACCGCAGGTCCTAGCGTGGGCGCCGCACGCGCCGCTGCCGCTGCCGCCGCCAGAGTTTCCTCCGTGGCGCCGCCCAACATGTGGTCCGACCACCGCCTGTTGACCACCGCCCGCGAGCTTCGCGGCGATTGCCATGGCAGCCCCCCCCCCCGCCCCCGGTCACTTGTTTTGTATAAGTATTTATTTTTTTTTTCATGAAATAAAATTATCTCAAACAAAAAACGGAGTACACCATTGCAAAGAGCTCGTCGAGACGATCAAAATTGATATATTATTTGCTATATTTGGAGCTCCGAATAAAAAGATATCAATTTTGCAAATTAAAAAGGAGTGCTAACATCATCGCTGACGTCAGTAACGCTACAGTGCCATGCAAAACTACTCAACCCGGTCAAAACCGCTCCCAAGTGCCAAAAGTGAACGGTTTTGATAGATGAGGGTAAAAATTAAATGGTTTTGTAGTTGAGAGTGAAAATTAGATGAACCCAATAATTGATGGGCCAAAAGTGGACTTAATCCAATAAAATATAATTCCAGATAGTAGTGTAGGTCTTTATTTTATCTTTTAGTCGTACTATAAAAGGGTATAAAAAATGGCCTATCAAATCTAGGACTAGGTAGTTTAGATATAGCCCTAAAAACAATAGAAAGCTTAGTCATTTTCAAATATGATTAAATTAGATGAAAATGAAGCCTTTATATAATTATATGGCTGCTAGAATTTTCTCATGATTGCATCTGAGAGGCAGCTTAGGCCATGCGTTAAGAGAATGGTAGGTTACTGTGCTCCAAACCTAATCTTCTAGTGGTCATCGAAGACTTACACACCGAAGCTTAGGTTTAGTTCACACAGTGGAGGAGCACATTGCATAGTGAGCTTCCAAATAAAAGGATCCTAGGATGGCTAGAGGAAGTGGAGGGGCTATGAAAAGAGAAGAAAATTATCTTCACAGTAAATGGTAAATACACAAAGAATATTTATTTATAATAAAGAAGTGCTAACTTCATAGTTGAGGTAATGCCTACCTTAAGCGCTAGCGAGTTGGTCCTAAAAATTCTAATGGCTATGAAGCATATATCTCACTATCTAAATGGTACCAATATTGACTGTCTCACGCAGCCTAACGGCTAACGTGTACTATATCCACTCTTGATGCTATTCCATATATACGTTGTCATGGTATAATATATCGCCCCCTCTCAAAATCGATCGAGTTGAGCACAGATATCAAAGGCACAGCATCATACACACTCTCTAGACGTGCACCTTCAGCAATACGTGCTGAGCAAATTTATCTGTCCTATTCCTGTCCATCGGGTGGCAGGAATACTAAGTGCTTTGTATGCTATTGGAGTATGTACATCATCTTGTGTCATTCATTATTCAAAGAATAAGCTCAAACGGACCAACAATCTGATCCAGGGAAACACCCTGCCACATGCCAGGAATCAACAATTTACAGTAAAACCTTCTCCAGACACCTTTGAACTTCACATGATATGCAAAAGACCATTATTCACAAGCTTCTGTCAACCAAACAAAAACAGGTCAGGTCCCGAAGCACTTTGAGCAGCACAACTCTGTACAGCCGGCAACAGCCAGTCTACGATTACAGGAGGATACATCTCACTATCTCCAGCCAATACCAGAAGCTACTTTCACTCGTCTTTCATGGCCATCTCATGCCTCCTCTTCTGCGCAACCTCGACAAGCAGAGTGAGCAGGGCCTCGCATACCTGTGACGTGTCCGCCTGATCCCCGGGCTCTTCTTTCAGCGACGAATACACCATCCACGCGTGGTCTAGTTTCCGCTCTGGCCGGACAACCACTGACCCAGGAACCTCGGCGTCCTTCCTCGTCACGAGACCATCGCTCTTCTCGCCATACCTCGCCACCAGCAGCTGCGAGCATGCTGCCATCGCGGCTGAAAGCGGCATCACAACTGGGACCCTGGTGGAATTGCCATCAGCAGCAATCGGGAGCTCCAGGTGTGCAACATGAGAGAGCGCTG
Source organism: Chrysopogon serrulatus (assembly GCA_015844335.1). NCBI lineage: Eukaryota > Viridiplantae > Streptophyta > Magnoliopsida > Poales > Poaceae > Chrysopogon > Chrysopogon serrulatus. The sequence goes on along the minus strand of JADLZL010005536.1, from coordinate 35,008 downwards.
TGAGCACACTGGGAGTGATGCTTGCCTCTGTGTGGAACGAAACAATTGGAACATCCTGAGGTAACGGGTGCTGTCGCAGGAATTCTTTCCGCCTTTCGTAAGTCAGATCTTCTAGAGCCTGCAGATCACCCTGAAGACAAGGCAACGAATAGAGTCAAGAACACTGTCATTCAATAAGGCAAGCTGGTTATTAGTGGCTGGAATGATCAAGACAAATACCTTAAGGACCTTGGATACCAAGATCTCCATGATCTTACGCAGCCTGACATAGTCACCAAGCTGCCCCTCCCGTAGGATATCTGAAGCAACAGGGCTTCCTCCGTATGGACTTTGGGCTAATGCTAAACCTGCAACTTTGTCTTTGAGTTGTGGCCAGTAGAGGGAGAGGGCTGCAGCTGCATCAACACCGCCCTTGCTGTGACCAAGAAGTAGCACACGTTTCCTTGATCCCCAGTATATTTCTTCTATGTATTCCTTTATTTCTCGTGCATTTTTACTCACTGAAGACTGCAAAGAGTTTTTTTTTAATGTACTGCTTTGTGAAATTAAGTGTTAAGAGCAAAATTCAGGTTAATGTATGGTAGTACCTCACTATGAATTTTGGCAATATGGCAAGCTAGACCCATCTTGGAAAAATATGCCTTTGTCTTGACAAAGTAAAGCGGTCCATGGTTACTAAACAGACCTATAAACAGTCAGAAATCTAACGTTATCATAGAAAGTTGGAAAGATAGCTCATAATAGGACAGGTAGCTGACTAACCTGGAACCAACAAGTAAACCACTGAATCAGGTAGCTTGTGCTCATTTTTTCTGAAAAGGAATGAAATGGCCCATATGAGATAAAGCTCATTTTAAATCTATCATTAAAAGCATATTCAGATATAAGCAGCAGCGAGTTCGAGTTTTGTGCTGACCTCACAGAGTCCAAAATTTCTAAGAACCTGGCTGTCCCATCCTCGGTTGTAGGTAAGCTTTGATCCCGCTGGAGCCAGCCAATATCATCTGCTGAACCACGGACTGTTTTCCGAGCACGCTCAACAAGGCTGCAGAAGATATCAGGGACATGTCAGGGGACGCTATTATATCCAGTAGAGTTCGATCTACCATCCGAATTTGATAAAAAAAAATTAATTGCATCAGAATAGCATACAATTTCAACTCACAAGATACAATTTTATTGTACTCTTTAGTAAGGGAAGGATAGATCCATTGTGTATCAAATTCTAAGAAAGGTGCTGCAGTGAGAGATAGTGTGTCAAATTCTAGTAGGATTTGCATGAGAGGAGAGAAACATAAAGATGCCAGAGCAATTTTGTACCCTTGGAACAGTGAAGCTCCATTCTGCGAAGGCACCATTTGTCCTGCGTTTTCTTGAGAGAGGCTACTGCTAGAATCTGCCTGACCAAGGGATGAATTGGTGCCAGCAAGTTCTACTGAAGAAGTCTGAACAGAAAGCCTGCCTGAAGCCGATGCAGGTGGCAGTGTTACTAATTCCTGATCCTCCTCAGATAGACCTGCATTGAGATGGTAAACATGACCTAGCAGTTAAAATGGAATTATCATAAGAGTTGACATCTCTTACACAATTGACATGAGGGAATTATTTACCCAGAGTAATTAAAAGAACTAACCTACATAACCAGGTACAGGGAGGCACTGGGTGAGGAATGAAGCTGTCTGAGCAAGATAAGATGCAGCTTGGTTTAAAGCTGGCACGGAAAGGAATAGTTGTGAATCTTCAACTCTGTTGGCTGAGTAACTATCATCAACCTGTATTAATGAAACAGCCGTTAAAATATACTAACCAAAGAGACTAAAGTACAGTTACAATTTTTTTTATTGTACCTCCACATACAAAATCATTCTATGAGATTTAGTTATGCTGTTCTTGTTTCCTGATTATGTACATGTTTCAAGCATCAAAGAAATCACTAATATAAGTGGTGTGCGGTATTATAAGAATCATACCAACAAAGCCTTTAAAATTCAACTTCCAAAATTTGGTATTAGTAGGAAAGCGGTGCCAAGGACAACTACTAGACATAGTCTGTGAAGTAAAGTCTACGTGATGCAATAATCCAGTACACTTGAAAAAAGAGGGTCATGGTTGATTGGTTCATCATAACATGACAGGAAACTGACTATGATATATAGTAAATACAAATTCATGCAAGTCGAACAAAGTTATGGAAATTCAGTGAATAGGATAACAAAAGGGAAAATTTGAAAAGTGCACACACCGCAGAAGATGTAGATGGCTCCCCCTGCGTTGGAGGCGATTCCCCCATGATTGATGTGGTGATCCAGAGAAGAGAGATCTGCTAGCAACGCTCCCATTTGTTAGGATAACCAATGTGCAATGAACTAGGAATGAATCCCCACAAGTAAAGTAACAGGAAGATAAGGTTAGAAGGCTATCTGGCTACGGCATATATAGAACTGAAAAAGAGAGACAACTGAAGAGCAAGTCATGAGGTCCTTTTAGAGCAAAGGAAGCACAACTGCACAAGTAACAAAAAGGTGGTTACTCTTATCATCAAGAAGGATAGGTATCAAAGCATCTCCAGAGTCCAATCACCAAAGGGGTAGATACTTCCAGCAGGTGCCTTGACATGACATCAGAAGCTAATTTCTTCTTTTTTTTTTTCTTTCTTGCTACAAGACATACAAGAAAAGAAAAATCCTCCAGGGATAAGCCCCTACTTCTAAGATTAGTAGGGGTCTCTGGATAAAGGAAGCTGCGAATTCTTGCCCGAACTGAAGCAGCCTAACAACTGACGCGAGATGGCAATCGTGGAACCGAATCACATCAGGAAATGGGACCGAACAATCTCGACCAGGATGTGAAGCGGACAGCGAGAAGAACAAAAGATGATATCAATTTACCGGAGATCGGAGTCGTGGATGCCGCCAGGATAGCGGGATTGCGTCCTCTCCTTCCCGCGGCCGCGTCGCAGAGTCGACCCGCCGCCGCGCCGCTCTATTTTTTCCGTTTTTCTTCCCCGTTCCTGTTGATTTTTCTTCCCCCACGTTTCCGTTTTTCTTCCTTCGCCGGCGTCGATGACTGGAGCCCGAATAGTGGTGGGTGGCCCAGTAGCCGATGGGCCATAGGCCGTTACTAAACTCTCTTGCTGCACCCGGGCCGATAAACCCTTCTTCATGGAAGGCCCACATGCTTTTCCTTTCCTTTTCCGTAAGGACGCCACGGTGTAACTAATTGTCTAATCCTTTCGAAATAAGTTATATTTATTATATATATAAGTCGATTTTTGTTATAAAAAAAAAACACTCCCAAGAATCTCACAGCTGCAGATACGAAATTTTTTATTTCATCAACATATATAATTAAGGATGGGGGTGGTGCTCCAAATGGATACCCGCGGTTCTTTCAAATTAATGAACTATAGTGAAAAAGTCGAGAAAGAAATTGTAGAACTAATTCTTTGAGATGAATCAGAGAAGAACCGCGGATATCCATTTGGAGCGCCACCCCTATCCTTATATATAATACATGACAAAGCAAAGAATACATAAGATTCGCCTGTATCTGGCTGACACTTCCGAATATTTTTTCAATTCTTCCTCCGGGCAATGCACATGTGCAATGCTAACTAATACACAATGTCGAGACAAGTCCATTTCGCAGTCAGCATAAGCAACACAAACATTCATTCATCAGTCAGCTCCGAACCTATCTCATCGTCAAACATTACCTTCAGCTCACAGGCTAGTCCCCTACATCTACAACCACACATATCGTCACAACTTCCCTTCACCATTACTCATCATCTTCCACTTCTACTTCTTCCTTCTCGTAATCAGAGTCAGAACCTTCGTCGTCTCCAAAAGGATCCTCATCGTTACTACCATCATCCTCGTCCTCGGAAACTTCATCAGGATAATCGAAAAGCGGATTGTCTTCGGCTGCATATTCGGTATGAAATGAGTTTCAGCTAATCCAAGTAGCTGTGGATCTCACTGATTAGTTAACGAAAAATAATGATGTTATGATTACCATTTGAATCATCTGTGTCATATGGACAATCTTCGTAGCATTCATCTTCTCCATCATCCACTTGTAACCTTATGTAACAAAGACCACTCATTAAGAAGACACACTCAAATGAGCTGAACTGAATAAAACACATGTGATTCATATTTAGTTATTCACCTTGGATATGAAGCTGCTGACGTGTCATCCATGTTTGTATCATCCACCTCCTTGACAGTATAGATATCATAAACTTCAGAATCTGCTAAACAGCAAATTCAGAATCATCAAAACTAATGCCGGAGCTAAACTGCTCACCTTTTACTACTTGGGAGCTAGTACTACTACTTAGAGTTTGAATCACTTTCTTTCCAGTTAATAAAGAAAACGCCAAGAACCCTTCCATTACTGTTGAGAGCATCTAAGGCAAGAAGCCTCAATACCTTCTGATTGTGCCAGTGAGATTATATCTGCCTCAATTTCCTCTGCAGTTGATGGCAGGTACTCGCGTAGAAGTGGAAGGAAGTTGCATAGAACAGCACCCTCTTCGAAAGAGGTAATCCTGCAGGGAAAATTGTAAGGAAGCATGCAACAACGCAACTCTACAATCCAAATGACCTGATAAGTTGACAGAAATCAAGACTTACCGTGGTTCTGCTGGATGCTTCTCATCATCGGGATCTACTTGGACAGCATCATAAAGATGGCATATTTCTCTGAGTGAGTCATCAGCATCATTCTTTTCTCCTTTTCTACTCTTCCATATTTGTGCAAAGCGAGCATTTCTTCCCATATCCTATACAGGGTCAATGAACAAAACCATGAATAAGAATGAATGAAAAAGAACACTATGGACTTTATAAAAGAACTAAAAGTAAAATAGTATCACACTTTCTAATCTTCGGATAATTAGGGAATAGCACTTCCCTCATGAAAGCCTAATACACAATCTAACACTACAAGGCACATGCTATATCAAGTCCTGAAAACTAGCCATATTCTGTAATGGACCAAACCTGCACACGTGTAACAATCAAATACATCGCTTCTAAAGAACCTGAGCACCACAAAATTTAAAACATTAACACAAATAGTGTCAAGTGCCAGCCAGGCCTCCAGGTTTGGTAATGTAGAGCATGCAAGAGTTAATTTAGCATGTATCCTTTTAATAGCTAAATCTGTATATCTAGCTTTCCATGCGTGCTTGTGGCAAGGGAATATTCCCAGAGTCTAATTCCCAACCAATAACCTTATTTGGGAATTGGGATGAACACTGTTAGCATAGATTGGTTAACCTGGTCGTTTCCACAAGATTATGTTGCAATCAGGCTTAACATGGATAAATCTGTGGTGAGGAGCTAAAACCAATTCACATATACTTGCAGGTGAGGTGTGACATACAAAATTCAAACAAGAATGCAGAAGTAGCAATGATGTAAGCACTTGAAAAAATCCATACTAAATCATTCTTGTGGGAGCACTCCTGAACTAGTCAAGAATCAATCAGAGTATGGGAAACAAACCTAATACTCGACTATGCGGAACAAACAAAGTATATAATAGAAATCACAATTTACCTCTGACAAAATAGAACAGGGAAATGTTATGAAAGTTAAAAATGGTTTAGTGAATGATGTACTTAAAATATGCATAGCAAATTACATGAACCCTTAGTTTCCTCCTATTGTTAATTCTATGCTTGGGTTACAGCCATTTCATGATATGCACCAAATATCAAATTCAATGTTCCCTTAGTCTTGCAAAAACTTGAGAAGAAGGAATTGGCTGTGGTCAGAAAATCAGAATGATATGATGTGTACCTCATGCCTCTGTCTGGCTGCTGATCGTAGCTGCTCTGGTTTCTGTTCACACAGAGAAGGTCCACTTTAGTATTTAACCAACTAAATTCATTTCAACAGCTATCATAGTAAATGTTAGTGCCAACAATGTTCCAGGAGAAAATTAAAAGGTTTAACTATTACATAATCCACGTGGAACCAATGAACACAAAAAATAATGCAGTACACATCGTCAGGTTAGCTTACATTATCTTGCTTGATTCTGTCATTCCACTCCTTTGTCTTGCTCTTTATCTCCTTGGCATTGGAGTCAGCAAGCTGCAGAAAGAAACTGTAGTAGTTACATATAAGCGTTATGCATCTGATATATATAGAAGTAATGCCCATCCGTTGTGTAACCACGTTTGAATGCATAACAGAAACATACTCCTGTTTTCCAATAAAATGATGACAAATACTGAAGGTACAAATGGCAACATTCTTTTCTAGTATGTGAAAGAAGCTGTTCAGTTGCAGTGTTTAAACTCCAGAAATGCATTAAACATGCTGTAACAAAGATTCTGTGATTTAAACTCCAGAAATGCATTAAACATGATATAACAAAGATTCCGTGATTTAAACTCCACAATCTGCAGAGAACAAAATAATGTAAAATTCCAATGATGCAGTAGTTATCACTGAACAGATAGGAAAAATGAAACATCAACTGAAATCCAAACAAAGACTACGAAGCAGCTATGCCATCTTATAACAGCTATGCCAAATGCGGAACCCTGAAGCTAATCCATCTTATAACAAGAAACAAATAAATAAGAAATGGACAAATGAAAATGAAAGTTATATTACCAGAAGAGACTGTAAAACATCTTCAACGGCTTCAGAATGGTGTACTGTCTCGACATGTTGGACAAGAAGCTTCTTAACTCGTGGTGGTTCCTCTGAAGCTGTGGGCACAGGGAGCAAGTAAATCAATTTGCAGGTGAAGGAGCCCCTACTATGCTTTTTTATATAAAAAGGCTGTGGTCTATAATTGTTCTTCTGAATGAGCTGCATTTGGTATCATATCAGGCATAGTATCAAATAATGCAAGGTGACGAATTTGAATCGGCAAGTATCATGGCATCAAGGAATTTTGTTTCTCCTCTAGCTCTTAGTGTCAGCATTCAGCTGTCAGGACAATCTTACATTCTTTCGGGGGTAATTTCACATGTGCAAGTTACTGACAATGTATGGAACAGAACATCATATAGTATCAGTGACAGCATGACAGTTTATATTCCCTTTTGGCTCGTGTACCTTCAGCGCTGGCAGAGGAGGGTTCGGAGATGGAGAGGCTGGAGAAATCGAGCATCGCCTTCTTCGCCGGCCTCTCATTAATCTCTAGCCCTGATAATAACAGAGCAGAAAAAAAGGATTTCATAACACTCCTTGTACTTAATTGAGTGGGAAAATTCAAGGGGAAAGTGGTGGGCGGGGCATCGAGAAACAAAGGAAAGGGAGGGGAGCTCACAGAAGGCGTCCGGGCGGGTCTGCGAGGGCTTGCGCTTGACCCGGACGACGACGGGCTTCTCCCTCGACGCGGGCTCCGAGGTGGACGCCTCGCCGTCGCCGGCGGCCGCAGACGCCATGGCCGGCGGTTGGGTAGGGTTCTGCCTTTCTCTCTCTCTCTCTGTCTCTTTAGGATTCGTGGTGGCGTTATCGGACGGACGAGGAGAGGAGTCCAACCAGAGCGTTGGAGGCTGCAGCCTGCAGCAGGGGCCGCTTCGTCATGTTTATCTTCTTAATACTATTAATATATAATGGCTCTTAATGATCTCTTAATTAAAAAGGAAAAAAAGAAAGAGAATTTTTTTAGATAGTATACGTTTAAATATGTATTATTGGGCACGAGAATCTATAAAAACAGTTTTATTTTAGTGTATGTAAAATACTCACACATCCGGCGCTGGGGGGGGGGGGGGCGGCGTAAAACATTTTTAAACTCAATTGGAGGGGTAAAATTTGAGAAAAAGATTGATATCCAACATCATGGATCTCAAATGTACAACTGTACAAGGAAAAGAACTTTGCTGGTGAAATAAAGAATAATCAGAAGGAGATGGGCTGATTTACCTTTGATGTGCTAGTACTGCCACATCTTCAGGTTCCGGAGGACGAAAAGGTTGTGGATTAACCTTTCCCTAAGTTGAAAAATTGAAGGATTAGGGCTGCACAATATATAGGAGCAAGTGGAAAACAGGAGGTGATGCCCTTCTTTGTTCAAAATTAAAACACCAATGGCAATGTATTAAATGTATTAACAACTTTAACATTCAAATTACATCAAAAAATTAATTGATAGAAAAACACACACACATTTATATCCAAAGTAAAAGTCATCCAGCATGAGCATGTTATGTATGCCTATAACCATCAAGGACATGTACATACAGTTACCACACTAGCTAGCAAAACTGTGTATTGGCCAAAGGGAATATTTGATCTGTGGTCTCATGTGTACTGCATACAATTCAAATATGGCGCTCTTAAAGAAGACTAGATTGTTCAAAACACTAAAACAAGTTCTAGAACCATCCACCAATATACACAAGCGAACTGAAACCTCCTAGGTTTAGTTAATGCATATACCTAGCTCTCCATGTGCTTGTGGCAAGGTAGTGTTCCAAATTAAGAGACTAACTCCCAACTGTTGGGGGGAGGACATCGCCTTAGGGGGCCCCCTCGCCCCGCGCTTCTGAGAGACCCTTCGCGCTCGTGAAAGGGGCATCATCTGCAACCGGGGGCGTCGACCCAGCGACGCCGAGTCCTCGCCGGGTCGAAGTGGGTCTCGCCTTTGCGAAAGGAACATCGACACCGGCAGGCTTATCTCCCAATCGGCCGGTTGTCATCGATGCCATTCTCGCCCGAGCAAATAGATGTTCGCCGATTGCCGGCAAGCCTACCTCCCAACGGCGGGCCCCCGGCTCGGTGGGTCTGCGGAGTGGTTGGGAGGGGGCAGGTGTCGCGAGGGTGGAAAAGACGACGCTGCCCTTCTGACCGGCAGCCATGCGTGCACTGAGGATGGGGCCCAACATAGGGGCGAAAGAGGAATGAGTGTGGCTCCTTTGTGTCCCCGCCTGACTATAAATACGGCCGAGGCCGATGGCTCGGGGAGAGGCTGAACCCTACGGGAGTTTCGCCCCAAGCTTGGTTTACCCCAGACCAACACCAACCAATGACCTTATTTGGGAATCAAGTGTTCACATAGATAAGTGAACCTATTTGTTCCCATGACATTATGTTGCAATCAGCCTCCACATGGATAATCTATGTGGTGTGGAGCTAAAACCAATTCACATATATTTGTAGGTGTGGTGAGACATGTAAAAAGCCAAACAATACTACAGAAGTTAAAATGACGTATAACTCTTGAAAAACGCATACAGTCCATAATATTACTATTGTGGAAGCACTCTTGCACTAGTCAATCATGTATCTATAATAGTATATGCGCATACAACAATCCTAGACAACACGTAACAAAGTACAAAAAAGAAAACACAATATAACCTGAAAAAACATAATAGAGAAATATTCTGCAAGTTATTTTTTTTTGGTGAATAATGTATTAAAAATTTGCATAGCACATTACATGAACCCTTAGTTTCCTCCTATAGTTAGTTATAGTGCCTAATTTCACAGCCACTTCATGATGTACTGACATAAGCTTGAGAGGAAAGGAATGACTGCAAGGATCTACTTTAGTATTTACCCAGCTATAACTAATAAAGACAAAAAATAATGCAGTAGACACGATCAATTTTGCTTATATTCTCTTTGCTTGATTCTGTGATTCCACTTTTTTGTATTGCGTTGATTCCACTCCTTTGTCTTGCATGCTTTATTTATTTGGTATTAAAGAAAAAAAATAAACATAAACATAGTCTTGTGCATAGAACATGTAATGTTCATCCATTATGTAATCATGTCTCCTTCCTTGGTGATGTCATTCCAACATCAATTTCAGCAAGGATACATTACTTGAAGAAAAAACGAAAGCATCCAAGCATCAATGCAAAGCAACTATTAACATTTAGATAAGATCATAGTAGAAAGGGTTATCTCAACACTCCTTTAACCTCAAGCTACTGTTACACCAGGGACTAAAATTCTGATCCAACAAAAAGCAAAATATAATATCTCACATTCATATTTATACGCGTCTCAATCCCATCATACTAGCTAACATACATGTTCCATACTAGTATTTTGATTCTGTCTATAATGGAGGATCGTAACAGGGTTCTCTCTTCTCTCGACAACACATATAGAGCTACGCTAGGCTAGTTGTCTAGAACACTAAAAAGTATCTGTAGAGAAAATAATAACATTCGGATCGGACCCGGAGTAGAGACACCACGACAAAAGATAGGGAGCTGTGGGCGGATGAGCAGGTATGAGTAGAGCTTTGATGAAGTTGATATGGGATCCACTCTAGGGACATTGTGTAGGGCTTGCGCTTAGGGCCTGGCGCACGATCCGGCTAGGTCAAAGAGGTAAGAGGTTTTCCAATCTAAAGAGCTTGCGCACCCTTAGTATGGCCTAGCCACATGACTTAAGGCAATAGAGTGTGGCGGGATCATGATGGATCAGCTTAGGGAAGATGTTATCGACGAGTTTGGCAGGGCAGTTGGTGAAGCACATTGTATGGTTGACCTATCGAGGCAAGTCCATCTTGCCATCTTTTTCTCCTCGATCACCAACTTATATATGACATTCGGTGGTTTCGGGCATGTTTCATTTCTAATACCTTGATTCTAGCAGCTTGCATGATCAATTGACAAATGGAATCTTGAAAATAGATAGATTGTGTGTAACATTAATTGTAGCACGTAGAATATATATTCCATCTAGGTTAGCAAGCTAAAAATTTGTGATTCTAGTAAACACACTATTTTTCTTTTCAAAATGGATGATGTACTTGTTGAGTAGCTGGACGAATGAAATGTTGGAACTTGGGTTTCAAATAGACTAAGCAGAGAGTAGAGAGTAAAGACCTTGATGATGGATGTTGGTATTTTTAACTGCACTCCATTAAATAAGTTTTAAGTAGGATTATCCGCAAGCGCATAGATATCATACCAGTGTCACATTTTACCCGGAGGTTTTAAATATCGTATCCACATGGAACAGTTGTGATAATGACAACGTCTATAGACTTAACCCTACAATTAGGCTAGATAATATCAAGAAAAAGGAAATAGCTATTGTACTTTAGTTCCAATAACCGGTAAACTTTGTATAATATTGTCTTATTGGACAAGTGACCTGAATAGGAGAAGAAACAGAGTAATCTACCTACCAGACACCTATAAGCCTATCAGTCCCTATCAACGGGAAGTGGACTACGGAGGATTCAACGCAGCTATAAAGTCACCTACGCGAGCTACCACTATCCGGCTGATCAGGGGACATTCACAAGTAAATCTAGCCTAGGCACCACGCCTACACTACGAAATACAACTTTAACCTACAGGGTCCTATAGATCAAAGTTCTCAATATGAGATGTGAACCAAAGAACGAATAAGAACAAATTGCTTACTTGAATCGAATGGTAAATACAAAAGTACCTCGAACGCAGCCCTCGCGAGGAAGTGAATCCGAAGAATACAGCCACGAAGAAGCGCCGACGACAGCCGGAGCTCCTCCGAATCTCTACTCCTCTACTTAATCTCTCTAATCTCTAAATAAAACTAGATCTAGAAGAACTAGTCTCTCCTAATTGCTACATCTAGATGAACTAGAACTAGATGAACTAGACTAGATCAACTAGAGGGACCCTAACCCTAATTATGTAGAGAATATGAAGCACCGGGGTGTAGAATGCCTCTTGAAGGGAGCCTTGGGCGTCATTATATAGGCCGAGGTGGAGTAGGGGGCAAGGAACCGCCACGTCAGCAATCCGCGTCTTCATCTCATGTGTACCGTCGGATCAAACCGACCTAAAATCAACATAGGGATGGCTTGCTTGGCTTCCAAGGATGCGTGGGAGGAAGACTCCGAAGACGGCGGCGAGAGGATGACCTAGGGCGCCGACCGGCCCTAGGGTGGGGCCGGCCGGCCCCACCTGGGCTCCCCTGCGGGCCCCGCTGCTTCGGGTGTCTTCTAGACCCTTCCTAAGTCCGATGATGATGTTGTTCCGTTGTGGATTAATTTCGTGATAATTGAGCTCTATAATCCCCTTTTTATGCTTTTCTGAAAATCACCCTAGAAAATACAGAATATGCAAAACTCGTGGAAATTGTCAGTTAAAACCCTAGACTAGTGTGTTTTCATGTTCTCCTTCGGGTCTAAAGTTCTAGTAAAAGTTGACGTTAACGACCGTCAACAATGGATGGGTAGACACTTAGGATTTTGAGAGGGAGAGAGAAGCCTTTGCCCTCATTCCTGAACTTTATATAGGCAATGATAAATTACAAGCTCTTTATTGGGGGTGAGTTTTACAAGCTACTACTCTAGCACTAGTTGGGCCTCTTCTAGGAGGGGACTTGGACAGTATACCATATGGACTTCCCCAACCGAGCCCATCAACAATTAGGTCATGGCTGGTATAACTAGACCTAACAGATGTTCATATATTAGAAGAGGCACAAGTACAACTCAAAACCTAGTCATGAGGATCACCTTCACAGCCTAGTGCATGCCTCACCAGAAACTCCATCCAATAAACTCTTGGGAAAGAGGGCATGGAGAAAAGAGCATGCCAATGGCTCTAGCCTATACATGTGCTAACTTTCGAGGCTTCTAGCTCCAAACTAGATGTTGATTTGGCAAGCAAAGGTGAAACACTTCCTATGGCAAATAACTCACTAGTTACCCGCTGAGGAGTAATCTCATCCAGCGTGGCATGAAAATTATTGACTTTTGTCCAATATGTGGTGCTGCTGGAGAAGACGGGGGACATCTATTCTTCAAATGCTGCTTGGCAATGAAACTTCAGAGCCGCCTGAATCTCGACAGGAAGAGGGCATCATTAGCTGCTACTATTCACTATTCTGGTTTGGGATGTTGTTTAATTAATTCTGAAAGCAAAGGAAGATTGTAAATCGCTCATGATCACTACTGTGTGGTTCATATGGATAGAGCGCAATATAACCAAGAAGGAAGGACGCAGTCAGGTGCATCAAATCCTACGTGGATGAGAATAGCCATGCTAGCCATGGGGCTCCCAAGCACTCAACCAGAAAGTATACGACGATCAGAGAGATGGTGCAAACTAATGCCGGAGGTTCTCAAGCTCAAATGTGATGTGTCCTTTCTAGACAGGCAGTTGGGGCTTCATAATCCACGACTCCAATGGTGACTAGCGTTGGCGGGAAGGGGCAAGGTAGATCACCTGGTTAATGCTTTTCTTTTTTTTTTTTTTTTTGCGGAATGCTTAATGCTTTTCATGCTGAAGAGTGTGTATCTCCAAGGTATCCAGAGGGCTGTTGATCTGGGTATTGGGAAACTGATAGTAGAAACTAGAAACTGATTCAAAGATGGCGATCTAGACAATTTCTTCTGAAGCTTTTGATGACTCGTTAGTGGGTTTGCTGATTGCTGAAATCAAGGTTTTAGTCTCTGTTTGCTTCACTAGCTTTGAGTGTGTGTTTAGAGTTCTAGAATGTAATAGAGCCGTCTATCATGAAGCCAGATATAAACTATCCTTTATCTAAAAAAATAGAGCCGCCTATCAGATGGCTATGCTGGGTCATGTCTGTGTTCACGGAGAGGAACAAGTGACTAGCACTATTCCTGAATCAGTTCATGCAATCGTTGCTAATGATTTGTTAGCCGAGAAATGAAGTTACACCCTGTTTTAGGAAAAAAAAACCTAGTGCCTTCTGGCAGGATCTTCATCCTCAAAGAGATAATGGTTGAATAACAAAAAAAACGAAAAGCAAAATCTGAAGGTTTAGCAAGATCTTTGGCTGCACAAAGAAATACATAGAAACCTGCAAGTTCTGATTGGAAAACTGGCCCCAAATAAGAATAGGTTGAACGCCCAATCAGAGCCATAATTTGCCAAAATAGAGCTAATTTTAAAAGGCTTAGGAAGAAAATTGCTGCATAGCAAAATTCTAAAAGGCCCAGCAAGAAAAAAACATAAAATCTCACAAAAATAAAAACATTAAAAGGCTCAGCAAGAAAAAACATTTTTTTCCAAATCAGAAAAGAGTTGCCAAATCAGAGCTAAATTTTATAGGGCTCTGGCGTGAAATTCCTACAGAGCAAAGTTAGCTCAGCAAGGGGAAAAAATGAAACCCTAAAAGGATCAGCAATTGCCAAATCAGAGCTAAATTTTTATAGGGTTCTGGCATGAAATTCCTACAGAGCAAAGTTAGCTCAGCAAGGGGAAAAAAATGAAACCCTAAAAGGATCAGCAAGGGAAAAACAAAAGATTAAAAATCGATTGAAAGGGGTGTTGCGAGAATCGAACTCGCGACCTCTCGCACCTGAAGCGAGAATCATACCACTAGACCAAACACCCATATTTACAAATATGGGCGTTATGCATAGAGTAGTGTCTCACTCCATGTGTAAAATACAAACGCTACAATTGATCCATGGGAACATATACATCGTAACAAAAGTACAGTAAAGTTGAGTACTATATATATATAAAGAGGGAACAAGGCAATTAAAGCCGGCCATCGGTACAGCATGCATTTGCTGCAATATACTTGCATTATTTCGAGGTGAGAGGCAGTTAGTTTGGAGGCACGTATAGCTCACCTCCCACAAGAGCTTGTTGCATATACACACACCTGCATGCTACTCTCTTGGTCTCTCAAAGAAAACGTCATTCTCATTTCTCAAGATACCAAATATTTTAAATGTGATTAAATAGACACGAAAAGATTATTAATATTAATTTAATATGAAGCAAAAAATATAAGAGTTTCATCCGTTGCAAGTTTATTTTGAGATGAGCGATAAAAATGACTTGCTACAGCGAACGGAGGAACTAGAGCCAAAGCTAGAGTTGTCTGGGGTTTCAACAAAAATGGGGTGTTCGTTTGTTTTTGTTTTGGAAAAAGTCTAAACCCCTCTCCAACTATTAACGTTGGTGCACTTTATACCCTGAACTACAAAAAAACCGAGTATTGTACACTCTGAACTTTCGAAACCGGTGCAAATAACACCCTAGGGCGGTTTTGGAGGGTGGTTTTTGCTACAGTAACATGGTTTTGTCTTTTTTTTTTTTTATTTATTTCGGCTAAAATCTTTGAAAAATCATAGTAAATCACAAAAAATCATAAAATAGAAAATCTAATTTTATTGGACTCCACATCAGTAGATCTACATAGTGAACATATAATATAGTATATTTTAGTAAAAGTTTTCCTGTAATTTTAGACCTATATTTTTTTTGTAATTAAATGAAATAATTCATAACCATAATTTCTATGGTCGAATTATGGTGAAATTTTTATGGTGAGCTTATTATGATATGCTTGAACTGTAGTAAAAATTTTATAACTATTGGATCATATATAACTTAGTTATTGATTTATTTAGGTTTATAATTAGGTTTATGCTTGTTAAATATAAATAAATCTATAAATGATCCAATAATTATAAAATTTTTACTACAGTTCAAAAGCTTACCATAAAAATTTCACCATAATTCGACCATAGAAATTATGGTTATGAATTATTCCATTTAATTACAAAAAAAAATATAGGTCTAAAATTACAAAAAAAACTTTGTACTAAAATATACTATATTATATGTTTACTTGATAGACCTACTGATGTGGAGTCCAAAGAAAATTAGATTTTCTATTTTATGTTTTTTTTCTGTGATTTACTATGATTTTTCAAATATCTAGCCGAAATAAATAAAAAAGAAAAAGACAAAACTATGTTACTGTAGCAAAACCACCCTCCAAAAACCGCCCCAGGTGTTATTTGCACCGATTTCGAAAGTTCAGGTGTACAATACCCGGTTTTATAGTTTAGAGTATAAAATGCACCAACGTTAATAGTTGGGGGGTTTTTTTTAGACTTTTTCCTTTTTGTTTTGGAGATGAGATGAAGCATCAGGATAGATCCATTCTAGTTTTTGTATGATGAGATAATCTCATTTTATTGTTTGGTTAAAAGAATATGGTCACTATTTTTGTTTTGTGTTTGGTTAGATGGGTGTAGAGGGAAAAGATGAATGACTATTTTGGATCCATTAGCAACCAGCATTAGTGTAGTGTGTAGGGTCTGAATATTAGCCTAGTTCACCTTCTTTTTCTCCTCGGTCTTTCAGGGGTAGTAGTTTCACATCCACTTACACATACACTTGTATAGCAGAGGTTCCCTCAATGATGCCGGCCGCTCCCCACCCACCGCCACTATTTTCATCCGTCCGTAGGCACAGGGGCAACCCGCGCCCTGGCCACCCCTGTAACACCTCGAAGTTAAGCGTGCATTAGGCCCTAATTAATTAACCCTAATCATCATTTGGCATAGCATGAACATCATCAAGCATTTAAATGCATCATCATTTCATGTGTTGCATTGTTGCTAATTAAATGCTTGATTGTTTGATTTAGTTAATTAATTATCTTGCAAATGTCTTGATCAAGGTTGGATCCACTTGCCCAGCATTTTAAAATGTTTTGTCAAATTTTATTGCAAAAGTTTTGGTGCAATTTGGAGCAAAAGAAAATAAATTAAAAATCCTTTTTATTTGCCCTAAATTCAAAATGAATTTGTTGTTCAAATTTTTATTGAGAATTTGGGGTTGAGCCTTAAATGAAAGTTGTTCAGTTTTAAATTCTCTACAACTTTTATTTTTGGAGCATCTCTTGAAAATGCCTGGAAATTTATCAAAAAGATGCATTTGGTTTCAGTTTCAAATTAAATTCAAAAAAAAAAAAAAGAGCCAGCGCAACCGAGCAGGCCGGAAGCGGCCCAACTCGGCCCGCGGCCCACTCCACACGCCAGCCCGCGCGCGCCCGGCAGCGTTGTGGCCGACCGCGCCAGCGCGCGCCGCCCGCTGCGTGCCATGCTCCCGGCAGCCCGCCCGCGTGGCCGGCGTTTCCCGGCGTGTGGGACCCACTCCGGCCCGGCCGTCGTCCAAAATGGGAACGCGCCCGCTCCACTCGCCGCACCCACTCACTCGCCCTCGCCGCCTCGCCCACTCGCTCACCGCAGCGGCCCAGCGGCGCAGCCGGCCGGCCGTCGGCTTCGCCCGGCGGCGCCCGCCCGCGAGCGGCGGCGTTCGCCCGCCCGCGAAGCTGCGCCCTGCCCGCCCGCTCGCGCGAAGCCGCCACCCTCCCCCGACGCATCAAGCCACCCGCTGCCTGCGTTGCCTTGGTAGGGGCCAATTGGTCGCCGTCTTCGTCACCGGGCGACTGGCGCCGAGCTTCGCCCGTCTGGGCGCTCGCGCGTCCGCCGCCTCACCGCCCCCTCCGCACCCAACGCGCGCACCATGGCGCGTACACCGTTCGATTCGCGCCTCAACCGGGGCAATGCGCGCCTACCACCGCCCGCCATTGCTCACCCGGAGCTCCTTGCTCTGCCGTGCCACCATGCACGCGGCCGGGGAACTCGGTGCTTAACACCGCACCCCCAAACCCTAGGTTAGCTCCGCCTTGCCTCGCACATGCGCGCCCTCCCTCGAGCCAAGCCGCGCCCGAGACAGCCACCCCGCGCCTCCATGCCGAGCCGCCGTGCCATCACCGCCGCCCACGTAGCTAGGGTTAAATCGCGCCGGCGCCAAACGTGTCACCGGCGTGCGCCTCGCGCCCTGAGCACGCCGGTGCACTTGGGCTGCGCCGGGGTGGGCTCGCCCGGGCGAACTAAGCGCCGCCGGACCACCGGCGACCACCTCGGCCTGGCCGGTGGGGCCGTGGACCGCGGGGTCCCGCGCGCCCATGGCACACGGTCCACTGGACCGAGTCCACGCAGCCCGTGGCTCGGCTTTTTTTTTTTATTTTGTTTTCCGTAAATTTGTTTGAATGAGTTTGAATTTGTTGCTGGTGCAAATGGGATCCAAATCTGGTGAAACTTGTTTTGTTAGACTTCTAGTGAGTAGATCTATCACTTAAAAATATGAGATGTATTTTTTTGGTGACTAATTTCTGTGTAGATTTATTTAAATGCTTAAATGGCTGAAAAACTGAGTAAATGCATAATAAATAGAATATTGCTCTGAAAAATATGATTCTTGTTCTGTTAGTCTTGTTATGAGATGTACTTTCTGTGAAAAATGTATAACATGCAGATCCTGTGTAGAAATATTGAGATGTGATTTAAATGCATTTCTAGGCAGATTCTTAAATGATTTTTAATAAAATAATTATAAGGAATTATGCCCTGGTAATTTTTGCTGACTGCTCTTGTGCTAAGAAGTTCTAGATAAAAATATGAAATCTGTTGTTTGACACTTTTCATAATGCAAAGTTATTAAATGTGCATTTCTGTCCTGCTGTTTAATCTTTTTGTGTAGGCTGATATACTTGATGAAATGTGATGAAAATTTTATCATGGCCTTGTTATAGCATGAAGTAGCTTCTGTAATTTTTGTAGATTTTTCTGGACTGTTTATACAGAGGTCACAGTTCAAGCTTGTTTATTCACATGAAATGATAAGTATTGGAATTAAATGATTTAATGAGTTCTATATTACTTCTTGTGCACTTTTAATTATGTTATGCTTGCTGGTCATGTAATACAGTACCATAACTGAAATGTGATGTTGGCTATGAATAGTAGTACTTCTCTTTATTCATGTGATGTGTGTTTTTGTGTGTGTGCCTACACACCACTCTTCTTTATGCACTTCTCTAAGTGTTTAGAGAAGAGGTATGCACATACTCAGTAAATGAGTTAAATTGTTAGTAGAAAGGAGATATGCACCTACTCTGTCAAATGATCTGTTAATCATCTTCATTCATGAGCATCATACGTGTATGCATTCACTGTACTTATGCATGTGCATCACATCATACAGGTTCGCAGGAGGACCTCCCGTATTCGGAGATCGAGGAGAATCTTCCGGAGGAGCCCCAGCCGGAGGTTCCTCAAGAAGAAGGCGAAGAAGAGCTGCCCGAGTGTCCTAACCACCGCGCGTCCGACTTCGTGCAAGGCAAGCACCGGAGCATTCACTTACCTATGCTTTCTAACAGTCTAATTATGCTTTATGATTGTTGCATTAAGTATAGGAGTTGTGTGAAACCGCTGATGCATTATATCCTTGCTTTACCATTGATTATCCCACCTTGCTACACCCTGCTAGTCTAGGGCGAGTAAACTGCTTAGCTTGCTTAGACGGTAGAAGTCGGGTGATTTCCTGTCATCCGCGAGTATAGGTGGTTACTTGTGATTGATGGAAAGCTTATGTTGATATCATCTGGTTAATGATTATGGTCGAGATAAATGGAGACCGGACGGAGTCTTGTGGGGTTGTTGGACCATAGTGATTCCATCTGTGTCGATTAAGGACCGTACCGTTGTTGTACCCCAAGTCATATTGAACGCATGCCTCATATTTAGCTGGCCGGATAAGCACTTCCGACCGCGAAGCCTAACACTATCCGGGCCGGTTCTCGATCCGTTCGCACCGTATTGGAGATGGATGGGGACCACAGGGCGCGAAGAGTAAGTCCGAGGTCCAGCATGGCCGGGCTAAGGCGTCGGTCGGTCCCCGGGTACGGTGGTTCTATGCGAGTCCGCGTGCACTTGTTTTTCCCCGGATACGTGCCACGGTGACTGTAGCTCACTTCGGCGTGAGTGTGGTTTGTATGAGGAATACCCCGAGCTCGTAGTAATCGATTCGAATCGCCATCGTTCTGGACAAAGAACACTTTGACTTGAGCCGCAAATCGTAGTAATGATTATGGAATGTGGTTAATGATGATGATGGGTTAAGCTAATGAATATGTTTATGGTTACTACTTGCTTGCTTAATCATGATTAATAATACTATAATGATGCATAGTGTAGTTGCTCACCTAGCCTAAATAGGAATGATTAAGCTGAGCAATCACTTTAAATGTTACTACCGCTTTTCCACAAAAGAGTCAAGCTATCCCCTGATAAAGCCTGTCATACTCCTTGGAGTCTTTTACTTTTGAGTCAGTCGGGTAAGTCTAGCTGAGTACCTTCTCGTACTCAGGGTTTTTCCCGCTTGTTGTTTGTGCAGATGGCCATACCTACCACGGGTATTGTGAGACCTGCTTATATCCAGTGGATTAAGCACCAAAGGGCAATGGTCATTCTTACTACTCTTTCCACTTGCTTTTGTGGATTGGCTACCGAAATGGGCAATGTATTAAACTTAAGTTGTGTGTGTGGGTTGAGCTTTTAAAACTATCTTGTTTCCGCTATTTGGATTTGAAGAAACTCGGGTTGTAATAACTTTATTTCCGCACTCTGATGTTGTTGAACTATTTATGAAATGTTGTAACATGCGAATGGTGACGCTAAACCCATACGATCTTGGTTGATGATGTTTGGTTTGAAATCCTTCGAGATTTCCGGACTACCGGGTTTATAACGGCTTAAGTGTGACAATTGCTTGCTTAGCGAGTGATTTTTTCACTTATGCCTTTATAAATTGGTCGGTTCTGTTACAGCTGGTATCAGAGCAAGGTTTAGCGATTACTGTTCACATGTCTATTTAAAACAAAAAGAATTTGCTTTCAAAACTGGATTTCAACTTATAGATTTATAAGTCTTTTGAGAAAATTCGTTTGCAAAACTAAGAGTGTGCCAGTGGTCATATCCTTTATGCCCAAATAAGGACTCTAGGTGGCTTTTAAGTACTAACTTGGGGGCTTGCATCATATTTTATTTTGACTGTTGCCCATGCAAAGAAGGTAATTGTATGGGTGCCATTCGCTTGGATGGTAATGTATGGTTCAAAATGCCTCTACGCCTCGGTAAGTGGGAGTTGTGAGAGCATGGTTGTCCAACCGGCAATCTAGGGAGAGTGCTAGTGTGATACCGAAAGTACTTACATGTCAAAACCATGTACTTACCAAGGTGTTTAATTGTGGGTTGTGCCGTCTATTGAGACGATGCCGTCTTTGGACGAGGATCGGGTAGTTGTACTACATGTGCGTGTATTTGGGAATACACGTGCGTGTGAGTGCTTAATCTTTACTTCCCCGCAATGCATTTATTCATACCGTTGGGATGGGCTGAAGTGGATTTTTCTGCAGTACATAACAGCGATTCGTGTAGAACGACTAGTTATACGCTATGAGAGAACGTTGTATGCTACCGTATATCCGCTAGAATTATTTTTGCTAAGTTTGTGAGGACGTAAGATACGTGCATACATCATGTTTGTTCATCTCATGACATTACATTTACCTTCCCTTATAAATTGATTACTTCTGCCCATTAAAAATTTGGTTAATTAATAACTTGTCTCACCGGGATAAATTTCTGACAGATGGCCCGCACTAAGCAAACCGCACGCAAGTCCACCGGGGGCAGGGCACCTCGCCGTCAGCTTGCACCACGCACTGTGATCGGGGAGGATCACTTTCTTGAGGAGTTTGGCATGCCCACGCTTCTCCGGAGGGTGCTAGGTCACGCCGATACGCCGAGGAGCAGCAGCCCGCCTACTCCCCGGGTTACAGAGGAGCCACGTCGTGGAGACGACTTGGTTGCCGTGGAGATCACTGTTTCCTCCACTCCACCCGGACTCCGAGTGGGACGGGTGGCGTGTCCGGGCCACGGTGTCACTGCACAGGATGGGGCTAGCAGAGCCGCATTCCATGTGCTCCGCCAGATCATGGAGCGCTTTCCTCTGAGCCTGACAACGGCTTTGGCAGGGACTTTTTCTAGGGATGATCCTCAGGACATTGTTTGGGAGCAGTCCCCTAGCCGTGCACGTTGGCCAGGAGTTGACGAGATTGATGGCAGTGATAACACGGCTATGAGTGCCATGTTTGCCATGATGCAGGCATATGACGCTACTGAGGCAACAATGTACAAGCTCAGTGACTGGAACAAGGATCTATGGAAGAAGGGGAAAGAAGAGAAGAAGAGGCACTCGGACCAAATCCGAGACTTGAGGCAGCAGATGGACACCATCATAGCTACCAGGGATGAGGTAGAGGCAGATGTGAGAGAGGTCACCGAGGAGCTCGAGACTTTGCGCGCACGTGTTGCACGCTATGAGAAGTACGAGAAGAACGCCGACAGGATGATGGCCCAGTTGGTCACTGAGAGGAATGAAGCCCGGAACGATGCCACCCAGCTGGGGCATTTACTCTTTGAGCGTGAGCAGTACATTGACCAGATTCACGGGGTGTACCACGTTCTGTACAACCAGGTTCATGGTCACCATGGTCCTGGAGCTGCTGAGATGGAGCCTGGGGTCATCAACCCCGATGGAGGCGAGGAGGACGCCGACCTTCCACCCGCACTTTTGAGCCTGCACTGCATTTACGGCGTTGTTCTTCTTTGCCGAGTCCGACGTCGGTAGCGAGCACGAGTAGACTAGTAGTTTCATCGCTAGTCGTAGTGGTGCTTTAGTCTCTTTTGTTGTTGTCTTGTAACCCTTATGAGATGTGACTCATGTGTGTTGGATCGTCATGTGTTGTGGTGCTATCCGAACGCCTAAAGTCCAAAGATTAATAATGTATGCGGGCAATTTTGGATGTTGTATGCCTCGGATGATGTTTTTATTCAAGAAATCTAATTAGTGATGTTATGGATTGTGGAAATGAATCTTTATGCCTGTGTGTTGTTGAATGAATTGATTTTCTTCCAATAATTCATTGGCATGATTATTACATTCGCTTACAATGTTATAACATCACCTAATAATTACTCGATGCTGGAATATGCAGATGGTTGGGACTCGCCGCACTGTGAGTGGTTCCTTGGTTGGGGATGGATCCAGCCAGGGCGGAGGCAATGGAAATGGCGGAAATGATGGAAATGGAAGCAATGGAGGCAACGGCGGAAATGGTAATGGAGGAGGAAATGGGGGAAACGGGGGTAACGGAGCAAACCCCAGGACAGAACTGCCACCACCACCTCCACCACCATTGACAGCTGAGCAACTTTTTCAACAGTTCCTCGGCAGTCAGCGCAATATGGAGGCCACGTTGCGCGACATTGCAGCGAACACCAACCACGGAGGCTATCGTGACCGTCCCGTCAACCAGTACAGTACCTTCAAGGACTTCTTGGATACGGATCCGCCCAAATTCTTGCAAGCTAAGGAACTGCTCGAGGCTCTCGAGTGGATCAACACAATGGAAGACAAGTTTCGCCTGCTCCGCATGACCGAGTCACTGAAGGTTGAGTATGGGGCACATCAGCTGCAGGGGCCGGCTGGAATTTGGTGGTCCCACCAATGCACCACTTTTCCACCGAATGCTCCCATCACCTGGGCGCAGTTTACACAGATGTTTCGCAGCACCTATGTCCCACCAGGTTTGATGGCTATAAAGGTATCCGAATTCATGAAGCTCACTCAAGGCAACAAGAGTATGAATGAATATCTGCAAGAGTTTAACAACTTGTCCTGTTATGCTCCGTCATATGTGGACACTGAAGAAAAGAAGATAGCTAGCTTCAAGAGGGGCCTTAATACCAAGATGGCCAAGACTATGGGTATCAGTTCAAGAGCTACCTTCAATGAGTTTATCAGCGACTGCTTGACGCAGGAGAATAACAACAACCTGCATGCTGCTTCCAAGAACCGCAAGAGGAACTTCGAGGGAGGATCTTCTCAGTACAGGCCTCCAATGGCTAATCGTCCCGCGATCCGCCCTCCTCTGCAAAAAAACCCAAGGTTCCGTGCACCTGCTCCAAAGAGGAATGCTCCACCACCTCCGAAGAATCAGAGGGGTTATCGCCCGCCTGCACCTCAAGCTCAAGCCAAGACTGGTGGTTCCACGGCAGCTTATCCCGCCGTGAGAGGCCCATGCTTCAACTGCAATCAGATGGGTCACTTCGCCAAGTACTGTCCATATCCGAAGAAACAGACGACCTATCCTGCCCGTGCACACCACACCACCGTGGATGAGATTCCCGAGGGAGAACCAGTCACCGCGGGTACGTTTCTTGTCAACAATCATCCTGCAGTTGTTTTATTTGATTCTGGATCATCGCATTCTTTTATGAGTCAAGCATATGCACGATCACATGAATTAGAACTTAAGCAATTAGATTATGGGTACCGCATCAGTTCCGCTGGTGCTGATGTCCTATCTAATCAGATGCTTGAGCATGCAACTTTTGAAATTGGAGATAAAACATATAGGGTTAATTTGGTGGTATTACCTAGCTTAACTATGGATGTGATCTTGGGGATGAATTGGATGAAAGATAAGCAGGTTGTGATTGATACTGGGAATAGAACAATTACTCTCACAGATCCTTTGGGTAAGGACACTTTCCAAGTGTTATTGCCTCGAGTTGCAGACATGACCATGTTGACCTATGCTATACGAGCCTCTGCTCTTTCTGAGATTCCTGTGGTTTGTGAGTTTCCCGATGTTTTTCCTGAAGATTTACCTGGGCTACCGCCTGACAGAGACATTGAGTTTGCAATTGATCTAGTGCCTGGTACAGCTCCAATCTGCAAGAGACCATATCGTATGCCTCCCAATGAGCTAGCAGAGTTGAAGAAACAGCTGTTTGAGCTGAAGAAGTTGGGTTTCATCAGGCCAAGTACTTCTGAATGGGGTTGTCCAGCTTTGTTTGTGAAGAAGAAAGATCACTCTTTGAGGCTGTGTGTTGACTATCGACCGCTCAATGCCGTAACAATCAAGAACAAGTATCCTCTCCCGAGAATTGATATCCTGTTTGATCAGTTGTCTAAAGCTAAGGTGTTTTCCAAGATTGACTTGAGGTCAGGGTATCATCAAATCAAGATTCGTCCTGAAGATATACATAAGACTGCTTTCGTCACTAGATACGGGTTGTATGAGTATCTCGTTATGTCTTTCGGCTTGACGAATGCTCCTGCATACTTTATGTATCTTATGAATTCAGTCTTTATGCCCGAATTGGATAAGTTCGTGATTGTATTCTTGGATGACATTCTGATCTACTCTACAAATGAAGAAGAACACGCCCAGCATCTGAGAGTTGCACTTACCAGACTAAGAGAACACAAGTTGTATGCCAAGTTCAGTAAGTGTGAGTTTTGGTTAAAAGAAGTTGCCTTCCTTGGCCATATCATTTCTGAAAATGGCATATCGATCCAACCCTTCAAAGGTACAAGAGGTCATGGATTGGCAACCACCAACGCCTCCGTGCATGAAGTTCGGAGTTTTCTTGGAATGGCGGGGGTACTATCGCCGTTTCATTCCAGATTTCTCTAAGATTGCCAAGCCAATGACGAAGTCATTTACAAAAGAGCACAAGTTTGTCCGGACAGAGGCTTGTGAGGCGCTTTTCCGCACCTTGCGAGAGTTGCTAACCACAGCTCCTGTCTTGGCACAGCCTGACATCGAGAAGCCGTTTGATGTGTACTGTGATGCGTCGAAGACTGGGTTAGGTTGTGTGCTGATGCAAGAAGGCCGAGTGATTGCTTATGCCTCACGTCAGTTGAGAAAGCATGAAGTCAACTATCCCACGCATGATTTGGAGTTAGCAGCGGTCGTGCACGCCTTGAAGATATGGAGACACTATCTGCTGGGAAATGTGTGCCATATCTACACCGATCACAAAAGTCTCAAGTACATCTTTACCCAGCCCGAGCTCAACATGAGGCAAATAAGATGGTTAGAGTTGATCAAGGATTATGACTTGACAAAGGCACTATCACCCCGGCAAAAGCAAACGTAGTTGCGCACGCTTTGAGTCGCAAGTCACATCATCATCTTTGTGAAGCCGTTGGTTGAAGAAAGGTTCAATCTGCCGCATCCTGCGCATCCGCATGATGTCCAAGTTCGATGTTCTCTCGACCAACAGATCATTGAAGGCCAAAAGACTGATCCTGGTATCCACCACCTCAAAGAAAGAATGAAGAATAACTCAATTCCGCACTTCAGAATAGATGACAATGGTGTACTTTGGTTTGACGCTCGTCTTGTCGTACCAAAGGACCGAGAACTCAAGAACAAGATAATGGATGAGGCTCACCTTTCCAAGTTATCCATTCACCCTGGAAGTAACAAGATGTACCATGATCTGAGACCTCGATATTGGTGGACCAAGATGAAGAAAGAGATAGCAGCGTATGTGGCTCGATGCGATACTTGTTGTCGTGTCAAGGCCATTCATATGAAGCCAGCAGGTTTGCTGAAACCTCTACCAGTTCCTGCTTGGAAGTGGGATGATATCAGTATGGATTTCATCACAGGTTTACCCACTACACAAAAAGGGAATGATTCAATCTGGGTGATCGTTGATCGACTAACCAAGTCAGCTCACTTCTTACCTGTCAAGACAACCTACAGACCACCTCAGTATGCTGATCTTTACATCTCTGAGATTGTCCGCTTGCATGGAGTACCCAAGACCATCGTATGTGATCGAGGATCACAGTTCACTGCTCATTTTTGGGAACGTTTGCATGAAGGTATGGGTACCAAGTTATTGCACAGCACTGCTTATCATCCTTAGACTTCAGGTCAGACTGAAAGACTTAATCAAGTTCTTAAAGATATGTTGAGAGCATGTGTGCTATCTGCTAAGGGTTCGTGGGAATCTTGGCTACCTTTGGCTGAGTTCTCCTACAACAACAGTTATCAAGAGAGTATCAAGATGGCACCGTTTGAAGCTTTGTATGGCAGAAAGTGTAGAACTCCATTGAACTGGGTAGAAGCTGGAGAAAGAAGATACTATGGTATTGACTTTGTTCCCGAAGCTGAAGAGAAGGTTCGAACCATCCAAGAGCATATGAAAGCCTGCACAGTCCCGACAAAAGAGTTATCTTGACAATCGAAGAAGATCTTTGATGTTTGAAGTAGGTGACTATGTCTACCTCGAGTTTCACCGATAAAGGGTACACAAAGATTTGGAGCCAAGAGGAAGCTTGCACCAAGATATGTGGGTCCGCACAAGATTCTCGAAAGAAGAGGTGAAGTTGCTTACAAGTTGCAGCTTGCCCGAGTCTATGAGTTCTATCTTTCCGATCTTTCACGTCTCTCAATTGAAGAAGTGTTTGCGTGTGGCCGAAGAAAGAGTCGATGAGCAAGATTTGAAGTTGACAAATGATCCGGTCTATAAAGAAGAACCTCGTGAGAATTGTTGATAGCAAAGAGAGAGTTACCCGAAACCGCTAGTGCGCACGTATAAGGTCGTGTGGGAGCTACCATGATGATAGAGATGTATCATGGGAAACCGAGGATTACCCGAAAGAAGTTTATCCCGAATTCCATAAAACTGGTTAGTAAACCCAAATCTCGGGACGAGATTTCTTTAAGGGGGTAGGGCTGTAACACCTCGAAGTTAAGCGTGCATTAGGCCCTAATTAATTAACCCTAATCATCATTTGGCATAGCATGAACATCATCAAGCATTTAAATGCATCATCATTTCATGTGTTGCATTGTTGCTAATTAAATGCTTGATTGTTTGATTTAGTTAATTAATTATCTTGCAAATGTCTTGATCAAGGTTGGATCCACTTGCCCAAAGATTTTAAAATGTTTTGTCAAATTTTATTGCAAAAGTTTTGGTGCAATTTGGAGCAAAAGAAAATAAATTAAAAATCCTTTTTATTTGCCCTAAATTCAAAATGAATTTGTTGTTCAAATTTTTATTGAGAATTTGGGGTTGAGCCTTAATTGAAAGTTGTTCAGTTTTTAAATTCTCTACAACTTTTATTTTTTTGAGCATCTCTTTGAAAATGCACGGAAATTTATCAAAAGATGCATTTGGTTTCAGTTTCAAATTAAATTCAAAAAAAAAAAAAAAAAGCAAAGGGCGAGGCGGAGGCGGCCCAACTTCGGCCCGGCGCCCCTCCCTGCGCGCCAGCGCGCCCGCCCGCGTCGTGGCCGACCGCGCCAGGCAGCGCTTCGCCCGCCACGTGCCATGCTCCCGGGCGGCCGCCCGTGTGGCCGGCGTTTCGACGCGTGTGGGACCCACTCCGGCCGGCCGTCGTCCAAAATGGGAACAGCGCCCCGCTCCACTCGTCCCGCACCCACTCACTCGCCCTACGCACCGCCCACTCGCTCCCAGCCCGCGCAGCTGCAGCAGCCGGCCCGCCGGCTTGCCAGCGCCGCCCGCCCCGCCAGGCGGCAGCGTTCCGCCCCCGGGCTGCCACCGCGCCAACGCTTTCGCGCCAGCTTCGCCACCCCCTCCCCGCATCAAGCCACCCGCTGCCTGCGTTGCCTTAGTAAGGGCCAATTGGTCGTCGTCTTCGCACCGGCGATCCATGGCCCGGCTTTCGCCTTGGCGGCGCTCGCCGCCGCCCTCACACCACGCCTCCTCCTCTCCAGCGCACCATAGCGGTACACCCCGTTGATTCGCGCCCTCAACCGGGCAATGCGTGCCTACCGCCACGCGCCATTGCTCACGGGCTCCTTGCTCCGCCGTGCCGCGATGCACGCGGCCGGGAACCGATTAGCAACACCGCACCCCAAACCCTAGGTTTCCGCCTTTGCGCCGCGCAGCTAGCGGTTTTGCACCGCCAACCGGCGCCGACGCCCCACCGCGCCTCCATGCCGAGGCGCATTTGCCATCAGCCGGC
This sequence comes from Chrysopogon serrulatus, assembly GCA_015844335.1. Taxonomy (NCBI): domain Eukaryota; kingdom Viridiplantae; phylum Streptophyta; class Magnoliopsida; order Poales; family Poaceae; genus Chrysopogon; species Chrysopogon serrulatus. The sequence goes on along the minus strand of JADLZL010005536.1, from coordinate 6,576 downwards.
CACAGTAGCTCTAGGGTTCGTCGCGGCATAACCGCCGCCGTAATCGCCTCGCCACCGCCTGGGTGCGCCGGTGCACTTAGGCTGCGCCCGGTGGGCTCCCCCGCCGGCGAGCTAGCGCCGCCAGGACCACCGGCGACCACCTCGGCCTGGCCGGTGGGGCCGTGGACCGCAGGGTCCCCTGCGCCAGTGGCACACGGTCCACTGGACCGAGTCCACGCAGCCCGTGGCTCGGCTTTTTCTTTTTATTTTGTTTTCCGAAATTTGTTTGAATGAGTTTGAATTTGTTGCTGGTGCAAATGGGATCCAAATCTGGTGAAACTTGTTTTGTTAGACTTCTAGTGAGTAGATCTATCACTTAAAAATATGGGATGTATTTTTGGTGACTAATTTCTGTGTAGATTTATTTAAATGCTTAAATGGCTGAAAACCCGAGTAAATGCATAATAAATAGAATATTGCTCTGAAAAATATGATTCTTGTTCTATTAGTCTTGTTATGAGATGTACTTTCTGTGAAAAAATGTATAACATGCAGATCCTGTGTAGAAATATTGAGATGTGATTTAAATGCATTTCTAGGCAGATTCTTAAATGATTTTTAATAAAATAATTATAAGGAATTATGCCCTGGTAATTTTTGCTGACTGCTCTTGTGCTAAGAATTCTAGATAAAAATATGAAATCTGTTGTTTGACACTTTTCATAATGCAAAGTTATTAAATGTGCATTTCTGTCCTGCTGCTTAATCTTTTGTGTAGGCTGATATACTTGATGAAATGTGATGAAAATTTTATCATGGCCTTGTTATAGCATGAAGTAGCTTCTGTAATTTTTGTAGATTTTTCTGGACTGTTTATACAGAGGTCACAGTTCAAGCTTGTTTATTCACATGAAATGATAAGTATTGGAATTAAATGATTTAATGAGTTCTATATTACTTCTTGTGCACTTTTAATTATGTTATGCTTGCTGGTCATGTAATACAGTACCATAACTGAAATGTGATGTTGGCTATGAATAGTAGTACTTCTTTTTATTCATGTGATGTATATTTGTGTGTGTGCCTACACACCACTCTTCTTTATGCACTTCTCTAAGTGTTTAGAGAAGAGGTATGCACATACTCAATTAAATGAGTTAAATTGTTAGTAGAAAGGAGATATGCACCTACTCTCGTCAAATGATCTGTTAATCATCTTCATTCATGAGCATCATACGTGTATGCATTCACCGTACTTATGCATGTGCATCGCATCATACAAAGTTCGCAGGAGAACCTCCCCGTATTCTGAGATCGAGGAGAATCTTCCTGAGGAGCCCCAGGAGGTTCCTCAAGAAGAAGGCGAAGAAGAGCTGCCCGAGTGTCCTAACCACCGCGTCCGACTTCGTGCAAGGCAAGCACCGGAGCATTCACTTACCTATGCTTTTTAACCGTCTAATTATGCTTTATGATTGTTGCATTAAGTATAGGAGTTGTGTGAAACCCGCCGATGCATTATATCCTTGCTTTACCATTGATTATCCCGCCTTGCTACACCCTGCTAGTCTAGGGCGAGTAAACTGCTTAGCTTGCTTAGACGGTAGAAGTCGGGTGATTTCCTGTCATCCGCGAGTATAGGTGGTTACTTGTGATTGATGGAAAGCTTATGTTGATATCATTTGGTTAATGATTATGGTCGAGATAAATGGAGACCTGGACGAGTCTTGTGGGGTTGTTGGACCATAGTGATTCCGTCTCAGACGATTAAGGGCCGCACCGTTGTTGTACCCCAAGTCATATTGAACGCATGCGTCATATTTAGTCGGGCCGGGATAAGCACTTCCGACCGCAAAGCCTAACACTATCCGGACCGGTTCTCGATCCGTTCGCACCGTATTGGAGATGGATGGGGACCACCCGGGCGCCAAGAGTAAGTCCGAGGTCCAAAGATGGTCGGCTAAGGCAGCCGGTCGGTCCCCGGGTACGGTGGTTCTATGCGAGTCCGCGTACTTGTTTTTCCCGGATACGTGCCACGGTGACCAGTAGCTCACTTCGCGTGAGTGTGGTTTGTATGAGGAATACCCCCGAGCTCGCAGAGTAATCGATTCAATCGCCATCGCTCTCGACAAAGAACACTTTGACTTGAGCCGCAAAGATCGTAGTAATGATTATGGAATGTGGTTAATGATGATGATGCGTTAAGCTAATGAATATGTTTATGGTTACTACTTGCTTGCTTAATCATGATTAATAATACTATAATGATGCATAGTGTAGTTGCTCACCCAGCCTAAATAGGAATGATTAAGCCGAGCAATCACTTTAAATGTTACTACCGCTTTCCGCAAAAGAGTCAAGCTATCCCCTCGATAAAGCCCTCGGTCATACTCCTTGGAGTCTTTTACTTTTGAGTCGGTCGGGTAAGTCTAGTCAGTACCTTCTCGCACTCGTGGTTTTTCCCGCTTGTTGTTTGTGCAGATGGCCATACCTACCACGGGTATTGTGAGACCCCTGCTTATATCCAAGTGGATTAAGCACCAAAGGGCAATGGTCGTTCTTACTACTCTTCCCACTTGCTTTTGTGGATTGGCTAAATGAGTCAAGCAATCAGATTAAACTTAAGTTGTGTGTGTGGGGGTTGAGCTTTTAAAACTATCTTGTTTCCGCTATTTGGATTTGAAGAAACTTCGGGTTGTAATAACTTTATTTCCGCACTCGATGTTGTTGAACTATTTGTGAAATGTTGTAACATGCGAATGGTGACGCTAAACCCATACGATCTTGGTTGATGATGTTTGGTTTGAAATCCTTCGAGATTTCCGACTACCGGGTTTATAACGGCTTAAGTGTGACAATTGCTTGCTTAGCGAGTGATTTTTTCACTTATGCCTTTATAAATTGGTCGGTTCTCGCTACAACCCCCTCGCCAGAGACCGGGAGAGCAGGGAATTCTAGCTCCCCGGTCGTCAACGACCTTGGCGTGTGGGACGAAGGAGAAGAAGTGAGGGTACGTGGCTAGGCTAGCACGCATGCAGGGGGAGAGAACGACCATACGAGCCATTGTCCATTTTTTTTTGTCTTCTTCGTATCCAGGTCAGAGTGTCGTAGATGGCTACACACCGAGGTCGCCCCTAATTGCTTGACTTGTTGTTGTCTTCTACAAAGGCGAAGGTAATGGGACTATTAAGCACAAAATTTATTTTTCACCTTTTGTATGATAATATTATGATTTTTGTTATAAATATTAAATACATATGTAAAAGTATTAAAAATATTAAATTATCCACGTTATATATATATTTATCACATTTACAAAGTGTCGTCGTATTGCTTGGTCCCTCTAGTTTTAAGGGTTTTTTATTAAAATGCTCTCTCCCTTTCTTCACCTACCCTAGCCACCGCCTGCCTGGTAATTCCCTTTATTCCAATCTCTCTCGTGCTCACGCTCCCTCTCCCTCCATCACCCTAGCCACCGCCCCCTGCCCCTGCCTACCACTGCACGCCCGTCGAGCGCCGCCCCGCAGGGGCCGCCCCCTCCCCTCCTCCTCCCCTCTCTCCAATCCATTAGCTCAATCCACCCTTCTTCTTGCGTGTGTTACACCGCAATATTAAAAAGAAGATGAACCAAGTTTGTTTAAAGAAAAACTTATTGAAATCCCAACAATCCAGTTTTTGCTTCAGCTTTTTATAATCCACGCATTTTACTTCTCTTTAATTTAATTTTTACCAGCTTGAGATCGAGAAGGGACAGTTTTTGTTCCAAATTTTATAATCCTTAGATTAGAAGCCCTTGCATGAATAATTATTAGGAGCTACTAATGTTTTCAGATTTTGAGGTTTTATATAAAATGATATTACTAATGATTTTTAGACCAAAAGCAGTAACTGCCAGCAAACTTATTATTTTCAAAGTGCAATACATCAAGTCAATACAAACCTTTTAAAACCTCTTTCCGGCTTTTGCTTGACAAAAACATATGGCCACCAAAAAAAGAGAAGAACCCCACACTTCAATGACTATCAATCCAAATTTATGTCGGTGAGAAGATAAACTTTGCCTAACTATATGAAGCGCTGCGGAAACTTATTAAATTCTATAGGTTTACGCTTGACGGTCAGCAACGACGGAGAGTGAGAGATTGTCGTTTATGCCTGCACACACACTAACAAATTTAAAAGTACACCAAGCAAGTATGACTTGATCAAGGTACCAGTATTACACACAGAAAAACACAAGTACCAGTAAGCAGAGCGAGAAGCTTGCTTATGAGTGCTTATTACAATATCTCACTTAGCTTAATTATGTTTTACACATGACGCAGCATCATAAAAGGGTAAATGGAAACTGTGTAGAAGTTTGTTCTGTAGATAGAAAGACCTTCAATGTTCTGTATCTCTGAATTTTCTCTTCAAGGCAGCAATGCTAATAGCTAGTTGCACATAAACCTTGTCATATAACTGGTCAAAAAGCTGAAAATAGGCGATCCTCCATGTTTTCTTGAACAACATGGAGCAAAAACACTGACCAAAGACCCATCACAAAACCCACGGCCATGCTCATGCTGAAGTTGAAGGATGCTCTATCATGTGAAGTGCCTTCGATATTGTGCTTCGTGTCATTTGTCGAGCAATTGCTGAGAAGAGGAGGCCCACAAAGTCCTGGATTACCGATGTACATATACAGATTATTGAGTGTTTGTAGTTGTTTCCCGTTAGGGATCCTTCCAGATAAATCATTGTAGGACAAGTTTAGCCAACTCAAAAAGTTGAGATTCGATAAACTTGAGGGGATCTCACCGAAAAAATAATTGTAAGATAGGACAAGGGATTCCAATCCCCTTAGATCACCTATATCAACCGGAATTGGTCCACTTAGCTGGTTGCTAGAGAGATTCAAGCTTTGTAGTCCCTTGAGTGAAGATAATTGCTTTGGAATATGTCCGGTGAAACTGTTACTTGACAAGTCAATAAGCACCGCACTATTTGTAAATTCAGAGGTGTAATTGAGCTCTCGACCTTTTATGAACGTTGATATGCTGTCACTACTGTAGTTTCTTCCAAATCGGTCATATGAACGTGCCTTTTCATGGCTCTCAAGCTTTCTAATGATGAAGGCACTACTACGTAACGTGCCTTTGGTCACTTGGGCAAATTGAGCAATAGCACCCTTCGAAAAATTGGCGTCCGGACTAAAGACCCTTTAGTCCCTACTGGTAACACCAACCGACTAAAAGTCCCCAGTCCAACGGCTATGGTGTCGCATTCTGCGGGGGGACTTTTAGTCCCTGGTTGGTGTTACCAACCGACTAAAGGTCCCATCTTTAGTCCCGTTGATAACACCAACCGACTAAAGGTTTTGTCCCTGCCTCAGTGACACCAAATAGGGACTAAAGATGGGACTTTAGTCCCGGTTTGTGTTAGGGACCGGATTAAATCCTCCCCCCATATTTGAATCCTTCTTCCTCCCCGGCCGAGCTGCCCGAGCTCACTTTCTTCTTTGTTCTTCATGTTCTTCATGTGTTCTTGATTGATTTGTGCTCACATCTCCGGCTATTGATTCATTTCATCACTTCTACGCCGTCATTTACTTGTTTAGAGGTTACTAACTTCATCTTCTCAAGTTTTAGCTACAGGTTATCTCATTTTTGTGGTGTTATACATGTGGTTTTTTATTTTTGATTTCTACACTATTTTAAACTCCAATCACTTCATCGTTTAAATATTTTAATGTAGATAACTACAATTAAGACCCTAAAAATTAGTATACACCATTTATTACTATTATGTCTACCATATGTTTTGGTTTAGTTAGAAAAAATACTAAATTTATGGTTTGTCATTATAATTAGTTTTTAAAAAAATAACATTTGATAATACTTTAGTTTATAATTTGTGATTTGGTTAATTAGTTAATTATAACTAAGTATAAATAATACATTTGAAGGATTATTTAATTGTAACTAAGTATGAATATAAATTTTGTTTAGGAAAAATAAGAATAGAGAATTTTAGGTTATGTGTTAGTTAGTTACTTGAATACTTTATTTTTTGGAATTTGTGATCGGGTTTATTAGTTAATTTAAACTAGTATGCATGTCACATTTCATGATTAGTTAGAAAAATAAATAACTTTATGCGTTTTTAGTTTTGCTTGTTTAGAAAAAATAGAAATAGAGAATTTTAGGTTATAATACTTTAATTTACAATTTATGGCCAGGGTTAATTAGTTAATTATAACTAGTATGCCTACCAAATTTCTTGATTATTTAGAGAAATAGATAACTTTGGTGCTTTTTTAATTTTGCTTGTTTAGAAAATGAAGAAATAGAGAATTTTAGGTTATTTATTACTTATATTTCTTTATAAAAAATTAGAAACTTATCATACATTAATTTGCATTTGTGACCGGGTTAATTAGTTAATTATAACTAGTATGCCTACCAAATTTCTTGATTATTTAGAGAAATAGAGAACTTTTAGTGTTTTTTAATTTTGCTTGTTGAGAAAAATTAGAAATAGAGAATTTTAGGTTATTTGTTACTTTTATTTCTGTAGTAAAATTAGAAACTTATTATATTTTATGTTGCAATGCGCATA
>JADLZL010005535.1:0-133825 GCA_015844335.1 Chrysopogon serrulatus | reverse complement strand
CACTAAATCATAACGCCAAGATAGAAAAAATATGGCGGGCCCCAACAAGAGAACCGCCTCACAGAACAAAACATTTTAGATGCTCTTTAAATCTGCCGCCTGTTTTTAAATAGGTGTATTTACACAAAGTGCGGTTTACAATTACAACCGCCTGTAATACCATTTACACATGCGGCTCACATTTTAAACCGCATGTGTAAATACACTTATTTACACAAATGACGATTTAAGAGAGCTGCCTATGTAAATGTATTTACACAAAGCGGCCCTCCTTACTAACCGCCTGTTAATATCGCTATAAATTCCCTTCTTCTACCTCCGCATAAGAACAAGCATTCCCGTCTTTGTGCACAAAAGGGCGACGAGAGGTGGCGATTCCAAGGGGGGAGGTTTTAACTTCATTTCTTTGGTGAAAAACTTCCAAAAGGTTAGTTAGTGTCGTTGCCGCTATTTTTTAGTGATTCTTTGGTTTAATTCTTGTATTGGAGGTACTCTAAATCTAGGGTTAGGGTTAGGTTCATAGCTAGGGCAAGAGAGAGAGTTTTAGCTTTTTTTTTGTAAATTGATAGTAAATTGTATCTTGCTCGGATTATAGAAAATAAATACTTTTTAGAATTCTAGGTTTATTAATTAGGGTTAGTTAGTATTTTATGTACTTAGGGTTAGTGAATTAATTTAGTTAGTAATTAATGGTTTATTAATTAGAGTTAGTTAGTATCTTATGTACTTAATGTTCGTTAATTAGGGTTTGTTATTATTGCTTATACTTAGGGTTTGTTAATCAAGATGCCATCTCTATTTATTAATTAGGGTTAGTTAGTATTTCATGTACTTAGGGTTAGTGAATTAATTTAGTTAGTAATTAATGGTTTATTAATTAGAGTTAGTTAGTATCTTATGTACTTAAGGTTTGTTAATTAGGGTTTGTTATTATTGCTTATACTTAGGGTTTGTTAATCAAGATGCCATCTCCATTTATTAATTAGGGTTAGTTAGTATTTCATGTACTTAGGGTTAGTGAATTAATTTAGTTAGTAATTAATGGTTTATTAATTAGAGTTAGTTAGTATCTTATGTACTTAGGGATTATTAATTAGGGTTTATTATTATTGCTTACACTTAGGGTTTGTTAATCAAGATGCCATCTCCATTTACTAATTAGGGTTAGTTAGTATTTCATGTACTTAGGGTTAGTTAATTAGGGTTTGTTATTATTGCTTATACTTAGGGTTTGCTAATCATGATGCCATCTCCATTTATTAGTTAGGGTTAGTTAGTATTTCATGTACTTAGGTTAGTGAATTAATTTAGTTAGTAATTAATGGTTTATTAATTAGGGTTAGTTAGTATTTTATGTACTTAGGGTTTATTAATTAGGGTTAGTTAGTATTTTATGTACTTACGGTTTGTTAATTTGGGTTTGTTATTATTGCTTATACTTAGGGTTTGTTAATCAAGATGCCATCTTTGTTTAATTAATTCTCATAATTATAAAAATGAGTGACATACAATATTTTCTTAACTAATTACAGATAAATATGGAGAGGTCATTATGGATGTATAACTTATCAAGATTAGACCCATCATATGTAGTGGAGGTCCAAAAATTTATTGATGCCGTGAAGATACATGCTCGAGAAACAAAGACGGAAGCACATATGTTGTCCATGCGCAGATCAAAAAATATTGTGGTATTTGACAATGTGGAAGCAATCCATTCTCATCTGGTTTGCGCAGAGGATTTATGGAGGACTACTTGATTTGGACAAAACATGGTGAGGGTAGTTCTACACCTTATATGCGGACAACCCGACAACACCGCAAGTAACATCAATGTGGAGGGTCCAAAGCCATATCTCAATGAATGTGATGCTATGCCAGATTTCAATGAAACCCATCATACTATACCAGATGTCAATCAAACTCATAATGCTACGTCCGATGTCAATGAAACTTCGATGCTAACACCGATGCCATTGAAGATGCAGATTTCTTAGAGGCAATAATGAACCGTTGTGCGGATCCATCAATATTCTTCATGAAGCGAATGGAAGCCTTGAAGAAGGCAGCAGAGGAGCCTTTGTACGACGAGTCGAAAGGTTGTTCCAAAGAGTGGTCGACACTACGTCGTTCTTCATTTTTGACGATTAAGGCTAGATATGGTTGGTCCGATGCTAGTTTCAATGATTTATTGCGTGTACTTGGAGACCTTCTTCCTAAGGAGAACAAAGTGCCCGCTAACACGTACTATGCAAAGAAGCTAGTCACCCACTTACGATGGGTGTTGAGAAGATCCACGCATGTAGAAATCATTGTATTCTATATCGGGGGTGATCAAGACAAAGACTTAGACAATTGTCCAAACTGTGGTGCTTGTAGGTACAAGACGAATAAAGATTATCGAGAGGAAGAGAATGCAGCCTCTATTTCTTCAGGGAGGAAGCGAAAGAAGACCCAAACAAAGACTCAACAAGACAAACGTTCAAAGCCCACTAGCAATATCGAAGTGGACTATTATGCGTTGAGAAGAATTCTGCATTGGTGATATGGTATCTCCCCGTGGTTGATCGTTTGAGGTGTTTATTTGCAAACCCTGATGATGCAGAACTTATGACCTGGCATGCTTCTGATGAAAGGAAAGATGATGGAAAGTTACGACATCCAGCCGATGCAAAGCAATGGCAAGAATTCGATAAGAAATATCCAGACTTTGCCGAGGATCCACGAAATGTAAGGTTTGCTCGAAAGTAATCGATGGAATGAATCTATTTGCCGAGAGGAGGAGCAAAGACGCACATCACATGGCCAGTGATCATGACAATATACAACCTTCCTTCATGGGTGTGTCAAAAAAGAAAATATCTTTTGCTAACCATTCTTATTTCTGGACCTACACAACCTGGAGTTGATATGGATGTATTTCTAGAGCCCTTAATGCAAGAGATGCAAATACTATGGGAAGTGGGTGTGAAAATGATCGATGCATTCCGCAAAGAGACATTCACACTGAGAGCAATTATTATTGTCACAATTAATGATTATCCTGCTCTCTTCTCATTATCAGGCCAGTTTAAGGGAAAGGTTGGTTGTGTAGAGTGCATAGATGGAACATGGCACGTGTCTTTTCCTTCATCTAACAAGATAGTGTACATGAGGCATAGGAGGAGGCTACCGGCAGGCCATAAGTACCGCTTACAAAAGATGAATAAGTACTTTGATAATATGGATGAATCAAAATCTACTGCTCCATCAGGTTATAGTAAAGGGCACAGAGTGTATAAGATAGTTGAGAATGTCAAGTTTGTGTTTGGAAAAAGACCAAAAGATGGGAAACCAAGAAAGGTTGTGAAGGCAAATGAGGGGGACACATTCAAGAAGAAGTCTATTTTCTTTAAGTACTTATCATACTGGAAAGACTTAGACGTACGACATGCGATCGATGGTATGCATGTTCAGAAGAATGTGTTTGACAGCGTAGTTGGAACTTTGCTAGACATAAAGAGCAAGACAAAGGAAGGTCTCAATTCACGTTTGGACATGCAACATTTAAAGATCGAAAAAGAACTTCACCCCTGTACTCTAGAGAATGGGAAGTACCATCTACCGGCAAGCTAAGCTATAACCCGAACAGAGAGGAGAAACATGCAATGTGTGTGTGGTTGAAGAATTTAAAAGTTCCATATGGTTTCTGCTCTAACATAAGGAGTCTTGTTTCGATGAAAGACCTTACACTCACCAACTACAACTCACATGATTGTCATGTAATGCTGACCACTTTTCTTCCTATTGCCATCGGGGCTATAAATCCAAGTGTTCTTAAAGATGGCAATCACACGGTTGTGCTACTTCTTCAATAAGATATCTGAGAAGGTAATTATCCGTGATGAGTTAGAGTCCCTACAGAAATTTGCTTTGCGAGACATTGAGCCGCTTAGAGATGTGCTTTCCCCATCGTTCTTTGATATCATGGTACACCTTATTATTCATTTGGTGCCTCAAATTGAGGCATTGGGTCCCATGTATTTCCATGAAATGTGGACGTATGAGCGTTTCATGTCAATATTGAATGGCTATATGTCAAATCGTGCTCATCCGTAAGGTTCCATGATAGAGGCATACACTACGAAAGAGGCCATTGAGTCCGGAGGACCATTATGTAATAATCTCCTAAAAGACCGGTATCAATTGGTTTGCCTCCGTTGCGACATGAGGGAAGGCGTGGTGGACGAGGGAGGATGGGACGGAAATCATTCATCCCGCCAGATTACAACATAGTCCTAGAGGTACATTACAAAGATACTACAACAACTCATAATAATGGACCCATTCACCAAGCAAAGACATGAAAGAGCTTCGTGAGGAGAATCCGGGATGCACAAATGACCGGGTACACAAGGAACACAAGCGTCGGTTCACCGCATGGCTAAAGAATTTGGACATGACAGATGAATCGAAAACCATCAAGATTTTAGCATCCGACCATCAAGCCGAGGTCATATCATGGCAGAGCTATGACATTAGTGGCTTCACATTTTCCACCAGTTTTAGGGACACCAAGCGCATGGCACGTAATAGTGGCATTCGATGTGAGGTCAGATGATACAACCGGTGAAGAAACTACATACTTTGGATTCATTGATGACATATGGGAGGTTGAATATGGTCCACGCCTGCAGATTCCTGTGTTCCGATGTCGATGGGTTCAAGATAAACATGTCACTGTGGATAACTATGGCCAGAGAGTTCTTGACCTAAGTAAAGTAGGTTACAAAGATGATCCGTGGATCCTTGCTAACCGTGCTGCACAGGTCTTCTATGTGGAACAAATTCTATCAACGAATGAAAAGAAAAGTACCCAAAAGCCAAAGCACGTAGCAATCCCTGGAAAGCAACAAATTATAGGAGTTGATGGTGTAATGGATTTAGAGGATGTTAACCAGTTCAGCGAGATGTCTCTTTTTTACAAACTTTGAAGAAAAGATCAAAAATGTTGAGAAAAGTATCCCATAAACCTCTTTTGCCCCGGTGCGCCACGATGGACAAGGAAAGACTGTAGCACGCTAGATTATTTATCATGTAACTCATGTATCACTTATCATTTGTACCTAATGCTACTCTTTCTTATTAAGCAAGATGTTTACATTTCCCCTTGTTGTATACCTTTGGACAATGATATTATTTTCTAACTTCATTATTTCCTAAACCCTAGGTACATAAAATAATAGACACTTTAATTATTAACTTAATTAAATAACAAACCGGTACATGAATTAATTAACAAACCATGTATCTACTCATTACTTAAGCATGTCTTTAACTTATATATATAAAAGCTAGCTATATTAGTTTTAGGTGATATTTCAAACATCTAATTTGGACTTGATATTTTTATAGGTGAAAGAAAATAAAAAATCATGACAATTGTAGAAGTATCACATGCTCAAGTTTTATAAGTTAATTATTACAAAATTAACAAATATTAATTACCAATAAGCATCTGAAAGCAAGTTAAATGTAAAACTCAATATTTTCTATAACATATAGCCATGTTAAGTGTTATTAGGGTTAAATAACATCATGCAAAGGCAGTGGAAATATATTTCCCATTTTTGTACTTTTATTTCAATTATAATTTATTTAAAACTATTCCCTACGCATTAAGAAAGATAGTTCAATAACTCAGAGATATATGCTCAATAAATTCTGAAAATTTTACCCAAACAGTAAAATCACATAAATAGCCTATCATAAAATTTTCACACCAATTGGTGCAATAAAATAGTAGATACAAGTTTAAAGCTAGGAAGCACTAATAAATATAAACTAAATTTTGCAGCAGAGGATTTGAACTAAAACATGACATATTATAGTTCCACTACAAATATATACTCACAAGGTTTCCAAAACATCCTCATTTGCTATTTTATGATTTTTCTACAATTGTTATGAATTTCCAAATTTTCAAATGAAATTAGCCCTAAGGATATAAACTGAAATTTAAAAATATTAGTACAGGCGGGCGGTATTGACCGCCGCCGTAAAAATTTACCGCCACAAATGACGGCCGTGAAAATACATTTTTAGGCGGCGGTCAAATACCGCCAGAAAACATTTTTACAGGCGGGGTCAATACCGCCCGCCCTCAGATTAATGCTCGTGTATAAATTCAGCGCCTTGACCTCGAAATTCTTAAGTCTCGAGGCGCTACGCTTGATTTTAATTCGACGCCGCCAGGCCGGTGAATCCGCCGCCCTGCCACTACTGGTCACCGGACCGCCGCCGCCGCTGCCGGCTCCACGCTCGGAGAATCCGCCGCCTCCACGCCACCACCGCGAGACGCTGGGCCGCCGCGAGACGCCGCCCGCGCGAGACGCCGGGCCACCGCCGCCAATCGGCCTCGCGTCACGCCGCCGCGACGCCACCGGGCGCCTCCCCGCCGGAGGTAGGCCCCCACACGCCCGCCCGCCAACCTCACGGCGCCAGCCACCGAGGACCGGGCGCGCTCGCCGTGCGCAGCGCCGCCCAGCTCCCGGCTGGCGGCGGTAAACACAAAAGGCCTTGCTGGGCCTTATGGGCCGCAGGCCGCCGTGGCTTTCTTTTTTTTTTTTTGTTGTTGTTATTTATTTTAGTTAGGGTTGGTTAGGGTTTTATTAATTACTAATTAGTTAATTTAGTTAGTTAGTTAGTTTAGTTAGATAATTAGTAATTAGTTAATTTAGTTAGAATAATTATTTAATTTAGTTAGTATAGTTAGTTAATTTAGTTAGTTAGTTAGTTAATTTAGTTAGTTAGTTTAGTTAATTTAGTTAGTAGTTAGTAATATTTAGTTAAAATAACTATTGAATTTAGTTAGTTTAGTTAGTTAATTTAGTTAGTTAGTAATATTTAGTTAGAATAATTATTATTTAATTTAGTTAGTTTAGTTAGTTAATTTAGTTAGTTAGTAATATTTAGTTAGAATAATTATTATTTAATTTAGTTAGTTTGGTTAGTTAATTTAGTTAGTGTAGTTAGTAATATTTAGTTAGTTTAGTTAGTTAATGTAGTTAGTATATTTAGGGTTTTTTGTTAGGGTTTGTTAGTAATAGTTAGTAGGTTTTTTTAGGGTTTATTAATAATAGGTTTGCTAATTACGCTATGTAATTAGAGTATATACTTATATTCCATGTTTATACTTGTATTTCATGCGGATGAGTACTCCATCAAATGCTTTGACGGCCGATGCCCGATAGATACACCGGGATCTGAGTCCTCTGGATCCGAACCTTATAGGAGCCCGAGCGTATCACCACGTGAATCTCCTAGAGCTAAGAAGGCCCGTCTTGAGTTGGAACGTGACCCTAATTACGAGCCTGAAGATGAGCCAAATGATGATGAGGTATATATGGAAGTAGAGTGTCTATATGAGATAATATTTCATGTGTATTTCATGTACCTAACAATTGAATTGACAGGGAGGTGTTCTCTCAAGTTGTTGCGAAATGGCGGCGTAAGAACAAGATGTTCGAGAAGGACACGGCGCCTCAAACGACCCAGGACATCCTCCGAGCGAAGAAGTACAAAGAAAAAAGAGTGATCGGGCACGAGGAGATAGAGGAAGGAATAGATTTCGGAAAGAAGTTTATAGGATTACAGAGGTTAGCCCGAGCGGAGAGCCCTTAGCACCTCTAGAGGCGCTACCCAAATTTAGGGCCGCCATTGGATGGTTAGTAAAGGAAGAATTTGATATCTCCCAGAGTGATTGGAGTATGGTGCCCGAAGGAAAGAGGAAGAATTGTTGGACTCGATTGTGCACTAAGTTCATTTTCCCGGAGGGAAAAAGGTTTGGTCAAGGGTCATGTCATGAAGCGAGTTAGCAATATCATTTCGGGGCTATAGGCACGATATGAATAAAAAGTGGTGCGAAAGGGGCGGGACCCGACGAAGCGGTACCCTATCACAAATGAACAGTGGGCACGTTTTTAGTAAAATTAAAAACTCCGATGACTCCAAGGCTAAGAGCCAAGCCGCCTCGGAACTTGCGAAGAAGAACATTTACCACCACCACCTCGGCACTAGTGGTTACAAGACCAAGATTCCTAAATGGAGGGCGTAAGACGAAGCAAAGAGGAGAGAGGGCAAGTTGGCATTGACCGATATAGTGCCCGAACGGTGCGAATTGGCTTCGCTCGGAAGGCAAACACCGAAGAGCGATGAGATCTCCCCGTCCGATGAGATCGGGCCGGTTGCCGAGAAGGTTTTGGAAGCAACAAACCTAGAAAAGACAGGTGCCTTTAAGTCACAGAGGGGAGAGGGACAGCCTTTCCCATGCTCTAGGTAACAAATTATATTTTCCATTTTGTTCGAGTAAAATAGAAATCAACACCGACATGAAAAATCATGTTGTAGGTAACCCCGAGCATCCGGGCCGTGTGCGGCGTCTCATCCGTAACCACCGGAAAGAAGGGTTTGGCGAAGAGTGGAAAGGCATGTATAAGAAAAGAGAACGACATAAGGAGCGGTTGGCGGACTTTTTTGAGCAGCAGGCCGCCAAAAGGTTTAGGGATTTGATGGAAGATTTCGTTAAAAACCCTGATCCTGAAGTGATGAAGCGGTTGGCGGGAGCAGTGTCTGCTCAACAAGATGTCATCACAAGCTCCTTCATATATGCAGCATGTCCCAGCTCAACCCTTGGGTAGCCAGGAGATGGCCACACAATCTATGCCCTTTCCAAGCAGTATAGCGTCAACATCAAATCAGGACCATTATCCAGTTGACGATATTGATAAACCTTGGCCTTGCTCATTGTTAATTGGATATGGCCTTAGGAATCGGCATACAAAGCAAGTGGCCACGGGCAATGCCATCCCCGGACGTAGGTTCCATGGTGTCGAGATGCAAGATGCATACTGCGGGGTGGAAGTGTTGACGGTCGAGAGTGGATATGAAGACGACTTCATCGACATCCCGACCTCTGAGGGTATAGAGAAGCTTGGACAAGCAATCAAGAACTTCATACAATGGCCGAGACGGTGCGTAAGGTTGATTGATCCACCAACGGCACCCTCTCCACCCGGTGCATCAAGCATCCCAAGAGGCCGAAACAAGTCAACAAACCAAGATCGCCAATGCATGCCCCAAATCCCCGTATATTTATGAGCCACCGTCGTCATCCCCAATACATGATTTGTCATTCTCGCCGGATGAGCTCGAGGGGCCAGCCAAGAACATGCCCGAGCAGCCAGACTCCGCCCGCCAAGAAGGACACAACACCGAGAGAAGGAGGTAGAGCAAACTCCCCCGCCACCACCAAAAGCGAGAATGAAGATGAGCAAACTCCCCCCACAAGCACCGGCCTCCAAGAAGGCAAAGAAATTTCCAATTCCAAAATTGGTTTCTCCCTATGAGCCAAAAAAAAAAGGGAAAGCAAAGCAGTACGCTTCTATTTTTGAAAGGGCTTGGAAAGCGGCGGACGGCACGAGTCGTTGAGCTCGAACCGTCATCCTGAGAATAAGGAAGCCGCCGGCCAAGCAAGCGAAGCCGTGCCACCAACAAAGGAAGCCCCAAGTGGCGATGTACATGTCGAACCGCCATCAAATGCACCATTGACCCTTAAGGATATAAGAAAGCCAATGGTTGATGATTATGTCAATGTCCCCAAGTGACTATGTGTCCCTAAGGCCTATCTTTGCAATGGACGGTGCTTGAAAAGGGTCCATGGACGATAAAAAGGTTTCATGACCGGTACATGAGAGCGGTGAATGCTGGCCCGCATGCGATTAGTGTTGATATACCCCGCCAGACGTGTTTGCTACTGGCACGGAAAAAAGCGGGGCATTTGTTAACTTCGAGGACATGCACCTGCTTTGTTGAACTATAGAAAACTTGACGTCCAACTCATTACAATCTGGTGCCTGTAAGTATCACTCATGCACACACATTGTTATTATTAAATTTGGAATGTGATAAACTCTAATATGTGGATGTTGTATGTAGTTTGCAAGACCACGAGCGTAGATCGTTAACTACGAGGATCGATGGTCGGTTACCGAGTCCAATCGGGTTACAAGAAAATATGCACAAATTTGTACTTACAAATGAAGATAGAGCAAAGATAGAGAAGGACAAAACACCGGAACAATTTGCGGGAGATGTAAAGGAATTGCAACGAAAATACGAGGACGAATATGCCCTCTATATCGGTAGAGCAATGCCGAGATATAGGTACAGGGGATTTTATATTGGCACCCTACAACTTTGGGTAAGCGTGACCTCTTATACGTACTTCAAATTATCGTGTTAACCCTAAGTACATGTGTCGCTCACTCGTTTTATTCATGCAAAGACCATTGGATTGTTTTTTATATTTATCCATTCGAAAAAAAAGGTGCTTGTCCTAGACTCCTTACATTATCCTCCCGAGTCATATCAAACATTCCCGATTCATTTAGAAAGGTTAGCCAACATATAACCACATCCGTACTTATATGAATTAGAGTTTCTAAATAACTATAGTGTTTTATATTCGATATCTACAAGGCATGGCGGTTTTATAAGAAGCAAAAAGGACCGGTCGACGCCGCCCGCAAAGATCCTAGTGTGCCATTGACGATACAACACAATTATCCGGTAAGTTGTCCGAACACATATCATCATATAAATAATACACAAGGCATGAAAATTTTAGAATAATCTTTTGCTTATTAATTACAAAGTGCCACAAGCAACCACCGGATCGGTCTCATCGTGGATACTATGTGTGTGAGTTCATAAGGCAGCGGGGGACGATACGTCGGGGACAAAAATATGGTAAAAAATATCTATGTATATGAAGTTTTCTCATTAAAGTTGCAAATATTAATATTGGACATGTGTCAATGATGCTTCTAAACTTTGTTTCCAGCCGAGAAGCAAAGGAAAGGGCGTGCCATTCACTCCAAAAACTATGGAAGATATAGTAGCAGACTTGTGCGGTTTTATTATGAGAGAAATAATTCCAAGTGACGGAGCATATTTTGATGAAGCCGGCGATTTGGCAAGTGAAAGATTTAGAGCGGCGACCGACCTAGCGTGTCTAAACTTGAAACGAAATGATATGTAAACACTAATTGGTTGGAGGGATAACATGAAATGACGTGTATTATATGTAATTTTATGCTTGATGTTTGATTTCATGTGTACATATCTATAATATTTATGTGTGTTGTTTGTATGATGCAATTTTATGGTTCATGTTTACATATCTTATATATATATATATATATATATATATATATATATATATATATATATATATATATATATATATATATATATGTGTGTGTGACAAATATAGCACGAGTGTGGAGGCAAATATTAAAATTTGAAATAAAAAAAAATTAATTACACAGGCGGCCCACGAGTGAGCCGCCTGTGAAAATTGGTTTACACAGGCGGCTCATTTAGTAAACCGCCTTGTGTAAATAGCTATTTACACAAAGCGGTGACAAAGTGAGCCGCTGTGGAAAATAATTTTTCACAGGCTCTCACAGCCCGCCCCTGTATCAGGGGCGATTTGTATTGACCCCCGGTACGAAAAGTGGGATTGGCCGCTGTGTACAAATGCCTCTACCACCGCCTGTAGAAAGATTTTCTGTAGTAGTGGAGGTCACGTTCATAGACTTTCTCACTTTTTGGCATGGTGTCCATAGACTTTGCAACAGTAGCTCCAACTATGTTGGCGGGTGAATCACTGAGGGACGGTTCATCATCATGCCTACTCACGACAACACTTACTTGCGGTTGCGGGTCAGTGAAGAATCAACATGTACGTGTCCGAAAAGGGAAAAAGAATTCACATGTATAATTTTTTTTATATCAATCCACATGTATCTTTGACCTTGATTAAATGACTACATACTAACAAAAACCTTGGACAAAGAATTGTCTGCTTTAAATGAATCGGAGTGAGATTGATAGATCATTTCCTTCTTAGGAGAGCACTGTAACTTTACCCTTCATAACCACGCATCAGATGATCAGATGTAACCAAGAGTACAGTGTTATTCCATTAAGATAGACTCTCTTAGCCGCATCTTCAATTCATTTAGAATTCTGATGAACGGTCAGCCTGGTAGAAGATGCTAGAGATCTCAGACAAGGTGACCCTTTATCTCCGTCTCTTTATCATGGCCATTGATGCACTGCAAACGATCATAAAAAAGGCGAAGGAGATTGGCATTCTACAACCAGTCCTTCCTAATAAGACGGCAAATCTAAGATGCTCCGTACTTTATGTGTATGATGATGCAGCCATTTTTGTCAATACTTCAACGTCAGGAGCTGAACAACCTTCAAAAAAATCCATCATGCATTCGGAAACTGCTCAGGGTTAAGGTTGAATATATCAAAAACGGAAATAGTCCATATTTATATTGTTAACAATGCGATACAACCTCTCTCACTCAGAACATACAGTTGCAAGTTGGACGTGCAACCCCTAATTGATAAAGTCGGAAATAGCTTATACCAAGATAGAAAGGAAAAGTGTTATCTCCCTCTATGGCCTGGACTTTTGTCAAAACTGGATTTTCGCCAAGCAGGTGTGGCCTATTCCCCCAAGACAGATCGATCGGCATGTTTGCATAAAAACCAAAAGGCCATGTTTGATGAAATTATGTTATATTCTGGTGGGCTATTTGGAAAAAAGTGGAATCCAAGAATTTTCCAACTTCAACAGCTACATCCAAGAGACAAGTTGCATTTTTTGTTAAGGATGAGATCCAACAATTCCACCTCACGACACAACAAGCCATGGCCTCATCTTGATTTTCCCTTTCTTGGTGTCCTTTGTCTTCCAAGCCACTTAGGCTTTGTATAAGCTGGGTGTTTCAGTAGTGTAAATTTTGTAGAAGTTGAGCTGGCTGGTGGTTTTGTATCATTTGTTGTTTTGTTTTCTCTCATTCTAATAAACATTCGATCTGTTGCTATCCTTTAAAGAAAGAAAAATCTCATGATACTGTAGATCATTCATCGACAAACAATTATTATCCTCCCAACAAAACATCTCATAAACGGCGAACAGGGAGCAGTACGCTCTGTTGATTGTTGATTAAGCGTATAGATGAAGGCTAGTCGCCAAACTGTTGGCTCTGATTACATACCCAAGTCCATGACGGAGCCTTGCGTTCAAATAACCTGCTGTCCGATTTATGTGGCTGCCGGCCCGCTTTATATTCCATTAAGATTCTTGTACCCCGTAGTTGCAATGAGCTGGGTGTTTAAACTACAAGGGACGCGCTTCTTGAATCTTGATGGACGTTCAATGATTACTCACAGCTCCTACCACCGGGCACCTGCACATTTCTGTTGGGTATCTCTCTCTCTCTCTCTCTCTCTCTCTCTCTCTCTCTCTCCCCCCTTCCTTTTGTTCTCTGTCGCATGAAGACACTTTTTATTCGTTAATACACACTTTCTGATGGGAATTACAAAATGTACCTTGGTTGGACGAAACTAGCTTTGGTGGAACGACGTTCTAGAAAAGATCGTATTCGAAAGGCAAAATCATCAGTTAAAGCCGTTCTGTATCAACAAACGACATTGTAAATGTAACAAATTTGTTTTTACTGCTGATTGAAATTGAGGATTCCTTCCCCGGTTAAGGTAACTTTTCGATGGATTCAGATTTGTAATTTGAATTTGTGTTTGTCTTTTAAAAATCAAAACTCTTTCGTATGGAATCAATGAAGATAGTAATCTCTACCTAATAATAAAAAAGGTAAAATTTCAGCCTATTTTTTTTGGTCCATCAATTTTTTTTGGTCCATCCATTATTTTGGTTCATCTTTTGAAATTGTTGCTTTGATATATATATATATATATATATATATATATATATATATATATATATATATATATATATAAAAGCCACCTATGAGGCTAGGAGTCCTGTTTCGTGAAGCTGCCCACTCTGAGTCGGAGATAGTATTTGACTCCTAGCTACATGTGTTTTGGAAAATTAAACGAAGTTACATAGAATCCTAAATTGTTTTTAAATTTAGAGGTAGATAAGCTGCATATGAAAAGGAGTCCTAAATAGAATTTTATCTAGATGTGGATAAGAATAAATAGAAGATCTGTAATTTTTTAGTTTATTTATGTAATTGCGTGCTCTATTAGGACTCTTTAAAAACCAGTACTTGCTATACGTATGAATGCTCGATTGGCCATTGGCTGATTTTTTGTATGAATGCTTGATTGGCCGTTGGCCAATTTTTATTTTTGCCATTGGCTGAGTTTTTGTCCAGCTAAAACACGGTCTCCATATATTAGTATACGTGCATGTATCGTTTCTGTTTCCGACTTTCCGCTTCCCGTTTACGTGTCCGTTTCCTTTGCTCCGGTGCTATTCCCGTATCCGTTTATTTTCATTTTTACCTTTTCTAGATAGACTAGAGTATCTAATGTTTTTTCTTATGAATATAAATAATAAATAAGAAAAATATATCTTTCAGCTCTTAACTTTTCTTTATTTTTTGACTACATGTTAATGTAGATTTGATAAGGAATAAAATATATTTTTATTAGAATTTGAATGTGCTGATAATCTAACTACTTAATCCATGAACGGAAATTTGGAGTATTTTATTGTCTAAATCTAATCAAAATAAATTTCTCTCTAAACTGTATGCATATTCTAACGTAATTGTCGACATGGGCTACTATGTGGTAATTGAGAGATATATTATAATCATGAACAGACAAACCAATCTGTGTCACGAAAACTACCGACTTTGATGAGATAATAAAATTACATATTCCTATAGATCCTTAGTAAAAGTCACGTGCGTAGAAATGTAAGTCTAATAACATAATGATAGTATGAAAAACGAAGTTATGATGCCGGTACTAACTTATAGCGTGAACTGGTCATAGATCGCTTGATTAGGTCTTTTATAATGGAACTTATCCATTCGGGTTTAAATTTTTGACTTGATATGACTGATTGCATTTTTCTAGAATTATTTGGAGGTAGGATTTACGTATATATGTCTAAGGGATGAGTGTACGTATGTGTTATGGGCGTTTTTAAAAAATACTAACTTATAGGATAGATGTCATATTATGATAAAATAATCTATAGTTTATTAATCTAATAGAAAGTGTAAAAAAGTATAATTGTAACATCTCACTTTTTCGTTTAACGTTTGATAAGTTTTCTCTCCCGTTGCAACGCACGGACATATTTGATAGTTTTTACGTAAAGATGTACGTAATTCATAACTCTATAGTTCTTTTTTTTTTATAAAATCCAAGCTGTTTATCACTGAGAATCAACCGATTGCCGCGCCGACTGCGCAGCACTTATAGCGGGACAAAGAGTCGGCGCGGCGCCGCGGCAACAGGGTTCGTTTGTACAGGCACGCAGTCGCTGCTCGTACGCGGGCTCGCCTCGCCGCTCCGCCGTGTTTTGGATGGGCCGCGACGCTTGCGTTTGTAACGGGCTCACGTTTTGCTGGCCCAATAATGACCACCCCCACCACCACCACCACCCCCCCCCACCTTCCTGCTCTTGCTCCGCACGCGTGACGGCGAGCACGAGACGAGAGGATTCTGGCGACTGGCGAGAGACGGGACAACGGGAGTGGGGAAGAAGAAGAAGAAGAAGATTTCAGGTTCAGGGGAAGAAGAGACACTCGGTACCACACCCACCTCCTGCTGCGTGATTCGGCAATCGGGCTCTGCCGCTCCTTCTCTCCTCGCAGCATCCATCGCCGCCGCTTGAGCTCTGCCTCCACGGCTCCACTTACCTACTACAGCTCCAGGCGAGGTGATTCCGATTCTCTCTTCTCCCCACTCACCATCCGCCAATCAGCACCGATTCTCTCGGGAGGACAAGTGAATCCGCCGAGTTAGGGGAGCTCGATGGTTCATCGGTTCTACTAGTAAGTATTTGCTACTGACCGTGCAGTGTGCAGGCTCCTGGCCGGAACTAGGAAGGCATGCTGAGTGGCCACGCCGTGACATTGGGCGAGAGGAGCGCCTCCGGTACGCGCTTGGTCGAGGATGTCGCGCGCGAGGCAGGCGGTGAGGAGGAGGAGGAGGAGGCGGCGGACGCCGCCGCAAGAGTTGTGTACCGGGCCTCGTTCCAAGAGTTGATGCCCAACTACCTTCAGTACGACACCATCATCTGGGCACTCATATCCCTTCTGCTTGTCCTGGCGTGGGGGATTGGGCTGCTGCTGCTGCTCTACCTGCCGTACAAGAGATACGTGCTCAAGAGGGACATCTTGTCCCGCCAACTCTTTGTCACCGAGAATAAGATAGTGTACAAGGTATATTGGTGAACCTGTTGTCTTTGAATCTTGATTGATTGGTTGGTTGTGCTGGATTTCTCGCTTCTCAGATTAACACTGAATGGGCGTGAAATTTTCGCAGGTGACTAGGCCATCATACTTGCCATTCAAGGGGATAGTTAAGAAGGAGATTAAAATACCTCTGCATTTGATTGTTGATGTTATAATTGAGCAAGGTACATGACTGTGTAGTTCCTATTTCGATTTCAACTATTTATAGCTTCTTGTTTATATGTGAACCTATATGACAAAACAATCTCTACATTTTACTAAGCTGAAAATATGTTTTATTGTCCCTTTCAGCATTGTTTATGATTGTTATGAAGTTTTGCTAGCACCAGCATTTGTTTTTCCTAATTCATCTATTTCTCCACTTTTTCTTGGAACAATGCAGGAGAGCTGTGCATACTTATATACTCTACTTGATGGATTCATTTGCGTAAAGCTATAATTTGGTTACCTACTTCGACTAGGCATTGGTTGTTTGTAAAAATTCACTGAATGTTCAAGAAAAAAAAAATCACTGATGGATATGTTAATGCATTTTACTTATCTACTCCAGTGGGAATATGCCTATCTTACCCTAGTTCTTATCTCATGAATGGAATTGAGCAGAAAATTGTGAAGCAGCCTTCTTTAAAAGTCAGAACTGTATGTTTGTATGTTTCTGAAAAAAGGATCTGTTATGCAGGCTGTCTACAATCTGTTTACATCTTACACACATTTAGAATAGAAAGCATAGCACATGGGAAACCTGCTCCAGTGGATGAACTGCAGTTTCATGGTGTCCATAATCCAGATTTTCTAAGAAAGGTAATTGCTGTGTGTTACTTCTTATGGTGGACCTTATAAAGGTGTAGTTTATTTTTACACCTGTTAATATGTTTTGACATCTTATCCACAGTATCCTTTTACAGTTGAAAATAACATTTTGGCTTTGGACTTTCTCTAATCACCTCTTAGCTGATTGTTTGCTGACATTTGTTTCTATTTTTTTAAGGTTATAATCAGAGAAGCTTCCAGGAGCATCAGAGAAGTCCAAAGTTGGAAGACAACATTGTACTCTGAGGAAGGCTCTTCTCATGTTCCAACTAGTGGATTACACTCACCTCGTGCAAAGGTAGTGCTGCAGCCCTGGTCATATGTTTGTTTGTACTGAAATATAATTGCTCCTGCTGGATGTCCATGATTCTTACGGTGGAATTACTATTTGCAGGTCAAAGCTTCACCAATCCGGACTGCCCTTGATTCCAAGGGTAAAATTCCTGACAATATATTGCTCCATAAGATTGAAGAACTTAATCGATCAGTGAAGGTAGGGGACTTATTTTTGTAATTCTGTATCATTTAATTGCTGGTGATACCTCAACACCCTCTATTGCCTTTTGTTTATGCAGAATCTTGAGTCTCTACTCATAGGATCACACAGAAGAGAATGATCTGATATTGGATTAACGCATGTCTGATATCATCTTTGACAATTAGCTCTCAAACTAAACATGGAAAGAACAGGAGCAACAAGTGGAATATATGAACTCTATCTTCTATTTAGTCCTCTTGAACACCGTGGGAAATTGCAAAACTGCTCATGCCGAGAACGAGCTTCTAATTTGATGGAAGTTTCACAAGTTATCTGTCGTACATAGGTTGTGCTGATTCTTCCAAGTTTCACAATTTGATGTACAAAGAATTACAGAATCAGTGGTCTCCGATCATGGAGGAGATCAACGTACATGTAAGCTTGTTTACTGTATAGATTCCAAAATGGTATTTGGTGTCAATATGTCATGGCTGATGTGAATATGCTTTTTCAGGCTTTTATTCGGTCACTAATGTAGAAGCATAAGATGTTTGAATATGTTGAAGATATGTGCAAGGTTGTACCTGTTGAACTCGTGCTTAATCTTGCAGTGATAATTAATTATCGTTTGTATAGAACGGATTGTGACCAATAAGAGGTAATGTCATTTTTAAGTTGAAAACAATCATTCGAAGGTTTAGAACTGCATGCTTGGGCCTAATGCTTGTCCTAACTTGATTCATGCCCCAACTGATAATCAAACAAGTATCTACCAAAAGATCTTGCTTCTAGTACCATCCAGGCTAAATTCAAATGATGTGCACGTGTCCTTAAGCTTATATCCTTAGCTATCCTTAGGCCTTAGCTATAGTAACCAATGAACATAATCAGTATTCAACATGCTGATTACATCTCTTCCAGCTGATACTATCATACTAAACAAGATTTGCAAATACTTATATGTAATGTAAAATACTAAATTACGACCTTGCATAATTGGACCAAACTTGAACGACAGTTTACCTTGATCAGAGTGTACCTTTATTTACTATTACTATTATTAATTGTATTCCATACAAGAATTCATAACTGAGTTCTGGCCACAATGTGCATTACACTCTATTATGTTAACTGGCTCAAGCAGCCAGAAAGTTTCCCTGCAACAGCACCAACTCTATGCGTTCTTGACCTGTACATCTGAAGATTCTTTTGGATTCTCCTCACCATGTTGATGGCTGCTTACATCCTTTTCATCTTCATTCTGTGTTTCCTTTGGTTGCTTAGCATCCTCATGATCGGTAGTGTTCTTTAGTTCTACAGCATCTGCTGCTTCATCTGGCTTCTCTGTTGCGTCTTCAGGTTCACATGTATCTTTCCCATCTACTACCTGAGGTGTTTCCTTTGGCTCAACTGCATCTTCAATGCTTCTGTCCTTTGCAACTGCGTTCAGTGTTTCCTCTGGCTTCTCCACCGCATCAACTTGGCTGCTCGTATTTGTCACATCTGAATTTGGCAATTCCTTTGTCTTCTCCTCCGTATCTTCATGGCTGCTTGCGTTGACATCGAGATCTGGTGACTCTGTTATCTTCTCCGCTAAGTTCCCTTGGTTTGGCATTCCAGTTTCCTTTGGTGCTGGCACGTTGTTGCTTTCGATAGTGCTTGCATCTATGTCTCTTTCAGTTGTCACAGCGCTTCTTGCAGTATCTCCCTCTGAGAATGGAACAGCCTTCTTGATTCTTCCAACCGTAACATACTTGCTCTTGAATTTGTACTCCCATTCTTGCAAGGCCTCAACCTCGAACGGACCTAACCCCGAAATGTCACCAGTTAAGTCACTTGCTTCAAATGACATCTTTGCCAAAGCCCTACTCGCGTCTCTGCCAGCGAACGATGCGTACGGACCACCAGGTCCATAAAATATTCTGCGAAAAGAGGTGAAATTAGAAGATGAGCATGTTGCAACCAGCCAACCAGGAATATGTAATGCTCATGAACACTACTGTCTACTGGTTCCTGTAAAATCAACTGGGAAAATAGGTGTTCAATCCAACATTGCTGCCTTGCTGGCGAACTGCAGGGAAGGTGCGTTCACCACCAGTTTCGACTGGGATCTGTGGTTAGTATATCACAGCTGGGGACTCTTCTAAGGTCTAGATTCTAGAACATAAGAAGACTTTCACCTTGAAGGTCTAGAAAAGGAACCAGCAGAACTTTCTTCGAAAGATCATTTTTTCTTCGAAAGATCGAACCAGCAGAACTTTCTAAGGTCAGATAGGTAGTACCATCTGAGCAATCTACAGTTCCTGGAAAATAACTGAGCTCACAATAGCTGAAAGCTTCTTGATGAATTTGGTGCCTTGCCCTCTCGTTCACATGAGAACGGACTGACCAAGATCTAGAAACCGCAAGACCGGTCAGTATGTACATATCGTCAAATTAACCTAAACGCTTGCAGAGCTTTGTCATTTCACACTGGTTGGATAAAGTGCTATTGCTAAGACCTCCGGAGCATAATCCAATTCTAATTTTATCTTAGTCAAATAATCTAAAGTTTGGCCAAATTATAGAAAAAAAAAAGTACTAATATCTGTGACATGGAATACATATGCTATGTAAATATATTCCATAACGAATCCATCTATTCTTATTTGGTATCAAAATGCATATACTATGTAAATATATTCCATAATGAATCCAATTATACTTTTACTATTAAAGTGATTTCTGATAGAAATTATCTTGTTGCAGATCTATGAATCGGTCAGGATTAAAACTTAAAACCTTAGATTTATACTAGAGCCACGATGGTTGAGTAAAGGGTTCTTCGAAAAAGAATTGCTTGATGATCATTTATTGAAACAGAAAACCTTTGTCTTTTGAGGAAACAGAAGTGGAAGGAAGAAAACTCATTCTTTTTTATTAGGAATCACTTGAATTTTATTAAGAGTCACGGAGGCGCTTGATCATCCTGATAAAACAATTAGTTCCCCTGCGAACCGAGATATTTCGCCTTCGATTTCACATGGCGTGGTCGGTAAATTCAGCTTTTGCATGGCTGGTTCCACTTCCACTTGCTTTTGCCGACATGAAGATTACTAACTGAAATGACTACTTAATTTTCTAGTCCAACCATTTTCGTTTTGCTAATTTGTTTTTTTTTTTTCAGTCATAAATATTAACTGAAGACTCCTGCATGAATCATTTGAAATTTTTTGAAGGATTCCATATGAAAGATTCTATGAGCGTTCCAGGTTGTGCTAGACTGCTAGCGTCTCTGTTCCAAGTTTTCCCATCACAAACAAAATCAAAACAACAGGCTACAAAGCATGTATGTACCTGCTCTGCGTGACGTCGTAGATTTGGCCCTTGATGGCCATGAGCAGCGGTTTCTTGGGATCGGATCCATCGTAAGCTCGCAGCTCCTCCTCCGTCACCTCGCCGAGCTGCACCGGCGGCGGCAGTGGTTCGAACGCCCTCTCCTCCTCCTCCGCCACCTCCTGCCTCCTCGTTGACGACGACGTCTGCGCCGGCCGTGCGAGCAGTCCTGAAACCGCGACGTACAGCGCCACGGCCACCGCCACGGCCGTGAAGAACGCCGCAGGAGTCATCCCCGTGTACGCTGCGACGGCCGCCGTCGCCGCCTCCCACCACTCCGCCATCGCCATGGCCATGGACGGAAGCAAGAACCGGCCGGCAAGGGGAGAGGGAGAGGGTGTAACCGACAGAGTAAGGTGGAGGGAGCAACGTGTGAGGGAACAAGTGAAATGGGACGCGCGAACCGTGCGCCTTTTTGCAGAGGAGGGCTGGCCGGCTCGGGGAGCACCCCGCGGTGGATGGGACTGGACGATGCGGTGCTGTCGATGACGGCGGTGACCAGACGGGAGCCGGCGAGTCAGCGTCGGAGAGGGACTTTTAACCGCGCGGTTTTCGTCATCTTCTCACTTTTCATTCACCAGTGTCTGTCTTTGTACTCGCTGAAGAAAGAAACGGAGGGAAAAAAAAACAGATTCGGAGAATGGAGAACTGGAGATAGGTTTGCAGTCAAGTCACGTTTTCTGGAGAAAAATTGTCAAGTCACATTGTCGACAAATCGACATGAAAAATCAGGAATTGTGTGGTTTCTTTCACATTGAACATCAGACTGTTTAGTGTGCCAGGTGAAGACGATCTTTTTTTAATTGGTGGGCTGAGGAAGATTATTGGGCTTTGGGAACCGTTTGTGAGGGACCGTGCGACCTGAGCCCACCATGCTGTGGAATCAGTGAATCACACAGCCTAGTAGCCAGTGTGCTTGGAAACCTTATACCCTTTGGGCCATTCTTCCTGATAGGGTCTCCTTTGGAACAAAAGAAAAAGGATTAAAACCACATGGAAAACTCTCTCTCTCTCTCTCTCTCTCTCTCTCTCTCTCTCTCTCGTATCCAGAGGCTAATAGAAATTTTCCTACGGTATAGATTCTTCTAGGATTGTAAGTTCCATGCAGTTCTAATCATGTGTTTTTCTATTCCTGTATTTCTAGAATCTTGTGTTGCAAAAGAGGCCTACAGGGTGAGGGGCATGGCCTCAAGCAGAGACGTATTGCAAAAGAGGCCTCAACTATAGGGGGTGGACTACTTAAGACCCTCAACTATAAAACCGTTTATTTTATCCCATAAACTTTCTAAAACCAGTCAAATAACCCCCTGAATTGATTTTGAACGGTGGTTTTACTACAGTAATGTGGTTTTATCTTTTTCTTTTTTATTTATTTTGATTGAATATTTGAAAAATCATAGTAAGTCACAGAAAAATCATAAAATAGAAAATCTAATTTTGTTGGACTCCACACGAGTAGATCTACATAATGAACATAATATGGTATGATTCAATACAAAAATTTTTAATGTAATTTTAGATCTATGTTTTCTATAACTAATTGAAATAATTTATAGCCATAGTTTTTATGGTTGAAATGTGGTGAAATTTTTATGGTGTGCTTATTATTATATGCTTGAGCTATAGTAAAAATTTTATACTTATTGGATCATGTATAACTTAGTTATAAAATTATTTACATTTAACAAGCATAAACCTAAGCATAAACATAAATAAATCTATAACTAAGTTATATGTGATCCAATGAGCACAAAATTTTTACTACAGTTGAAGCATATAATAATTAGCCTACCTTAAATATTTTACTACAATTCGACCATAAAAACTACAGTTATAAATTATTCTAATTAGTTACAAAAAAGCATAGATTTAAAGTTATAGCAAAAAATTTGTACTAAAACATACCATATTATATGTTCATTGTGTAGATATGCTTGTGTGGAGTCCAACAAAATTAGTTTTTCTATTTTATGATTTTTCTATGATTTACTATGATTTTTTCAAAGATTCAGCCGAAATAAATAAATAAAAAAGAAAAAGACAAAACTATGTTACTGTAGCAAAACCACCCTCTAAAAACCGTCCCTGTGGTGTTATTTGCACCGGTTTCGAAAGTTCAGGGTGTACAATACCCAGTTTTGTAGTTCAGGATATAAAGTGCACCAACGTTAATAGTTGAGGGGGTTTTTTAGACTTTTTCTATTTGACCGGTTTTAGAAAGTTCAAGGGATAGAATAGACGGTTTTTTAGTTGAGAGGATTAAGTAGTCCACCCTCTATAGTTGAGGGGGTAATGTAGACTTTTTTCAACGTACAATCCTGCACCGCAGCCACCCTTAGTTGGTGGCCACATTATGCGATATGAACAATGCAGTGTCTACATCGCTGCAGTACAGTACATTATATGTAATGTTATTGTCTGCCCTAGTTTTCTTTCGCTTGCATTTCTGTCAGCTTGCGCGACAGAACTTCAGCGACATACGGCGTGCGTGCTCTTGCTCATACGAATGCCGCACGTCGGCATGGCGAGGGACGGAAACAGTTCTCAAAGTTGACTATCAATGCATTTTTGTTCTAGGTAACCTTCAATGCACATCATATCTAACCTAGCTAGAATCCTAAATTATCTAGATTACTAAATAATGCATGGTTGCTAATAGTCAGTGTCATTATGTCCCAATCAAACAAGCCCGAATTCCATAGGGGTTTTAACATGTAAGTTCCAGGATGATCAGGGATTGCACGTCTCTTGCAGTCGCCAATCCCTGCGCATATCGATTCCGTGTTCGCAGTCAACTTCAAGCCTCCTTACGTGTTGCCAGAGACGTCAAGTCGTCAAGGTTTACATCTCACAGAGCATGAAAATCCACAAGATCAACCTCGCAGTTGACTAGCTCCAAATACGAAAAACTAAACAATGCCAGCTACAGATATACAGAGAGCCCTTTCCCTTGACGAAATCAAAAGATTCCTTCGCAGCTCGCTCATCTCGCTGCAGGGATGTCAGAGATGTTGCCAGCCACGGCAGATGACGAAGAGTGCGAGTTCAACACCTGGTTTTGCATCAGACCCTGCAAGTCGAAGCTTAGGTGAGTTTCCGACAGCTCCGGGAGCGGCATGCTGCGATCCAGGAGTTGCACGATCTGCCGAATGCCAGGGCGCGCACCGGGCAACGGGTGCGAGCACAGCAAGCTTAGCTTCAGGACCAGGCTGGCATCTTCGACGGCGAAGTCACCGTGGAGGCGCGGGTCAACGGCGTCGGTGATGGTCCTCGGCGCCAGTGCTGGAGCACCCAGTCCAGCAGGAGGTGGGGGTCGCCGTGCTCATCTTGCACGACCGGCCGCCGGCCGCAGCTCACCTCTAGCATGAACACGCCGAAGGCGAACACGTCGGAAGCCTTGGATGCCCTGCCGGTGTGCCCAAGCTCCGGGGCGAGGTACCCCATGGTTCCAACCACGTGCGTGGTGTGTGGGTCAGTGCCATGGTCATACAGTCTCGTCAGGCCGAAGTCGCCAAGCCTCGCGTTCATCTCGGCGTCGAGGAGCACGTTGCTCGCCTTGATGTCTCGGTGCAAGACGACTTGCTCCCAATCCTCGTGGAGGTATAGGATGCTGGATGCGACGCCTTTGATGATCCGTAGCCTCTGGTCCCAGCTCAAAATAAGATGACTATTTTGATTGTGCAAGAACTTGTCGAGGCTGCCGTTTGGCATGTAGTCGTAGACTAGCAGGAGCTCACCCTTGCGCCGGCAGTAGCCAAGCAGCTGGACAAGGTTCCGGTGCCGGAGTTGGCCAATGGTGACCACCTCGGCAACGAACTCCTTCATCCCCTGCCTCGACTCGTGGGACACCTTCTTCACTGCAACCTCTGTCCTGGACACGGGTAGCACTCCCCTGTAGACCCTCCCGAATCCGCCGATGCCGAGGAGGTGTTCGTCACAGAAGCCTTTGGTGGCGTGGAACAGATCCTTGTACGAGAATCGGTGCGGCCCAAACACGACCTCCTATTCCTCTTTAAGCTCCGCGTACTTGCGCCGCCGCCGACGGATCCCAAGGACGGCGACAGCCGTTGCCGACACGAATGCTGCTGATGCTATCGGTAGCACTATCTTGAGTATCTTGGACGGATCAGGTTTGGGGATCGTCACCGGCAAGGCTGGCAGCCTCGATGTGTTCAGCGGCGGGGCCGGCCCGTCCATCCTGAAGCTCCATGCGAGCACGTAGTGGCGGCTGGAGACGACGCCGGTGGACGACGAGAAGCCCACGTAGGCTTCTGACCCATCGATGATCGCTGAGAGGTTCACCGTGGTGGAGAGCAGCAGCTTCCTGGGCTTGGGCAGCTCGAGAGGAGCCATGGTGACGTTGACCAGCGAGGCGCGCGCGTCGAAGTCCACCCACACCTGCGCCGCCGTGCGGTTCAGCAGGCTCATGTTCCGGAACGCGCCGGTGCCGTCCTCGTAGTAGCCCGCGTTGTCGGCGACCACGGACACGAGGCCGTTGAGGTTGATGCCGACGTGGTTGTTGCTCATGTCCCCGAACTCGGCGTTGACGATGGTGTCCAGCTCCACGGCCAGGAAGTGGTTGGTGGCGTTGCCGTTGTCGGCCGCGTTGGCCAGGCCCATGTACTGGCTCTGCAGCGCCGTCGAGAAGTCGCGGCTCTTGGCCACGACGAAGGCCAGCCCGGGGCTGCTGAGGTCGGCGTACTCGCTGGCGATGCCGAAGACGTAGGCCGCCGAGAAGGACCGCACGGCGCCGCCGCCGCTCGCCGCGTCGTCGTGGCGGAACCGCAGAGGGGAAGGGTAGAAGGCGTGGCCCTTGAGCAACGTCGTGCCGTTGGTCAGCATGAGGAGGCCGTTCGGGGTGACTGCAGCCGTGCCGTCGAGCGTGACGTTCTCGCCGGCGAAGCCGTCGAAGGTAAATTGGTCAACCGCCGTCGCCGCCAGCGCCAGGCGAAGGCGATGGAGTGTCAGGAAGAGAAGCAATGGAAAATGGCGCATGATTGTTGGCTTACGATTGGTCTTCCCCGTGGTTCTTGCATGGACGCGTGTTTGCTGATGCTAAGAGCTAAATATATGAAAGATGGAAGAATCGGTCAGAGTATACCAACGGTTTATCTATCCAAGTCCTGATGAGTCATGGCTAATAGTTGGTCGTGTAGTTTGGACGTACATTCGAGATTCCAAGGTCTACAATCTACACATATGGAAGAAACTTCAAAGATAAGCCTGGATGGAGCGAAGAATTGTACAGTACTTAGTTCAGCACGGCCCTACAAAACTGCAAGAACAACTTAACTATTGGGATGAGGGGATAATGCCAAGCCCAGAGTGATGTAGTTATCGTTGCACGGTCACTTTGAAAGATACGGTTCTGGCGTTCTTCTAACAAAATCCTCTAGAAGACCTGATAAGCGTGTGTCCACGTCCCCTTCAATTTGTCTTGCTATTATTAGTCACATTGTTTTCAAATAGTGTATTTGATATCATTCAATCTTAGACTTTTCCAAACAATATTTATTTGATTATTTAGCAGCGTTATTAGATCAGATAACTAATCACAATTAGTCATGGTTAATCATTCTTATTGTGACATGGTGATTGATAAAGGGTCCTCGATATGATTAGTTCGACCAGAAGCCTAGTTGTCTGATAAGGACATCTGGACCAACCCTAGGCACAAATTGACCGAAGATTGAACCGATCTAACCAAGATCAAGACTGAAGTTTTTGGTCACTACTCACTAGTTCGGTCCCTGAGTCCATGCAACCTAAACTTTTTATGATTAGTTCAGTTATATGCCTAGGGTAACCGAATTAACCAAGCTAACTGAACATTTGGATTTTATTAACATAATATATACTTTTAGACTATTATAAGTGATATAAAATTTATTATCAACCATCACTCTTATCAGTTTGTCTAATTTATATCTTGTATTGTTATTTTTGCCTTGAAACAAAAAAATATTGCTAAAATTTGCTGCAAATTATAATATTTATTATTAGTTGTTTTATCTAGTCTGGTTAGTTGGATCATGATTGACACTAAATTGAACTATCCGAGACCGAATTTGCTCGGTCCTGAAGTTTTAAAACTAACTGATCAGTCTCTGCTTTTAAATGACTAAACTTTTAAAATGACCGTAGATCTAATTG
This sequence comes from Chrysopogon serrulatus, assembly GCA_015844335.1. NCBI lineage: Eukaryota > Viridiplantae > Streptophyta > Magnoliopsida > Poales > Poaceae > Chrysopogon > Chrysopogon serrulatus. The sequence continues at coordinate 106,684 of JADLZL010005535.1, read as the reverse complement.
GTTCGGTATGGTAAGACCGAATGCACAAGCCTAATCTGGACGACTAGTTGGGTGAGCCCAAGAGTTTGTATGGGGGGAGAATTTGGCCCACCCTTAAGTGGCCCATTACGGTTTATATAGTTATATATGGAAAAAGTCTATTTTTCTTCTCTTAATTTTTATAAAAGTCCGCTCTTCCCTCTAAACTCCAAAACTGGACTAATCACCCCTTTAAATTTTTAGTTTTGTCTCCTTAAAGCGGTTTTGAAGGCAATTTTATCTTTAGCTTTTTCTCTTTATTTTGGCTGAATTTTTGAAAATCATAGTAAATCATAGAAAAATCATAAAATAGGAAATCCAATTTTGTTGGACTCCAAATAAGTAGATCTAAACAAAGAACATATAATATAGTATGCTTTGGTATAAAGTTTTTGCTATAAATTAATTAGAAATATTCATAACTGCAGTTTATATGGTCTAATTGTGGTGAAATTTTTTGGTGGGCTGTATGCTTGAACCAGAGTAAAAAAGTTTCATACTCATTAGATCATGTATAAGTCATAGATTTAATTAGGTTTTCTACAAAGAGTTAAAGAGGACATTTGGAAGATACATAGCTCTTTGTAGCTGTCGGGACAAGGGTCCTGAATAGTGTTGAGAGGTGAAGGCTTGGAGAAGGTAGGAAAAGGCTGGATGGGTTGGAGAAGGTCCACCGACGAAGGTCCGTGGAGGTTCGGCCGGCGAAGATCCGGCCGGAGAAGGTCCAGTGACGAAGGTCGGCGGAGGTTCGAGCGGGTGAAGGTTTGACCGACGAAGGTGAAAGGTCCTAAATGGCTAGAAGGGGGTGAATAGCCTATAAAAATTTCTCGCAAAGCACTAAACAAACCGGTTAGTACACTAAATGGCGAAGCAAGTGTTGCGCTAACCTAGTGAGGGGTTGCAAGCCAACCTATCCAATTCTAGCAATCCTAATATAATAGAGCACACACAAGAACCTAATATGCTACAACCTACACTAGTGCACAAAGGTAATCGCAAGGAAGGGAACCGAGAAGTGCAAACCGTGCCTTCGGGATGCTAACCAATCACCGTCTTGTCAATACAATGAAACCCGAAGAGATGATCCAATAGAGAAATCCAAGTTGATCTCGAAGGATCAAACCACACAAGAACACTGAGAGACACAAGATTTTTATCCTGAGGTTCACGTGCTTGCCGGCACGCTACTCCCCGTTGTGTCGACCACACACTCGGTAGTTCGGTGGCTAATCGGCGTCACAAGACAAGCCCTCACCGGGCGCCACAAGAACCAGGCCCGGTCCTGTCAGTTTGGAGGCCTAGGGCCAAAATGAAAATATGGGCCCCTTGGCTTCATTTCCTCTTATGGGCCAAGCTGAAAAATAGAGATTTTTGTCTGTTCCTCTTATGGGCCAAAGACCGGGGATGGGCCCTTCGGCTCCCATGGGCCCCGTGCGGCCGCACGCACGCCACGCCACCCCAGGGCCGGGCCTGACAAGAACTCACACAAAGTGAGGGTAACTCAATGACACGAGATTCCACTAAGGATTCCTTTCGCGATCTCCTGCGGGGTGGGATCAACACCCCTCACAATCACCTCCGGAGTGGCTAAGAACAATCTTCAACCTTGCTCAACTTCGGCTCGCTGCTCCAACCGTCTAGGTGACGGTAATCACCAAGAGTAATAAGCTCAATCACAGCAAGAACACTCACTAGTGCCACTAGATGCTCAATCACAAGGCAAATGTACTAGAAGCTCTCCCAATCACTCTCTAGATCAATCAAGAGGCATGTAAAGTGAGGGAGAAGGTTTGCTTAGCTCTAGGGGATGTCAAGTATGTCAAAGTGCCAAGAGAAGCTCCCTAGAGCCGGCCAATCCACTTATATAGGCGCCACACAAAGCACCCAACCGTTACTCACAAACATCCCCTGTTTACGAGTTGACCGGACGCTGGTTAAGTGACGACCGGACGCGTCCGGTCCCGGCGTCCGGTCAATCTCACCGAGCCACGTGTCGCTGACGTTTGAATGTAGGCGTTGCGCGCCAACGGTCGAACCAACTCGCGCCCTTCAGCACACGATTGGACGCGCCAATAGTGGCGTCCGGTCGGCCACCAGAGAGGTTCCAGAGAGGTCAAACCACGACCGGACGCGTCCCCTGCTCACGACCGGACGCCCCCAGCGTCCGGTGCACACTTTACATCGATCCCCCCCTGAAGTCGGCTCGCTAGGCCGGACGCGGCACGCGAGCATCCGGTCGCCGGGCGTCCGCAACACCAGCAACACCACGGACTCCAGCGCTTGGCCCGAGGACGCGTCCGTCCCCCTTGAGACAGCGTCGGTCACCTCGATGACTGTTTTCTCTCGAAAACCTCAGAGTCCCGACTTCATAAGCTCGGCCGGGATGGTTCTACACCCAAACTCCATCAACTCTTGCTCTTATGTACCAACATAAAAGTGTCTCTCCACTTATGCACGTGTGTTAGCAATTTCAAATGGATTTAGCAAGAGAATGTTAGCTCACTAGGTCCCTAATGCATATGCAAAGTCATTGCTCACCTAGTGGCACTTAGATAACCGATATTGCGCGACATTGCCCCTCTTAATAGTACGGTTATCAATCCTAAATCTGGCCATCAACTTCTCTACTCACCTATAGAAATGCCCTAGCATATACCTTTGCCTCTAGCATTCCATCTTGCTCCTCATCTTCCTTTATCTCCAAGGGTGGCACTTGATCATCTTTGGTCTCCACCATCACCTTGATCTATACTCCATCGCTTGGCATGGACCTTCTCTTTTCTGTATTGCTACACACTTAGCAATAGGGTTAGTCCTAGGTTTCATCAATTAGCCAAAACCAAACTAGGGCTTTCAATCTCCCCCTTTTTGGTAATTAATGACAACCTCCACAAAGATAAGAATTAAATTCAATTTTGACTTTACACCACTTGTCCAAGCAATTTGAGCTTTGAAAAGAATTGGACAAGTCATGTAAAATCTATTTAGTAGCTATGACTCCCCCTACATGTGTGCTAAGAGTTTAGATTAGAAGCTTTGCACACATGATGGATAAATCGGTTTTTAGAGAGTCATTTCTACCAAGTTGATGCTAAGGTGTACAGAATGAAACTTTGAAGCGTGATACCATCGGAGTGCACATCATAAACCATCCTTAGCACCAAATCTAGCTAGAAAGCATCAAATAGCTAGAAACCACATAAAATTAACATTAAAAGCACGGTTTCTAGATACCACTTGGAAGGCACTAAGAAAAATGCTACTTCTAGCTAGAACCTATGCATGCTAGTAATCAATCCATCAATCAAGTTCCATACTAGCAAGCACCACACAAGCAAGAGAGATATCACTTATGAGATAAACAAATTCTAAGTGCAATGCAGGCAATCATATGAATATGCACATTCAAATGCAATCAATTATGTTTTTGAGCTTGCTTCCCCTACTTATGTGCTTTAAAATTTTGATTCCTTTCTATTCTCTACTCTCCCCTTGATGTATGCTATCTTTATATTCTCTCTCCCTTTGTCATCAATGACCACAAAGGTATATGATCATGCTTGGTGTAGACTTGAAATCATGGAGGGAGCTAGAAATAGAGAGATGATCACTTAAAGTTGAGGATCACTTGTTTCCATAAAATTCCTTCTCTTGTGGTTCAAACTAGTAAACGTGCATAAGTAATCTAGCTCGGTTTGAACCAATGACAAACTTCTTCATATATCTTTCAATGGTTATCTTATCAATATTGAACTAGATCCTTTCTTGCTCATTTAACTAGATTTAAACACTAGGTTCACATTCTCATGAACAAGTCATATTTAGCCACTAGATCATACAAGACACAGAAGCAATAGTGGCATAATATGTACTCAAAATCACTTTATTTTTATGAATGAGTCTAATAAGCAAGAGATATCACTAGAAGAAATGTCTATATGCTCTAATCAAGTCCTTATTAAGTATGAATGCATCATGCCAAACAATTTCACCTTTGCTTTAGTCGAAGGAGAGGCATGCTATATAGTTGGGGGTGCATTCATCTCATGTTGGAGAAGTCTAGGATATTCAATTCATTTCTCAATGTGTAAAATCTCTTCTTATCAAGTGGCTTGGTAAAGATATCGGCAAGTTGATCATCGGTGCCAACACTCTCAATATAAATGTCTCCTTTTGCTTGAGCTCATCATGCTCTTATTGGGATAAGTGTTGCCAACTTATTTGCCCATTTGACATGAACTATATAGCTTGTCTTTCTCAAACACCACATCCTTCAACCCTCTAACTAGATCATGCTTGATTAGCCAGTTGAGTTGCTTTATACCAACGTGTCCAAGTCTTCTATGCCATAGCCAACCGATGCTTGACTTGGAGAACAAACATGTTGTCAATTGAGCATCACTTGCATTGAAGTCCACAAGATAGAGATTCTCATATCTAAAGCCTTTGAATATCAAGTTGCTTCCATCAACACTCACTATCTCAACATCATCAACACCAAATATACATTTGAATCCAAGATCACACAATTGAGCCACGGACAAGAGATTGAAGTTGAGAGATTCCACTAGCAACACATTAGAGATGGATATATTATTTGTAATTGCAATCTTTCCCGAGCCTTTCACCTTGCCTTTGTCATTGTCACCAAAAGTGATACTATCAACACCATTGCCATTTGATGAGATCGAACATTCTAGAATCCCCGGTCATATGTTGAGTGCACCCACTATCAAGCACCCAATGCCTTCCTCCGGCTTTGTAATTGACCTACAAAAGTAAATCAATTCTTCTTAGGTACCCAAACTTGCTTGGATCCTCCAAGGTTAGTCACTAAGCTTTTGGGCACCTAAATTGTCTTCTTCTTTGGGCCAACAATGGGAGCACCAATGAACTTAGCCTTCACACCATTAGCACCCTTGGTAAGCAAATAACAAGAATCAAACTTGATAGAGGATATGTTAGCATTCTTCTTGTTCTTGCTATATTGCTCTACATGCCTCACTTGCTTGCAACTAGAGCAGAAACGTCCATTGCCCTTCACAAAACTAGTCTTGTGAGTGACAAAGGCCGCCTTGCCATTCTTGGGGGTATAGCCTAATCCCTCTTTATTAAGAGAGAACCGTTGGCTACCCAAGCACTTTAGCAAGCGGGCATCTCCACTATAGGCCTTGCCTAGGGCATGAGTGAGCTCATTCACCTCTCTCTTGAGGGTCTCATTCTCTACCATGAGTGAGGCATCACAAGTGAAACCATCACTAATAGTAGATGTGGCATTGCTTGAGCTACAAGAGGGGTTAGTGGGACCAACAACAATAGAAGTATAGAATGTTTCATCAAGAATATCACATGTTACTCCTATGTTGCATGTGTCTACAACATCCTCAATCTTAGCTTGATCAAGGAGGGAGGAGTGAGCCTTTTCTAGCTTAGTGTGAGCCTTCTCAAGCTTCTCATGGGCTTCCATTAGCCTCTTATAAGTAGCATTAAGCTTATCAAAGGATTGATCAAGAGCTTTCTTGCTCTTGCGCAACTCTTTGCACTCCTTCCTCTTCTCCTTAATATAAGAGTGAGCATCTTGTAGCATGCTAATGAGGTCCTCCTTTGAGTACTCCTCATCATCATCACTCCCATTATCGCTCTCATCATCGGATTGTACCTTGGATGGCTGAGCCATTAAGCATGTCGATGGAGCATCAAAGAGTGACGGTTTATTGGAGATAGCAAGACTAGCAAGTGCCTTCTTCCTTGACTTTTTGTCATCTTCACTCTCATCATCACTATCACTTGATGCATCACTATCCCATGTGACACAATATGATTGCCCCTTCTTCTTCTTGTACTCAAGCTTCTTCTCCTTCTTTTTCTTCTTGTCCTTCTTTTCTTTCTTGTCTTTCTTCTTCTTGTCATCTTCATCACTATCATCATCACTATTGAATGGACAATCAGCAATGAAGTGATCTTTGCTCTTGCACCTAAAGCATCTCTTGGCCTTGGTGGCATCTCTTCTCTTTCTTGCACCATAGCCCTTCTTCTTCATGAATTTGCCAAATTTGTGCACTAAGAGAGCCATTGCTTCATCATCCACCTCACTTGAGCTTGTGCAAGCTTCATCTTCACTTGAGCATTGCTTCTTGCTTTTGCCCTTGCATTTTAAGGAGGTGGCCTTGAATGCCACGGTCTTCTTTTTCTTCTCTTTCTCTTGAGAGCCCCCTTCCCGTTCCACACGGTAGGTGTCATGTGTGATCACCTCACCTAGTACTTGGTTGGAGGTCTTGGTATCCAACCCTTCTCTCACCAACATAGTGACCAAGAACTCAAATCTTGATGGCAAGCTTCTTAGAAACTTATGAGAGATGTCTGCATTCTCCACATTCTCACCCAAATTCTTCAAGTCATTGACAATCACTTAGAGGCGGTGGAACATCTCCGGCATACTCTCATCATCTTGCATCTTGAAACTTGAGAGCTTGTCTTTGAGAATGTATACCTTAGCACTATTCATGGCTTGTGTGCCCTCATATGTTTCCTCCAACCTAGTCCACACATCATAAGCTCTCTTCAAATCCTTGATTTGCTTAAACACCTTTGCTTCCAAGGCTTCATAGAATGTGTTGATTGCAATGTCATTGAATTGAAGCTTTTCTTCTTCTCTTGCGGTTGGGTCGGTTGGATCAATCACGGTAAAGTTCTTGTCCACAACCTCTCAAACCTTCCTATTCAATGATTTCAAGTATGCGCACATCTTTCTCTTCTAATGATCATAACCGATGCCATCGAAGTGCGGTGGCTTCCCCACATGGTTGATATGGTTGATTTGAGCCATTTTCACACCGTAGGTTGTTAAGCCTCAATCAACGGTGACCTCGGCTCTGATACCACTTGAAAGGTCCTAAATGGCTAGAGGGGGGTGAATAACCTATAAAAATTCCTCGCAAAGCATTAAACAAACCGGGTAGTACACTAAATGGCGAAGCAAGTGTTGCGCTAGCCTAGTGAGGGGTTGCAAGCCAACTGTTGGCATTTCTAATGTCACTGCAATAAAACCCAAATCTTTATCCTACATAATGACACTAGAAATGTTGGTACTAATTAACTTGCCTTTAGCAACTAGCCATTAGCCTCTTGACCCTTACTCCTAACTGTGAAACTAGGTTGTCATCCCCAATTGTAAAGGTAGGAGTAAACTTTGGTACTAAATCTTATCATTTTATGTGACTAGGCAGAAATAAATAAAGATGAATATAAACTAAAAACAATTCTGCAAGCGGACAGATAATTATACTATTGTAGCACTTTACCTAGAGTATTACCAGGTTGTCATTTATATTCTACCACTGGGAAGGCATTGCTAAGAAGCTACTCATAGTATTGATAACATGTATATGTATATGCATTGAATAGATGATGTAACCAATGTCATTCACTCTACTCATAACAGGGGTAAGTCACAAGATAAATAAGATAATGATAATAACGATAACGATAATGAGCCATTAATCAGTCATCTTCTAATGATACTAATCCATCATAGCACTTTAATCATGTCAGCGTTGTCTAATCAAGTAATAGAGAAATAACTCCTATGTATTTAACTACCTGTCAAAGCTACATCAACTAGTGCAAGTATATCTAGAAATCATTGTCAAGTTATACTACCATAGTTCCTAAACACATCGGAGCAATGTACGGGAAAAGATGAGTACAGAACCTCCTCTCAACCCGACAATCCCACTCTACCAATCCACCGCACGGAGAAGGCCTACAAAGGACTCAATGGGTCCATCACACCCACGATCTACCTCACTACCCGGCACAACCGGAGATATCCGCAGATAAGCAAAGCATCTAGACACCATGTCTACATATTGCCTACCACTCACTATATGATCAACTAGATGAGCGCTATACGAACCAAAGGCATGAATATAATAGCAAACCAACTAAACTAGATGTATTGAAGTAGACAATGAACATAATAATTAAACTAAGATGAAGAACAATGTTGCTAGTAAATATCATACGAACGCAGATAATACAATAAGAAAGAAAAGCTTAAAAACTGTACACTGACTCTTCTCTTCTTGACAACTTCCGGAATCCAAGACCGATTAACACGCCTTGACTTCCTCTAATCTAGATCTAACTATGCTAAACTATGAACTAGAAGGCTATAAGGAACTAGAACTTGAAGTTCTAGATGACTTGATCTTCAACCTGCTCAACCTTAAATGACTTGAATGAATTCTCTAATGTTTTAGAATGAGGTCTATGGTTTCCGGGGAATATAGCCCTTGGGATGCACGACAACCGTTTAATCAAACCGACTTCACGTAGGGCTAAGATTGATCCTCAAAGGCGTGGAAGAAGACTCTAGAAGGGGGGAGCACCTTCTTCTCATTGGGGGGCGGCCGGGTGGGGGCCCACCGGCCGCCCCCACCTGGAGGTGGCCTCGCCTCTCCTTCGCTCCTCCGGTGTCTTCTAGGATCCTTCTAGAGTAGTTTGGCGTATTCCCGAGTTTCGGATAATTCCGTGGTGTAGATTTGTAGTTATGCTATTTTTTTTTCTGTTTTCTGTTCAATCCCCGAAAATTGATAAATCACCAAAACTCGTGGAAATTGTTAGATAAACCCCTAGCCTTCTAGATATTGATGTGTGTTTCATGCCTTTCGATATATAAAATGTTGACGCTATCCACCGTCAACAGCTCCCCCAAGCTTACCTTTTGCTAGTCCCTTAGCAAAACCTAGAGTTAGATCAAGAGTTGCTACAATGTTTTTATTCTAACAAGTACACATACTCTCAAACAAAAATTTCCTCTGAATTAGATAAAACTGCTCTAACTTTCAAACTCACCCATATTACCTTTAATCGTAGAGCTTTTAACTTTCACGTGGGTCTTGAGTAATTGAAAGATAGAACAATCAAGTCAAGCACTATATCTCAAATTCTTCACTCAACTAGTATTCCGAGTTTTTGTAAGTTTTTTGCAATAAAACTCGAGCTTAATCGTATGACACTCTCGGTCTCTCAAAGTATGTGGTATTTGTGGATCTTACTGAGGCATCCATGATGTTATGTCTTCCTAATTCTGAGGATTATAGTGGAGTTTATAGGAGTGGCATTAAACAAGGATAAGCATACTTGCAATTCATATATTGTGAAGTCAAACAATGGATCTATAGAGAATCGAGTCATACAATCAAACCAAGATGTGCATGTGTGTGAAATATGATGGATAGGTGTATATGTGGTGGCTAATTCTAATTCTACTTTTGCTCTTAAGAATAAATCTCTCTTCTTTCTTAGACTTTCAGAACTTCTCAGAAAAACATGGGCTATCTTTATTCTTTCTCTCTTTCTCTTCTTTCTCTCTTCTTTTTTTTCATTGGGAGGTGGGTATTTGAGTACCCATTGTTTTAGTGCTGGGACACTTGTCCATCTTTTACTCCCTCTTTTTTTAGCCACATGCATCCTTAGATACAATAATTGATTGAAGAGATAACAATAAAAAAACTTAGAGCAAATAAACAAAGGCTATCCTATGGGTTTATGTATATTCTTGGGTGTTCTCTCCCAGTGTAGGAGAAACATTTTGAGGTGGAAGTGGATAAAAGTGAAAAATGGTTACGCTTACTCTTAGAGTAAGAGTAATGCATATGTGAATAGAGTGTGTGAGTGATCTTGATTTTAAAAGCATGACAAGACTCTCTTAAGTATACAACAAAGGTTGACTAAACTCAATGCACAGCAAGTAGCATAAATGAGCAAAGGTTTTCTAATCTAAATATATCTCATATATGGCTTTGGTAGGGATTCAACTTTGTCATACAAGAGCTCATCATGTAAAGGTTTAAAATTTTTGAAAGATAAATCTCCAGAATTTAGCATCATTAGGAATAAGATAAATAGTAGCTCAGACTCTCTTATATCATATCCGTCAATCACCTAGACTTAGCTCAAGCATACTACTCCACAAGTTTCAGGTTCAAAGTAAATTGTCAAGTTAAAGCAATCATATCCAAAACTTAGGAGAACTCAAGGTTGAAAACTAGGTATTTGAAAAAATTCTAGCAGAGCAACTATTCATCATCTCCAAGACAAAATTTCTAGTTCATAGTTGACTCTAGACACACTCTAACTAAGACTGACTAAAACTTTTTTTATTGCTTTTTTTTAATTTTATTAATCTAAAGACTCTTAAAAGACTCAACAGACGTGGACCTTCATGAGCTCATATATTTTTGGTATTTTATAACTATAAGACAGACTTCGATAAATCGCATAGGTATAGTTACCTGATAATTAGGGGATGCTCCTCCCCAAGCTAGATGTTCACCATATTTCGCTTGAATAATTTTTTAGAGTAAGCTTAGCAGTGGTGACCCACTGTCCTGTCTCACTCCTTTATAGTATAGTCCCGTAGAAGTGTACTCCAAAAAGAAAACCAAAACTCGAGGCTCGAATATGATAATGGGTTAGCGGTCAGCTAGATGGGTAATTGATTATCTTTATGAGCAGATATGAACGTGTAGCATGATTCTTATAATTTTTTGTGCTTTTCTATTTATAATGCAAAGAAAAGGGAATTTATTTTTGTGCTACCATAGTGAATATTCTTACAGGGTAAATCATAAGCCTAATCCTTTGGAGCTTTTTAAGGTTTTATAATAAAGCAGTAAAGAATTTTTATTTTCTTTTCTAAATATGCAAAAGAATAAATATACTAGAGTAATTAGATAACTACCATTGTTACCTTATGGCGAGGATACGGAGTTTAAAGTCATCCGAACAAGACTTCTTGTGGTCATCATGTTGAGGGTTCTTCAGTGAATCCTGATGGGGACCCAGATGTTGCCTCTTCTAATGTTGATGATTCGGTTGAGGAGATCTTCTTTTTCTTCCATACTTTGGTTGGTTGTGAATGTTCTTCAAGTGTAGTTGATTTTTCTTTTGCTTTCTCCTCCTCAACTTTTCTTCTCAAGGCGCGGCGCTGGCTTCTCTTCTTGGTCCTGGTGAAAGCTGGTAATCCAGGAGAGTTATAATCTCTAAAATAACAGCGTACCTTTCCTTCCAGGAAGTGAAAGTGGACTTGGCCTGTTCCATTGTAGATGATAGCTTTGGTGGTACTGAGGAATGGCCTTCCAAGTAGGTGTCTTATCTTCTTTTCCCATGTCCAAGATCATAAAGTCGGTAGGGACAGAATGGGTGTGGATCTTAACCGTGATGTTTCTTGCTAGTCCCTCTGGGATTCGTGTGGTGTTGTTTGCTAGCTGCAAAATATATGTAGGGTCGATAGGTTCATTAAATAGTGTATTGTATACCTCTTTTGATATTATATTGATTGCTGATCTAGTGTCATAAATGGCCGAGTAGAAAGAGCTCTGTCCAATGGTGCACTCTATTGATGGTAGACCAGGATCTTTAGCTATGACAGCAAAACGAAAATGACGACCACATGCGTGATACATTACTTTGACTATCTGAGTCTTCTTTCCTTCTTGCCTCTTGTTCTTCTTTTTTCTCTTTGGACAGGTCTTCCGTACTTCTTCTTCTTTGTATATAGGCTTCTCTGGATAGTAGGTATTGATAGGATCTTCAAGGGTCCTATCTTTAAAACTGAATTTCTCTTTATTGCCCTTGATGGTGAAACATATTGTTGCACTGTCTACATAGATGGCTGCTTTTGTAGTACTTAAGAATGGTCGGCCTAGGATGATAGGACTCTTCAGATCTTTGCCGGTATCTAGAACCACAAAGTCTACTGGAACATATGATTGCCCCACTCGTATGCATACGTCATCTAGGATTTCTTCGGGGTGTTTAACTGTCTGATCTGCAAGCTGCAAGCACATATTCGTGTACAACAAAGTTGTCTATGGAAAAATACGATCAAGGATTACCTTTGGCATGATGTTGACACTAGCACCAAGGTTACAGACGACTTCAGAGAAATCGTGTTGCCCAATAGAGATGGGAATCATGGGCCTTCCTGGATCTCCTCTCTTGAGTGGCATGGATTCATCCTTCCATCCTTTTGATATTCCTTCTATGTAGTAACCTGCACGGACATCAACAAGATTTGCGGTTTCAGATTCTAGAGGTTGCCTAGGAATCTTACCTTCATGGATCGGTGGAAAAGCGGCTGCCAGCTGAGCTAATTGTGATTCTAACATTTTATTAAAGCTAAGCTGGTTTTTAATAGCAGATGTTAGACTATCCATTTTAGTATTTATATTTTCTAGTACTTTATCATTGGATGCTACCCTCTTAGATAAATTTTCTACAGCTTTATTCTGATTGGAAATTACTTCTCTTAAAGGTGGTTGATTGAAATTGCTATTGAAATTATTGTTACCTTGGTTGTTACCTTGGTAGTTGGGCCTTTGCTGGTTCCATCCTTGATTGGATTGATTCCATCGTTGATTTGATTGATTCCATACTTGATTTTACTGAGGACGATAGTTGGTATTGTTGTTGATGAAGTTCATATCCTCTTGGAGTGTAGGACAGTTGCTTCCTGAGTGACCTGTATCTCCACATTCTTCACAAGTCATGCAGGAGTCATCAATGTGCATGACTTCTCTATTTTCATTGCTTTTGCTGTCAAGTTTCTTCATTATAAGGTCTAGCTTTGCAGTGACCATGTCAATCTCCTTAATATGATGCAGGCCTCCTCCTCTCTTGTGGGGTTGCACACGTTCTTCATTCTAACTCTGATTTGAGGCCATCTTCTCCACAAGTGCTGTTGCATCGGCAAGCTTAAGTGACAAGAAAGCTCCTCCTGCTGCAGCATCCATGGATTCACGGGTACTAGAGACTAGGCCATGATAGAAGGTCTGCATAAGTAGCCAATCCTCCATTCCATGATGAGGACATTCTATAATATAGTCTTGAAAACGTTCCCATGTCTCGGTAAACGATTCATCATGTTGTTGATGAAAGCTTGAGATTTTCTCACGTAGAGCATTGGTCTTGCCCGTAGAAAAGAACTTTACTAAGAAAGCAGTAGAGCATTTGTCCCATGTAGTGTTGGTTTCCTTGTTGTAGAACCACTGTTTTGCTTTTCCTAGAAGTGAAAATGGGAAAAGGCAGAGTAGAATAGCATCTCTTGAGACTCCTCTGATAGTGAAGGTGCTATAAATCTCTAGAAAGTGTTGTAAATGTGTACTTGCATCTTCATGAGCCTTTCCACAAAATTGACTAGCTTGAACCATAGTGATAAGAGCAGGCTTGATTTCAAATCCATTGTCACCAATATTGACATTTGGTCCAGTGCGGATGTTAGCGGTTGTTGGAGCAGAGAACTCGCGTAAGCGCCTTCTCAACCATAGCTTCAAAAAAGTCGGGTGCTAAATTTCCCCGATTCTTCTTCTTCTCCTTCCGGTGTTAGAACTTGATTCCTTGAAGATTGAGCTTCGGTGGAGGGTGTTCTTGATGGTGATTTAAAGATGTCCCTCGTATCAGCAAACTTCCTTCTTCGTAAGAGTCTCTCTGGATTTTCAACGTAATTATCTGGGAGAGCAAATCCGTTCATTCATTCATTCATTACCCTGCATAAGATATATAAATAGATAGAACAAGGGAAAGCTTGTTTGAGTTAGAGGTCAATTGGGTGATCAGTCTTATTCATAATGCATATATGTTATCAATACTTTTCCTAAGTTTATCGGCCTTCCCTAAGCAATTGCGCGTCAAAAATGCTTATTGGCATTTTTAACGTCACTGCAATAAAACCCAAATCTTTATCCTACACAATGACACTAGAAATGTTGGCACTAATTAACTTGCCTTTAGCAACTAGCCACTAGCCTCTTGACCCTTACTCCTAACTGTGAAACTAGGTTGTCATCCCCAATTGTAAAGGTAGGAGTAAACTTTGGTACTAAATCTTATCATTTTATGTGACTAGGCAGAAATAAATAAAGATAAATATAAACTAAGAACAATTCTACAAGCGGACAGATAATTATACTATTGTAGCATTTTACCTAGAGTATTACCAGGTTGTCATTTATATTCTACCACTGGAAAGGCATTGCTAAGAAGCTACTCATAGTATTGATAACATGTATATGTATATGCAATGAATAGACGATGTAACCAATGTCATTCACTCTACTCATAACAGGGGTAAGTCACAAGATAAATAAGATAATGATAATAACGATAACGATAATGAGCCATTAATCAGTCATCTCCTAATGATACTAATCCATCATAGCACTCTAATCATGTCAGCGTTGTCTAATCAAGTAATAGAGAAATAACTCCTATGTATTTAACTACCTGTCAAAGCTACATCAACTAGTGCAAGTACATCTAGAAATCATTATCAAGTTATACTACTATAGTTTCCAATCACATCGGAGCAATGTACATAAAAAGATGAGTACATGAACCTACTCTCAACCTGACAATCCCACTCTACCAATCCACCGTACGGGGGAAGGCCTACAAAGGACTCAATGGGTCTGTCACACCCACAATCTACCTCACTACCCGGCACAACTGGGGATATCCGCAGATAAGCAAAGCATCTAGACACCATGTCTACATATTGCCTACCACTCACTATATGATCAACTAGATGAGCGCTATACGAACCAGTGCATGAATATAATAGCAAACCAACTAAACTAGATGTATTGAAGTAGACAATGAACATAATAATTAAACTAAAATAAAGAACAATGTTGCTAGTTAATATCATACGAACGCAGATAATACAATAAGAAAGAAAAACTTAAGAACTGTACCAACTCTTCTCTTCTTGACAACTTATAATCCAAGACCCGATTAACACGCCTTGACTTCCTCTAATCTAGATCTAACTATGCTAAACTATGAACTAGAAGGCTATAAGGAATAGAACTTGAAGCTCTAGATGACTTGATCTTCAACTGGCTCAACCTTGAATAACTTGAATGAATTCTCTAGGGTTTCCGGGGGGAGGTCCGGGCTTATTATATAGCTTTTGGGATGCCCGATAAATTTGTTTAATCAAACCGACTTCACGTAGGGCTAAGATTGATCCTCAAAGATTGGAAGAAGACTCTAGAAGGGGGGAGCACCTTCTTCTCACAGGGGGCCAGCCGGCCCCACCTGGAGGTGGCCTCGCCTCTCCTTCGCTCCGGTGTCTTCTGGATCCTTCTAGAGTTTCGGATAATTTCATGGTGTAGATTTGTAGTTATGCCCTTTTTTCGGTGTTTTCTGGTTCAGTCCCTGAAAATTGATAAATCACCAAAACTCGTGGAAATTGTTAGATAAACCCCTAGCCTTCTCGATATTGATGTGTGTTTCATGCCTTTCGATATATAAAATGTTGACGCTATCCACCGTCAACACCAACCTATCCAATTCTAGCAATCTTAATATACTAGAGCACACACAAGAACCTAATATGCTATAACCTACACTAGTGCACAAAGGTAATCGCAAGGAAGGGAACCGAGAAGTGCAAACCGTGCCCTTGGGATGATAACCAATCACCGTCTTGTCAATACAATGAAACCCGAAGAGATGATCCAATAGAGAAATCCAAGTTAATCTCGAAGGATCAAACCACACAAGAACACCGAGGGACACAAGATTTTTATCCCGAGGTTCACGTGCTTGCCGGCACACTACTCCCCGTTGTGTCGACCACACATTCGGTAGTTCGGTGGCTAATCGGTGTCACAAGCCAAGCCCTCACCGGGCGCCATAAGAACTCACACAAAGTAAGGGTAACTCAATGACACGAGATTCCACTAAGGATTCCTTTCACGATCTCCCGCGGGGTGGGATCAACACCCCTCACAATCACCTCCGGAGTGACCAAGAACAATCTTCAACCTTGCTCAACTTCGGCTCGCTGCTCCAACCGTCTAGGTGACGGCAATCACCAAGAGTAAATAAGCTCAATTACAGCAAGAACGCTCACTAGTGCCACTAGATGCTCAATCACAAGGCAAATGCACTAGAAGCTCTCCCAATCACTCTCTAGATCAATCAAGAGGCAAGCAAAGTGAGGAAGACGGTTTGCTTAGCTCTAGGGGATGTCAAGTATGTCAAAGTGCCAAGAGAAGCTCCCTAGAGCCAGCCAATCCACTTATATAGGCGCCACACAAAGCACCCAACCGTTACTCACAAACATCCCCTGTCTGCGAGTTGACCGAACGCTGGTTAAGTGACGACCGGACGCGTCTGGTCCCGGCGTCCGGTCACTCTCACCGAGCCACGTGTCGCTGACGTTTGAATGTAGCCGTTGCGCGCCAACGGTCGAACCAACTCGCGCCCTTTAGCACATGACCGGACGCGTCCTACGCAGCGACCGGACGCATCAATAGTGACATCCGGTCGGCCACCAGAGAGGTTCCAGAGAGGTCAAACCGCGACCGGACGCGTCCCCTGCTCACGATCGGACACCCCCAGCGTCCGGTGCACACACTGCATCGATCCCCTGAGTCAGCTCGCTAGACCGGACACGGCACTGGAGCGTCCGGTCGCCGGCGTCCGGCAACACCAGCAACACCACCGGACTCCACTGCTTGACCGGACGCGTCCGGTCCCTACCGAGACAGCGTCCGGTCACCTCCTGATGACCTGTTTTCTCTCGAAAACCTCCGAGTCCCGACTCGCAAGCTCGGCGGGATGGTTCTACACCCAAACTCCATCAACTCTTGCTCTCATGTACCAACACAAAAGTGTCTCTCCACTTATACACGTGTGTTAGCAATTTCAAATGGATTTAGCAAGAGAATGTTAGCTCACTAGGTCCCTAATGCATATGCAAAGTCATTGCTCACCTAGTGGCACTTAGATAACCGATATTGCGCGACATCGCCCCTCTTAATAGTACGGTTGTCAATCTAAAATCCGGCCATCAACTTCTCTACTCACCTATGGCCGGTAAAATAGAAATGCCCTAGCATATACCTTTGCCTCTAGCATTCCATCTTGCTCCTCATCTTCCTTCATCTCCAAGGGTGGCACTTGATCATCTTTGGTCTCCACCATCACCTTGATCTACACTCCACCACTTGGCATGGACCTTCCCTTTTCTCTAATGCTACACACTTAGCAATAGGGTTAGTCCTAGGTTTTATCAATTAGCCAAAACCAAACTAGGGCTTTCAGAAGGTTGGTTGGAACCTTCTTCCGGTGACGGTCGGCCGGAGGAGGTTCCCGATTCACTTGGAAGTAACTATTTCCTAGATACCCATGCAGGGGACTTCGCGGTGGAATGAATCAACTTGAAAAATCCCTAAACTAAAAAAGACCTAAAGTTAAGGATTTATCAATGGGTAATGTTGCTCTAATACCTAACCAAAGAGCTACTGCAGTACCGATTAAAAGACGGTCGTAGCTACTGGACGACGGAATGGATTTTGGAATTTATTGACATTCTCTAGAAAGAGTACTGTCAATAACCCCGTTGGCACATAAACCATTAAGAGAACGCCCAATAACTTATTGGGTACTGTATGCGGAGTATTTGAAATACGGGAAAGAAGTACCACTCAGGTAATATTTCCAAAGAAGTTGCAAACGGATCCGCTAGTTCACCAATCATTGACGGCTCTAGAACCGCTAAACCTACATTACACGCAATAGTAAATCGGAGAAGGTCTTCGGCAAAAGTCGACCGGGAAAGTTGGTTGGGACCTTCTCCCGACGATGGACAACCATAGAAGGTTCTGCAGTGGTGTTTCAACCAGGTGAGAGGAGGGAGTGACTGACGTAAGCAAGAGGGGACACATTAGGGTTTTCATATATGCGAGTCCGAGAGCCCCTCATGCCCTCATGTTCTCAGCATTATATAGGAAATGATAATTTACAATCGGCCCCTTGGTGGTGGAGGGGATTGACAAGCCACTACACTAGCCCCTATTGGGCCTCTTCTAGGGAAAGTTGGCCCATACTAATATGGGTTCCCCCAATAGTATGTGGTGTTTCAGCCAGGTGAGAGGAGGGAGTGACTGGCGTAAGCAAGAGGTGACGCATTAGGGTTTTCATATATGCGAGTCCGAGAGCCTCTCATGTCTTCATGTTCTCGGTATTATATAGGAAATGATAATTTACAATCGGCCCTTTAGTGGGGGGGGGGTTGAGAAGCCATTACAGTAGCCCCTATTGGGCCTCTTCTAGGGGTAGTTGGCCCATACTAATATGGGTTCCCCCAACAGTAGCAAGCCATCAACAGCTGCATGCCAGTTATAACTTCACAATTTGTTGACCTCAGTACGAAGAAGTTGGCATGATGATGGGGCTAGTGATCTAAATAAATGGACTGAGAAACAAAATAAACCATGAGAGATTTTGGACTGTGATTTTATTGAGAAACGGAGCTCAGAAAGAGAAAATTGAAGTCTACCTTGATTTTGAAAAAAAAGGGAAGAGATGATATATAATAGCTTTGAGCCAAAGAATTGGTCAACAATAATTATATATAGTATGTGCAGATGGTGGGATGGATGATGTGAGGGTGCATTCAGAGATGACAACTGCAAAAACGAAATTATATGCAAAAAAATATTTTCAATTAAGGAAACAAACTTCTTACATCAGATGGTGCCAACCAGACTGGAAACAGAGTAGCAGAGCCTCGAGGTTTCCAAGATTAGGGCCCCTTTGGTTCACGGGTGAACCAAAGGAATTTTGCAGGATTGCATTCCAATAGGAAACTTTCCTTTCCTCCTCTTTGTCACACAAGTGAACCAAGGGAAATATTCCCTAGGATTGAATTCCTACGCCTCATTCCATAGGAAAGCGTGCAAGAGGTCGGACTTCATGGAATTATTCCTGGCGGGGAAAGAAAGGCGCGCGCGTCTTGTAGAGAGAGAGAGACAGAGAGAGAGAGAGAGCCGCGGTGGGGTGCAGGTGTGCTCTCGGTCGACCAGACGGCAACCCGGCGGCGGAGACGGAATCATGCGGCCTGGCGGGTTGTTGCGCGAGGTCGGCCGCTGCCTCTCGTCTCCGCCCGCGCGCCCATCCCAGCTCTTGGCGGGAGGTGGGGCGCCGCCCGTCGCGGGCCCCGGACCCCACCCTAGCGACGAGAGAGGCAGGGGCGCGGAAGGGGAGGTGGGCGCCGCCCCGTGTGCGGACCCAGCGTAGCGGCGGAGGCAGGCCGGCCGGAGGGGCGCGCCCGTGTTGTGCCACGACCGGCCCTCCTCCCCTCCTCCCTCTCCCCCGGGCAGCCAGATCCGGCGGTGGGTGGCGGACCGAGGTCGGGCGCCGCCCGTCGCGAGGAGAGGGGAGAGCGCCGCCATCGCCGGGAGGGGGACGAGGGCCGCCCGTCCACGCCCGGGAGGAGGCCACCCGTCCGCCCCAGGCAGCGGATCAGGCGGGGCCCGGCGGATCCGATGATGGGCGCCGCCGTCCGCCCGGTTGTGGGGAAGGTGGGGCGCCCGCCGTCCGCCTTCCCTCGGCGCCGAGGCGCGGCCGGGCCCGGCCGCAGAGAGAGCGAGCGAGAGGCGGGGCGGGAGAGAGAGTGAGAGAGAGAGCGCCAGGCGGTGGGGGGGGTGTTGTGGGGGATGGAGGCTTTTTGTTTTTTTTTTTTTTTTGAACTTGGGGCGATGGAGCTCGCCTGTGGAGTACCAAAGGCACTCGTAACATCTTTCCTACGGGATCACTTACTACGGATTTTGTCGAGCGTGCCAACTGAAACCTGTACTTTTCCTATTCCTATCCTATCTCCACCGAACCATCCAAAGGGGCCCTTAGAAGTTACAGAGATGTCTGGCCCTCCCAAAAGACGCTCCGGTCAGTGCTTTCGTATAAGCTCATAGCAAACAAAGCATTAGCCCATGAAATCATCGATGCTTAAGTGGCACGGTCACAATTTTCTAATCCGAATTAACCGGTGAGCATCTGCGGTTCTAGTATTTTTAGTTCCCCTGCCACTTCGCTCTTCTCAGGTTCACCTCATCATCACCTTCACCAGGATAGTCAGCATCAATGGCAACCAGGTACTGCTAATTGCAATTTGCAAATGCAAAAGTTGGTCACCGGCAGCAACTAGTAAGCGACTCTCTTTTCTGCAGGGAACAGAGGGTTGCAGTGGTCACCGGAGGGAACAGAGGAATGGGGCTGGAGATCTGCAGGCAGCTCGCGAGCAACGGCGTCCTCGTCGTCCTGACAGCCAGAGACGAGAAGAAGGGCTCGCAGGCCGTGGAGGAGCTGCAGAGCTCCGGCCTCTCCGACGTGATCTTCCATCGGCTGGACGTCGCTGACCGGTCGAGCATCACGCAGCTCGCAGAGTTCGTGAAGGCCAGGTTCGGCAAGCTCGACATCTTGGTGAGTTGTGTTCTGAAGTTTTCGAGCGCAGCAGCTTCAGGCGCATTCAGGCTTTTCAGTCAGTCACGGTTTGGGTTCTTCTATCAGGTGAACAATGCAGGCGTTCCTGGAACAACCATCGATCCTGAGAGTTTAATAGAGCTCCAAAGCCAGGATCCTAAGGCAAGTCTTGAGTGTACTTGATAGTTGATACTATGATAGGATGCGCACACCGTCTGAGATATACTGTATTTACCATGGGCGCAGGAAAATACAAAAACTTTTGTGGATGGTTACATAAGTAGGCTGCAACAAAGTTATGAGCTAGCCAAGGAGTGTCTGGAAATAAACTTCAACGGCACAAAGGACGTTACAGATTGCCTGATCCCACTCCTCCTGCTGTCCAAATCAGGAAGGGTTGTGAATGTTTCTTCAAAAATTGCACAGCTTAAGGTAACCTTAACGACCGAAGCAGCTGTCACTCACTCACTCCGTCACTCGTACTGCTTTGTATATTGCTTTAACATAACACAACTCCCACAATGATCTTCAAAGTTCAAAGACGTTCGATTGTTTTCATCAGCAACTACCACATATATCTCTGCAAACAAAGCCACCTAAACTGTCAAATCAGGCGCTGAAAGATACGCAGAAAAGAGGCCTGTGCAAAGTTCTGAATAAGTTCTGAATAAATTCAGTGATTGTGTTCCTCTTCCTCTACGAGTTTTACTAAGGCCATGTTCGGTTGGGGAGTGGAAAAATTCCACTCCCCCATCACATCAATCTCTAATTGTTTATATGGACCATTAAATATTAGTAAAAAAAATAACTAATTACACAGTTTAGTTGTAAATCACGAGACGAATCTTTTGAGCCTAGTTGGGCCACGATTGGACAATATTTACCACAAAAAAACGAAGTGCTACAGAAAATTCTAATCTCTCCAACTTTCTCCAACTTTTTCTAACTCTCTCTCCATCACATCAATTTCTATTCATATATATGGAGCATGAAATATAAATAAAAAAAATAACTAATTGCATAGTTGGGTTGTAAATCACGAGACGAATCTTTTGAGCCTAGTTGGGACATGATTGGACAATATTTACCAAATAAAAACGAAGTGCTACAGGAAATTTGCAAATTTTTCTAACCCCCTAACCGAACATGGCGTAAGAATGCAACGAGGGAAAATGACATTCTGCCATGACTTTCCTTTCACCTCCTTTCTCATCAGTTCATGGCAAACGAAGGAGTCATAAAGGTGCTAAGCGACATCGACAACCTCTCAGAGACGAAGCTGGACGAGGTGATGAGCGTTTTCCTGGCAGATTTCAAGGACGGTAACCTTGCGGCTTATGGATGGCTCCCTGTGGTGTCGGCCTACGCGGTGTCCAAGGCGCTGGTGAACGCCCACGCCAGGCTGCTCGCCAAGAGGCACCCGTCGCTGGTGGTGTGCTGCGTTAACCCGGGCTTCGTGAGGACCGACATGAACTACGGCATGGGCCTGGTCTCCGCCAAGGAAGGCGCCGCCGCGCCCGTCGCACTTGCTCTGCGCGACGAGCCCGGCGACTCCGGCCTCAACTTTGAGCTGCTGGACGTGTGCGAGTTCTGACTCGTGAATCTGAGCTAGGTAGTGCGTGTGCTGGCATGTGATGTAGGGCAGTGTCACTCGATCTGCTTGCTGTTCGCAATAAACACGGTTTGAGATTGGGAGTTCGGATCCAAAATATATAGGCCTATTTGGTGCAGCTCCTGCTAGCTCCGGCTCCAACACTATGGCGGAGCCGGAGCCAGAGGATCTAAAAAACTGGCACCCAGTGCTCCTATGAAGTATGCAGTGTTAGTGAAAAAGGGGCGTTAGAAATCGAGTTCTTTGGCCCTTGTTCTCTTTCTCTCCAAATTCCAGATTATTTCACTCTCTCCATCACATCAATTTTTAACCACATGTATGGAGCATTAAATGTAAGTAAAAAAATAGCAAATTATATAGTTTGATTGTAAATCACAAGACGAATCTTTTGAGCCTAGTTAATCCACGATTAGACAATAATTGACAAATACAAACGAAATGCTATAATTCCAATTTTTTCTAACTTTATCAATCTAAACAAGGGCTTGGATTGCACGCAAGCACAAGAGAAACTCAGAATGCACAGAGTGAGGAGGAACTTGAGAGCTATGTTATTCACCTTTTTCTCTTGATTTTACAATGGTGAAAGTGACCTCCCATTTATAGGAAAGGAGGCTGAATAAAAACAAATTATTACAATGTATGAACTTATGTATTCGCTTCCTCCTCTTCAATAAACTGGCTACCATTCAAAGTCTTCCTTTCAAATACTGTTACTTGACTCTAGAAGAAGGGGAGAGAAAAAACAGATTCCGCGAATAGTTCACAAACAATATCGCTACAGTTGGCAAACACTATAACTACAGCATTTTGTCCGTGGAATCCAGAGCACCTAAATCCCTCTCAAAAAGGCCCGTAGTTTCACTCTTGTAAGAATCCAACGCCGAACCAAACGACACCTTAGTTTCGTACTATGTGGGAAGAAAGAAAAACTTGATCATCCAGGGCTATACAAGTGCCTCAACCAATCTCAACACGTCGTCATGTAAACAGAGATGGGCTCAAAGTCGCAGATGTTCCTAGTTGGTTGGTTCCCGATCTGCTATGTCCGCGCCGCCAGATTTGCTAAAGAGATATCGTGAAATTGATACCGTACCGTATTCTTGTTTAATTGGAGTGGGGTCGGAACTGTATACAGCGCCGGTATCCGTTTCCCCTGGTATAAGCTACCGGAGTGCGGAGGAACCGAACCAAACACGGTTGGTATTGCCTGGCTAGCGTCCGCTATCCCGGCCGTCACGTTACATATCAACGCACCGTGCGCGACTTGGCGCAAAAATAGGAGAAGCTCCTTTGTGCGTTCCCCGCTGTGAGCCCTAGGTTGGGACTTGGGAGGAGAGGAGCGCCGCCGCCCGCCGCTGCGGCCGGCCAATCAAGATGGATGAACAGCTAGTGTCGACGTTCATGGAGGTCACGTCTTGCGAGTCCCAGGCGGACGCCGTGCAGCACCTCGGCTCCTGCCGTTGGGATCTGGACGACGCCATCAATCTCTACTTCAGGAACGCCGGCGCCGGTGGCAGCTCCAAGCCGCCGTCAGGTTCGTCCACCGATCCGATCTTGCTTGACGAGGACGTGCCGGCGAAAGAGGACAAAGACCATGACGATGCAATCGACGGCGACTATGAAGTCGACGACGTGGGCAATCCTCCGTACTATGGCAACGGCAGTGCCGTCCTCGACGCCCCCTCCGTCGAGGCGGTGCCATGTCCAGCACTAAGTGAAATAGCACCCACCGGCTGGGGAGAAGAAATAGCACCCACCGGGTGGGGAGAAGAAGCAGAGCCCGGTGATGCCGGAGTGGAAAACGTCGTCGGCAGCCAAGAGGGCCACGACGATGATGCTGAAGCTGAACACGACGACAACATCAGCACGAAGGAAGACGACGATGGCAGCATGCACAGCAGCAACGGGGAGGGATATGGTGGATACAGCAATGGCGAAGATTACGACAGGATGAGCTACAGCGAGGAGGACGACGATGATGATGCCTACTACTCCTCTATAGCGGCAGAGAAGAGCGAACCGGCGGTGCAGCCGCCGCAACCGCCACAGAAGGAGTCGCTGCAAGAGCTGTTCCGGCCTCCGTACGAGCTGATGCACCGTGGATCCTTCCACAGCGCCAAGGTGCGCGCGGCGAGGTGGGATCGGTTCCTGCTGGTCAACCTGCAGACGTCGCTCGGCGCCGGCGATTTCCCGTCGCGGATGCAGAACCGGGACCTGTGGGCGGACGAGCTGGTCAAGAAGGTGGTCCTGGACAACTTCGTGTTCTTCTTGCTGAAAAAAGTGGACAGCGAGTCCCTGTTGGACAAGTGCAAGAAAGTGGCTGGGTTCTACAAGCTCGAGGACGACCAGCTGCCGGCCGTGCTCGTCGTCGACCCGATCACGGGGCAGTTGCTAGCTATCCGGAGCGGCACCATGATGCCTGACGAGTTCATGCAGTTTGTTGACGAGTACATGAAATCGAAGCCGAGCGCGCTATCCCTGCCCAAATTCGTCGAGAAAACGCCGGTGTTCCCTCCATCTGTGGGTGCAGGCGGCGAGCAGGAGGTGGCATGGGCATCTGCCGCTGCAGCCGTCGAACAAGAGCCGCCAGCAGTGTCCGAGAGCCCTGCGCCTGCTGGCGATGAAGCTGGCGAGCAAGAACGGGAAATTATTCCTAACAACGACTCTGCAGCTGCCGGCGGTGCCTGCAGCCAAGAACAAGAACATGTACCGATGCTGGTCGATGTCGACGACGACGAGCCCATGGAAGACGAGGAGATGTACAAGCTGAGGATTCGGTTCCCCGACGGCACCATGGTCGCCAAGGAGTTCGGCTGCAAGAGGAGGGTCGCGTCGCTCTTCGCGTTCTGCAGGTCGGCCCTTCGCGGTGGAGGGCAGCATGCGGAGGAGGAGAAGAAGGCGATCCGGATCATGAGATTCGCTGGCCGCGCCTTTGGAGGCGATACGGGACGACGATGCTGGTGCCACGTTTGAGGATCTGGGCCTCAACTTCGCAGCCGTGTCGGTTGTTTTCGATGCCTAGCCAACTCTTCAGAATCAGAACCACAATAATGTTAGTCATGTAGTCGACGTTGTTTTCGATTTACTATTTTGTTATACGTCAATACTTCAAAGTTTTTGATTTACTATTGCTACTAAATCCGCTGGCTAAGTTCGTATTCTTTTTCGAAAGATCCGTTACCAGCTTTGCTAAGTTCGTATTCACCTGCGTTCATTTTTGAAAGGAACGTCCGCTCAGTTTGCTGAGTAGACCATGGCCTCGTCATCGATATAAAATGATCCCTGATCTATATGAGAGGAAAATGCATTGGACCCATAAAAAAAAAAAAAATGGGGGGCGGGGGTGGGGTGGGGGAGCGGCATGGTGGTTTTGCCTGCTTGCTGCGCGATGGCCGAGTAGATCATAGTCGATCGGGTTCTGGTGATGCTGCTGCACGTTTTCATTGGTAGTAGTAGATGATGGCCGACGCCGTGCTGCTGTTGAGGACGTGGTGCAATCTGAAAATTCTTTGCTGCTGCGGTGGCGGAGCAGCACGGCGGCTGCCATGCTCTCAAGGCTGCGTGTTGTGCAGTTCATGGTTCTCAAGGCTGCGTGCCTGGAATTCATGGCTTCCATTAATTAAGATCATAATTAATATTGTATATACATGGCACTGTGCTTTGCTGCTGCTGTGCCTGCTATCTCTGCTCGACTGGCAAGATGGGACAGAGAAAATTGGTAGCTGCTATCTGGTACTGGACGACGGCCGGCTTGGCAATTTCTGGACGGCGGCGAGGATTGGACAAGCTGCCTTGGACGAAAGAAAGGCCGGCCAGGAAGGAACGCTGAGGCACAAAACGCAGGCCAGGAAGAAACGCCGGCAATTTCCTGGACAGAGGGCGGCGGCGTTTTGGCGCGGCTGGGTGTTCCTCGTGCAGAAAAAAGAGCTACCACTGAAAAAAAAAATAGAGTAGTGGACCTAAAGTTTAATTATGCCAAGTCAATTATCCCAAACTATTGGAGATTGAATTTTTTTTCTTTGTCATATCTTTTGCGGAGTTGGCAAAAACCAAGATTTGACAAGTAAATTATCCCAAACTGTCGGAGTTGCTCTAAGGTTGCATCTCATATTGACACCATCTTGACACTCATTTGGCCAACTACATTATGCAAAAATGTTGCCTATATGTTTGGTTAGGTGTCTAGGTATTCCCTCCGTTCTAAATTATAAGTCGCTTTGACTTTTTTGGTACATCTATTTTGATCTGTATCTAGAAATAATAATATATCTAGATATATAACAAAATAGATAAAAAAAAGTCAAAGTTTCCTGTTCAGTGTCACTGTTGAAGATCTCATTCTTGTTCAGTGTCGCGTAGGACTCGGTCCATGCCGGGAACAATGCAACGTTTCCTATATAGGGACGGGCTGAATTTTGACGAAGGAACGCGGCCCACGTTACAGGGGAGAGCCGTCTGTTCCCGTTAACCCGTTTGCTCCCCTGACGATGGAAGAATTTCCTTTTCTCAGTTCGTGACCTGACGAATGGTGATCCCATCGATTATCTCGCTCGCACAGTTGTGCTCGTGGTCGTGGCCCATAGATGAATCAATGCCCCAGGGAAGAATCAAACCGAAGTTGCCAAGCTTAAAAACATCAACTTTGACAACAGATTCATGCATCATGCATGATGCTAACGAGAAGTTGCTTTCGAGCTCGCCCAGGAATCTGCCTGCGCGCCGCCAGTTAGGACTTGAGCTGAAAGGTCAAGCACCACCACCACCCACCACCCCCCCCCACCCACCCACCCACCCACCCCCAATTAGTCCATTACACGCAGTCTTCCAAGTGCTTTCTGACTTCCTGAGTCTGAGTGCCTACTTCTGACCCGCATCCTCTCGTCAAGACAGCAGACCACATCAATACTAGTACTAGGATCCATCAGTTTATAAACGAAAACAGAACCCTGTCTGTGTGTCTGCAAATGCAATCGTTCCAAGCCTGACGACTGACGCCTACTCGACTACCGCCGCGCTCTGCTCCTGCACCGGGTCGCAACAGCTGAAGAAGATCATGGAAGGAGCCGTTCCCAAGTCATCAGAAAAGAGGTGCACAAACACAGAGCACGAACATTATTAGTTTCTGTCCGATCACTGATAGATCGGCAGCAGCTGAGCGGTGAATCTTACCTATCGGTTTGTTTTTCTTGTGGTCAGGGTGGCCGTGGTCACCGGCGGGAACCGGGGCATGGGGTTCGAGATCTGCCGGCAGCTGGCGTCCAGCGGGCTCGCCGTTGTCCTGACCGCGCGCAACGAGGCGAGGGGCGCCGAGGCGGTCGACAGGCTTCGCGGCCTCGGCCTGCCGGACGTCGTGTTCCACCAGCTGGACATCACGGAGCCCGCCAGCGCTGCCCGCTTGGCTGATTTCGTCAGGAGCAAGTTCGGCAAGCTCGATGTGTTGGTATGGCTGGCTCGGCTCCTTTCCACTTTCCCTGCCTGGTTGCCTGCTGCTACTTCTGACGGTCGTCTTGAATTGGTGTGCATGAACTGGTTGCATGCTCGACGTGATGCTGTAATCGATCGATTCATACTCTGCAGGTCAGCAACGCAGGAATAATGGGAGTGACGATGGGGGTTGGAGACGAGGCAGCCATCAAAGAAATGGTACGTATATAGAGAGGGAAAATGACCTGGCTTGCATTATATAATTATTTTTTTTGGTGTTAAACACCTACTCAGTTGAATTGGCTGCATCGAAAATTCGAAACAGATGGTAGGCAAGGACAAGAACGAGATTGTAGAATGGCTGAAGCAGCGGACCACTCAGAACACCGAGCAAGCAGATGAATGCGTCAGAATCAACTACCACGGCACCAAAACCGTCACGGAAGCGCTCCTTCCGCTCGTGCAATCCTCCTCCGACGGAAGGATCGTCAACGTCACTTCAGCCTTTGGGCTACTCAGGGTACGTACGTGCGTGCCCTGATCATACACAACAGATCATCACAATTGGAAGGCAATCTTGACCCTTTTTGTGTGCAGTTTTTCAGCGGCGAGGAGCTCCGGCAGGAGCTGAGCAGCGTCGACACGCTGACCAAGCGACGGCTGGACGAGCTGTCGGCGCTATTCATGGAGGACTACAAGAGCGGCGAGCTGGAGCGCCGCGGATGGCCGACCGACCGGGTGTACGCGGCGTACCAGGCGTCCAAGGCGCTCGTCTCCGCCTACACGAGGATCCTCGCCAGGGAGAACCCCGCGCTGCGGGTCAACTGCGTGCACCCGGGCTACGTCGAGACGGAGATGAACTGCAACACCGGTGACCTGACGGCCGCGGAAGGCGCCAGGGTCTCCGTCGCGGTCGCTCTCGCCGACCAGGGCGGCGTCACCGGCGCTTACTTCGACCGCACTGAAATAGCTCCATTCGTGTAGTGTAATCCTGGAGAAGAACACGTACTACGTCTTAGCATGTATTTCTACCGCAAATAATAGAATTTTATTCTATGCAAGTTAGTGAAACGCTGGTCTAATGTATTACAGATTATTACTCTCTTCGTTTTGAACTTTAACTTCAAATCTTGTTTTGTCTAATGCAAACTTCTCTATCATGTTAAAAAAAACCATAAACATCTATAACACCAAAGATTCATTAGATACACCATAAAATATATCTTGGTGGCTTGGTGCCACATTTTTTTCAATGACCACACTCCAACCACTACTAAATTTAGAAAAATAGACATAATGTCAGCGCCCAAGCATGGCCTTGAACAAAGGGGCTGATTCTTGTTTGCTTCTACATAGCTACATAGAGACTGCTGGATTTATTTGCCCTCCACGGCCGGTTATGGACCGCCGACAGGCGCAGGCGGCACGGCCTCCAGCCGGACGCTATTTGCGCGCTGTGCGACCAGCTGGATGAGACCACGGACCACCTTCTTTGCTCCTGTGTTTACGCCCGTGAGGTTTGGGCGCGCCTCCTGGCACCCCTGGGCAACCTTGCGTCGCCCCCAGGACCTGACTCGTCCATCATCGACTGGTGGCTCCCCAACCGGATGGCGGTGCAACGATGCCTTCGCAAGAGCTTCGACTCCCTCGTCCTCCTCGTTTCGTGGTGTTTGTGGAAGGAGAGAAACCGTCGCACCATCGATCGCAAGCTGCTGTCGCCGGCGGAGCTGGTGGCGGACATCCTGGACATGGCGAACGCCTGATCGGAGCCGGCCGGCAGCCTGGCGCTGCTCGCCCGCGCTGCTGCCCTGAACCGTCCCCCCCCCCCCGCCACCGTCGCGAAATCGGTTTCTTAGTTAGTACAACCCCGCTTACGCGCCTCTGTTGGCGATTCATGTAATTGTGTTTTAACCCCATGCTTGGTGCCCGGCCGCTCGCCGTGTTTCATCTTGGGGCGTGTTGAACTCCCCCCTTCCACTTAATGAAGAACGTGCCAAAGCACGCTTTCGAAAAAAAAATAACTATGCTACTTTCTTTATGGATTAACTAGCTCCGATGTGTGACGCTTAACCACTTGGCCATGTGACGTACATATATATGTTTCTACTTAAATATATAATAGTCTCCATCCGTCTGTAGGAGTAGCAGGTGTCGATGTGACAAGGCCGATTAGGCTGAAGCTCACCTTTGCCTGCGCTCCGCCACTGCATAAACCATCAATCAAAAAGAACAAAGCAACCTGATACTATATTGGGGTTCATTTATGATGTACAGAAGATTAGATACTATTTTCAGTATCTAATGTGATCACACTTTCTTAAAAATAATTCTAACACTTCCTTCAGCCCCAAAGTGACAACTATCTTCAGATCCAAAATGATTTTCTAAGAAGGCAAATAATATATGGAAATCATTCTAAAGGCAGGGGAGAAGGGAATCTGCAGAGATAAGGTGATGGCAGCGAAGTCACTGTATATGGCATTTAGATCCAAATTTGCTTTTTCGATAATAATGCACGAACAGTTGAAAATCATTTTTTTTTTGAGGGAACTGGAGGGGCCAGAGGCCCCTACAGAAATATATTAAAAAATTGAACATACGAAAAAGTTAGAGGCAGTACAAGACAAAATACAAGACAAAATACAGAAGCCAAAAAGGCCGCTTTTACGAGACAAAAAAGAGACAAAGAAAATGAAACAAAAAACCAAAATTAAATCGATGCCAGGTAGTCTATCCATAAATCTAATTGGGTGAGTAAGCTTGCTTTAACTCTAAGCCGTAGCAGCTCGAGTTCTTTTAGGAAGAAATTCCTACAATCTTGGATGGTTCTCTGATTGGCCTTGAAAATCAACTCATTTCTAGAAGTCCAGATTGTCCAGCACATCAAAATAAAGGCTTCCATAGCAAATGGCGAGTTCAACTGAGTTCTTATTGATTCCAGATTTAGGAAAACATCATCATCTTGCCTGGTTTGGATATTGATTAGCCCCCAGCATAGTTGAGAGAAGGTACACTGGAAGAAGAGGTGCTCCATTGTTTCTTCTGTTGACTGAGCGCAAAAGGACACAGCAGTAGTCATCTAGAGCCATATTTTTCCTTTGAAGGATGTTTCTAGTACTCAATCTGTCTTTCATTAATAACCATGCGAAAACTTTGTGCTTTGGTTGGCAGCAGTTCTTCCGATCATCTTGAAAGCGAGGATTGGTTGGATGCTGACCAATCATTCGTTTGTATGCTTTTGCTGTTGAAAAAAGACTAGAGTTTCCCAAGGTTGTCCATTTATCATTTTCAGTACCCAGCTCTGTTTCATCTAAAACTCGTTGTATTAGGATCATCTGATTGAATGCTATTTGCGATAGGGGAAGGTTGAAGAGATCTTCTAGATTACGAGTGTTTGAAGCTTTGGCGACGAGAGATCAACCTCTTCTTGGCAAAGGAGAAGCATTCAGAAATTCAAGCTCCAAGAGTTCTCCTCTCCGGTTATCCTTCCAAAAACAG
Source organism: Chrysopogon serrulatus (assembly GCA_015844335.1). NCBI lineage: Eukaryota > Viridiplantae > Streptophyta > Magnoliopsida > Poales > Poaceae > Chrysopogon > Chrysopogon serrulatus. The sequence goes on along the minus strand of JADLZL010005535.1, from coordinate 75,849 downwards.
ACAAGTTTCCCCATTGTTGATCTGAATGGTTGCCATTTCCTTGAATTGAGGGAGAAGCTTGAGAATGTCTCGCCACCAGAATGATCCCTTCCTTGTGTGGCTTGGAAGCTTTCCATTTTTGTAATGCACTTCCCACACCGGATGTACCCAAGGTATGTCCTTTTTGTTGAAGAATTTATCTAAGTTTTTCAGAAGCATTGCATTGTTCGGACATCAATCTTTATTACTCCCAATCCTCCCTGTTCTTTTGGTAAGCATACCATCTCCCATGCAGCCTTTGGTCGCCCTCTTCCATTGATATCGACCCTCTCCATAGGCGGTGCTTTCTAAATTTATCAATTTGCTTAATGACTGCCTTGGGTATCTCAAGTGAGCTCATAAAGTATGTTGGTAAAGCCGAGAGAACTGCATTAGTGATTTGAAGCCTGCACTTTGATTAAGCGGGATGAGATCCCTCCCAACCTTCTCTCACATTTGTTTACTAAGGGAGTGAAATCCTGTATCCTTGGCTTTGTCGGTCCCCATTGGCAACCCCAAGTATGTGAAAGGTAAGGTACCTTTTGAGCATCCAAAAGTTCTTGCCGGGTGATTTAGTCTCTCCTCCGTGATGTTTATGGGTAGCATCATAGACTTGTTGTAGTTTACTTTGAGGCCGGTTGAGTCCGAGAAGTTCTCGGAAGTCTTGTCTTGAGGAAGAACAACTGTCTTTGGGTCTTCTTCCAAAATAATCAAAGTGTCATCAGCATATTGTATGATTGGGAAATCACAGGTGGACTGAAGAGGGATGGGCAGCTTCAACAACCCCATATCCTTGGCTTTGTTAATCAGATGCTGAAGATAGTCTGCAGCGAGAACGAATAGAAGTGGGGAGAGGGGGTCACCTTGTCTCACCCCTCTTCTGCAGTGAACTGTTTTCCCAGGCACTCCGTTTAGCAAAACTTGAGAAGTCCCTGAACTGAAGATATTTTTAATCCAAGCAATCCATCTTTGGCCAAAGCCCTAGGCTTCCATGATATTGATTATTGCCTGATGCTCAATTTTATCAAAGGCCTTCTCAAAGTCCAACTTCAGTACTATAATTTCCTTTTTTGAGTGATGACAGATATGAAGATATTCAAAGGACCATGCAAGGCAGTCTTGTATGGTTCTTGTCCTAATAAAGCCATACTGATTTTTATGTATCGGGGAGATCACAGAGCTCTGCCTCTATTTGCCGAATTTTGGTGATCGGTTTCTGACAGAGGAGTTCGAGTAGAGAGATTGGCCTAAAATCACACACTGCCTTGGACCTGTCGACCTTTGGGATGAGAGTAATAAAGGATGAGTTGATACTTTTTAGATCCACCATATCATCATAAAATTCTTGACAAAGTCTAATGAAGTCCTGTTTTATGACTGGCCAAGCTTCTTTGATGAATTCATTATTAAACCCATCAGGCCCAGGAGATTTGTTGCTGGGCAGGGACTTGATGATAGATTCAATTTCTTCATTGGTGAAGGGTTCCTCCAAGTGCTGCAAGTTTGTTGCCTGGTGAATGAGAGCTGCTGGTTGGATAGTGAATGAGCCAAATTCAGAAATACCTAGTCTTTCTCTAAATTCCTCCCATAAGATTTTCTCTTTTTCAGAATGGCTGGAGACAGTAACATCATGTATAGAAGTTAGATCTGTAATTAAGTTGTTCTGTGTCGATAGTGGCAACAAAGATGGAAGAAGTGAGTTCCTGCATCCCCTAACTGGACCCATTTTATGTTTCCTCTTTGCTTCCAGTATATGTTTTGCTTGTCCAGCAGTTGAATCAAATGGATCTCAAGCATTTTTTTGAAGTTCCATTCTGGTAAGCTTAGGTCTCTGAATTCCTCAAGAATTTCCAGAACAGCAGTATCATTCTAACATTGGTGATAAGGTTCTTCAGGTTTGTCATTGCTTTCTGCCATTCTCTCAATCTTTTCCTTAAAATTTTGAACTTATTGGAGATATTTTTTGCAATCGTCCCGACTTTCGGTGACCGGGTCCGAGAATTAGTCGAAATGCTTTGAAATTCAGCATGCTTTAGCCAGTGATTTTCAAAACGAAAGATCTTATTTCTAGGAATTCTTGTCGAGACAAGAACCAAACATGGACAAGATGGTGCGAAGGTGCCATGTCAAGAGCTTTGGCGAGAGGTGTTTGGGTATGAAGATATCCAACTATTAGAGACAAAAATCCAATCCAGTTTTTCGGAAGGGGAGATGGTTGCATGTTTGACCAGGTGTATTTCTTTCCTCTCAATTTTATCTCATTCGGACCCGAGAGCCGATGGCTGAGTTGAATCGAACATATCACTCAAATCCCCACCAGGTTTGTTCTGTTTTCTGACTTCTTATAAGGTTAAAGTCGCCCAATATGATCCAATCCATGTTTTCAGGAATTTGAATTCTCTTCATCCAGTTGGTAAAGGTTATTTTTCCTTCAGGCGTACAAGGTCCATATACACATGTAAGAATCCAGGAGGAATTATCATGCTTCGAAGTGAACTGAACAGACAAAGCAAAACTATCATTATATAGCGTTTCTCCCTGAAACAGCCTGCTTCTCCAGGCAATAAGAATTCCACCTGACGCACCAGTTGACGGTAAGAAATCAAAACTGTCAAAACCTGAAGGAAAGATTTTTTTTAGGAAGATAGCATCTATGGTTGACATCTTAGTCTCCTGCAGACAGACAATATCACAAAGGGCATCATTGATCTTATTTTTGACCGGATTCCATTTCCAGGTGGAGTTGAGCCCTCTTACATTCCAGGTTAGAATGTTCCAGTTTTTTATTTGATTTTGACTCATGGATAACACTGAAGGAGGGTGGTTCTGACTGGCACATGCATAGCATGCATCAAATACATCAAGGTCTTAACAGACTTAACTAACTGGGGCACGTTTGGGGGAATGCCCAAAGGTACAGGATTAAAGTCATCCATACAGACAAAAAGCACACGTGCTTACAACCAAGACAAATCTTTAGGCAAAAGCAAAGGATGGATTTTACGGCTTCCAACAAAGCCCGACCATCCGTCTTCCATTTTTCTTCAGATCGACCATCATTGTCTTCTTGTCCCGCTTTTGTCTCCCCTAAAGCCCAACTTCTTCAACCTGAAGCTGGTTTCCCTTCCTTGCTACTGGATCCATCTTCTTCTTCTTGTTTATGAGCTCTTCTTCAGTGATTTCTGCAGCATCCATTCCACAGAACTGCAATCCAAGGTTTTTAATTACTTTGACTGTAAGAGTTGGGGGGGCTGGGTTACAGCAAAAGCATTTTTTGCTAGAGCACCCAGAGGCTTTGAAACCATTATTTTTTTTCTGAACTCTTTCACTTCTACGTGCACGGCTTTCAACCAATGGTGTTGTCCTGCGGTTAGCCCTCCTTTTTTGAATGGAGTTTGCATCGAGAATCTCCACTTCACCCATCTTTGGTTCCTTGCCCTTCACGGAAAGGTTTGCTTTAGCAAGCACACCGCTGCGGTTGTGTCATTCAGCGATTGACAAACATTTGAGCTTACTGAGGACAATGATTTGAGATGTATAGCGATGCTTGTACCACGGTTATTATCCGGATGTGTTCTTGCAGGTGAAGACACAAACTCAGAGGCCCAGCCAAAGGAATCTGGAGACAGTAGCATAGAAGTAAAAAAGAAAGCCCAGTCAGATGGGATGTTGATCAAAATGTTTCTTTGAGTACCTTTTGAGAAAAACTGGTTCCAGAGCTTTGTGGCCCCCTCGGTCCTACCATCATAGGCTTGCTCAAGATGAGATTCTTTGGGTGTGCATCCTGCCAAGATCATTCAGGCTCTCAGATGCTTGAGCTGTAGCCCATTCTTCTTTTGTTCCGAAGGCGCCAAGGGGTCATGTTAACTGAGTCCTCTGACAGCTGATCATCCTGGGGCTGCTTTGCTCATTTGTAGGCTCCTGGAGCTGCTGCTCAGTTGTGGGCTGCTGCAGGTGTTGTTCCTCAGCATTATGAGTATCCTCATTGTTTTCAGTATCTGTTTCATTCTCGGAGCCCAATAACTGATCAAGCGGTACCCCTTCTTTGCTGAACTCAACTGGCGACAATGGTGGCAGAACATTGAGGTTAATCGATCGTGGACTCCATGCTTGCAACTCATCTTCAGCCAACTGCATTGGTTCTGGCTCATTAAGGTTCTGGATGAAAACTTCACCTTGAGGCTGCAAGAGATGCAGCTCATGCATGTCAAACTGAAGGCCATTCAAATCCTCATCAGGCATTACAGGATCCAGGATAACTGGCATGAGATCTTGATTGATGTCCTGCACCTGAGGTTCTATGTTCAGGTCCAACCCCCCCTGCTGTTCTGGAGAGCCAATGTTCAAGTTAAGGTCCATCTGTTGGCTCTGCTGGTTGAGTTGGGCAGGCTGATCCTGGGCCTGGAGCTCCTCTGGCCACGGGTCCCAAGCATCCTGCTGGTTCTCAGGCTGGTCACCAACTGGTTGCCCAAGTCCAAAGAAGTCAAAAGGCACTACAGCTTCCATATCAATGTCCTGCAGTACAGGGATCCTCGGTGGAGGCAACGAGGCTGAACTCCGATTCTCAGTAACACCTCACACCGCCCAGCGTCCCACGATTCACCATCAACGGTTTCGGTGCGAGTAAGCAATAAATCTGGGAACTTTTTTCAAATCTGTAACTCTAGCATAAACAAGGAGACGGCAAAGGAGGCGCTCATCCGCTTGGTATCTCGGAACCTTGGCAAACCCTCCAACCACACTATGAATATGCCTATCAATCCAATAATCGGCCAGTAACCCAAGCAAAAGCGACCAACACTCATGATTGAACTCAGCTCTACGCCCGATTCACGCCCCTGGTTGTGCTTGCTAAAGGAGATAGTTACATCACCAAAAACATGCGGGCTCTCATTAACAAGTGCATCCCGATCATATGCATTCTCGAAACGGACGAGCCTTGTCCCTAAGTGCGTGGGCTGGTACTCACGGACGGCAGGTAGGCCTCTCAAACTGCAGAGAAAGTCACGGAGGACAGACCTTACCGCCGGGGAAGACCATGGCATTGAGCGGCAAAGTGGGTTGATGGTCACGATGGCGAGGTCTTCATTTCTTGCCGGCGGCCTCGTCGGGGCGACCGCCCGCACCATGAACACCCGGTTTGGGACGTCCCCGGTGCTGCAAACCTTCCGGGATGAACGGAAAGGGGTCGGCCCGGCCCGGAACGCCATGGTTGAGTCGAGGGGCGAGGTGGTGACTAGAGGTGGGTTCTCCACCGCCGGCGAGGCGGCCGAGGGGGAGGAGGGTTTTCTTGCTTGCACAGTTGCACCGCCTGAATGGTACGGCCGGGAGGTGAAGAGTTGAGTGACCACAGAGCGAGGGGTCAAGGCGGAGAGCGGGTTGGTTGAGAGCAAAGAAATGGGCCGTAGGCTGGGCCGGTTGGGAGTTGGACCAAGGAATGAAGGCACAAGAGGCGGGATCGATTGGGATGACCCCCCGCCGACCGCAGAAATCGGCAAACAATTAAAGGTTGGAGGCGAAGAGGCCGAGGGCCTATCCACGACAAGAGACTGAAATAGCCCGGTAAGAGGCGAGGGGGAGATTTGCCATTAAGAGGAGGAGATCGCCCAAACTGAAAATCCGGAGCACGCTTGGGTCCCCCCCGCCACGCCGCGACAATGAACGGCGATATGTCCCCCAGCTCGAGCACGCGTGGCACCGGATTGGTCATTGCATTTGACTCGGGGTGCTCGGCAACAAGGCGGCGAGGGCGGACAACAGCCAACCGGTTGGAGGTAGCATGCAAAGGCCTGGCGGCCTTTGGCACGCTCCACGTTCGCACCCCGAGGAAACACAAGGCGCTCTGCATGGTTTTTGAAATTTTTGGTTTGCCAATGGGCACGCAGCTATTAGCCGGATAGAGGAATGGCGTTTTTTCGATCCACGGGAGAATTGATTTTCAGGGAACCATTCACGAGTCCAGGAAGAATGTTCATCCTCCTGGAACTTGATCGGCTCCCTTCTCCGGTTTGGACCGCCATTACCCCAAAGATGAAAGAAACGGCGAAAAGACTCGCGGGAGAAAACGCGAATGTTATGCACGAAAAAAAACCAACCAGCTGGAGGAGACAAAGAACTTGAAGGTTCTATCATGAAGGCAGAAACATTGAAGTGCGGCGCGCTACCACCAATGGTGGCCTTGAAGGATGAGGCCAACCGAGTCGTGGCGAGCTTGAATTTGCACCGGCCAAACGACACAACAAGAGCAAAGGAAGCGGGGGCCAAGGTCGGGCCCACGAGATTGGCAGTACAGGGCGTTTCCAAACTTCAGCTTGAACCCCAAGGCCGTGGGCAAAAGAGACCGGGGGAGCTCGACAGGCAAAGCCATGGCAAAGCAAAGAAGGAGGAGCAAAAAAGGGGGGAGACTTACTCAACCAAACATCGAGACAATGTTGAGTACCGAATGGTCGACGACTTGAGGCACCGGGTCATCGGCCGAAGTTCTAGCGACCCAGGGACCATCATGGTACCGCAGGCAAGAAGAAGCACCCCCGACCAACCGCCCGGGGGGAGGTCCTCGCCGAAGGAACGTCATCGGCGGAGGCGACACCTTGTGTGAGTTTGATTGGCTCGGGAAAGCAACATTCTCACCAAAGCCAGACTCATTGGTGTAGATGAGGCAAGGTGTTTGGGGCCATTTGCACCTCCCGAGCTACACATGCTGGTATACACCGAGTTCCAGAAACAGCAGACAGAGCCCACACGCACTTCCACCGACTCTTCTTCCTGATCGGAAATCGGAATTGCGTCGCCCGGACCGCGACCGCGACCGCGAGGCGCTGTGATGGAGATATATGTAGCTGGTGGCGGCGGCGGCGGCCGGTGGGCCAATGGGCTATTGTTGCCTACGGCGGGCTGGCTGGATGGATGGATGCCTGGATCCGTAGCCACTGGCCGCCTTTGCCTTCTGAAAATCATTTTTAGGTGTGGCTGACTTAGCAAAGGTCTTGTTTGGATCCTCTGATCAAGTTTAGCTAGACCACTTTATCTCTTCAGGCTCCAAATAGGAGGTCTAAAGTGTAAACTAGGAGTGAAGAATCCAGCCATGAAGTTTCATCACATTTACACAATAGGGTCGGCACCATTGATGAACTGCGATAAAGAGTAATTCTTCACTAGTTTTGCCGAAGTCGTAGGGGTTGGGCGATCCCGGTAACATAGGCTATATTTGCCCCTAGTCTAAAGTTTAGACCGTCTCAAAAAACTTTAGACCACACAAATAAGCTTAAGTGGTCTAAAGTTTTAGTATTCAAGATTATGCAATCTGAATAAGCCCAAAGTTATTGCTGAAATTTGACTTTTATGGGCCATTTGAAAACTTTCCCTGAAAAGTTCAACTTCAGCTATTAATGGCATAGTAACGGTTTTGAAAAGTGGCTAGAAATCGGTGTTGACCCCCTCCAAAAATTTATTATGTGCTAAGACTAGTTTCGCTACAAATTTCCATATAAAGATGTCTGTATCGAGCTGTAAGGAATGATAAGGCATGGCTCAAGTGAGGGCTGCATGCGTCACTAGGTGCGTAAAATTATCGGCATGAGGGGAGCGGTGACGCAACCTACAGTCTCCAAGCATGAACAACACTACTATAGTGTAAATTTACCGGTGACGGGAGGGGTGACGCCATCTAGACATGAGCCTACAGGCAAGAACACTACTAGTACTAGTACTTAGACTAGTGTATATATATATAGCTAAGCTCCCAGTGCCGGTGGCGCCGCATCAATATACATTCACAACTCTGGTCTCTCCACCACAAACTCTCTTAAACGTTGCTTTAGGGGAAAAAGAACCCACACCGACTCACACAACATCTGCTATTCAGCTCTCCGTCATACATGGAAAGAAACGTACGCGGGCAATATGAAAAAGAGTGAGCATTTCAGCATCTCAGTTTTTTTTTTCTTAAATACATGCTCTCATTAAGCAATTCATATTCCAATTCAAAAGTATGTATGCTAAGATATTCTTTTGATGATGTGTATCCTAAAGCATTTGAGGATATCTATTTCTTTTGTTTTAGGGTTGCCGTTGTTACAGGAGGGAATAGAGGAATTGGATTAGAAATATGCAGGCAACTTGCTTCCAAAGGAGTCACTGTAGTACTGACAGCAAGGGACGAGAAGAGGGGTGCAGAAGCGGTCAAAAATCTTGCAGCGCAGGGGCTATCCAACGTCCTGTTTCATCAGCTTGAGGTCGGAGATACCTCAAGCGCAGTACGTCTTGCTGACTTTATCAGAGAGCAATATGGCAAGCTGGATATACTGGTACTGCCTTCATTTCTTTTCCAACGTTACGACTTACGAGTACATGTGAAGGATGTTGTTTCTGGATTTATCCTAAATCATGTGTTGGTAGTCACTGGTTTGATAATTTGATTCTTTTCAGGTCAACAATGCAGGAATCGTCGGGACAACAACGGAGATCAGCGACCCAGAATATTTTAAGCAACAGGTTAGTTAGCTAGTTTGTCACTTCATAAGCATTTCAACTGTCACAATGCAAGAAAGTATGTAGCATATTAGATCAAATTGATAGATACTTTCTTCTTACTCTCCTATCTCTCAAGATAAAAAAATATATTTATCCTATTACCTATTAGAAGGTAATATGTGATTATTTTAAGATCCACAGTTATTTGGAAGTACCATAGCAAGACCTTTTAGTTTAGAGAGTTCTAATTCTAATATATTTTTTTTTCTCGGATTCGAATTCTAATATATTTGTTATCTTCTTAATATATGGCTTTCTACACTAACAAATGTTTTCGGCATGTAAATAGCTTGCAGATATGGATAGCATGGAAAAGCTTGAATGGATCAGGAAGCACACTACGGAGCCTTACGATAAAGCAAAGGAGTGCTTGATTACAAACTACCATGGCACTAAAATTGTCACGGAAGCACTTCTTCCTCTCCTGCAATTCTCTTCCCATGGAAGGATTGTAAATGTCTCATCTTATTTTGGACTGCTCAGGGTAATGCCTTGAATAAATGCCAAAAAGAGATACTAGAACTTGATTTAACAGTTAGACCACATTGCATTTACAAAATACTAATCTTTCTACATGGCTTCAGTTTTTTAGTGGCGAAGAACTTAAAAAGGAGCTCAACAACATCGATAACCTATCAGAAGAGAGATTAGATGAGCTATCAGAATTGTTCCTCAAGGACTTCAAGAATTGCCAACTGGAACCCCGTGGGTGGCCGACCGATGGAGGGGTCTCTGCATATAAAGTATCCAAGGCTCTTGCCAATGTTTATTCGAGAATCATTGCAAAGAAGCACCCAACACTATGTGTAAATTGTGTGCATCCCGGCTATGTCAGTACAGACATCAACTTCCACACTGGAGATATAACGGTCGAGGAAGGCGCAAGAGGAGCTCTGATTCTTGCTTTCATACCCAAGGGAGGCATGACCGGCGCGTACTTGGACTGCACAGAGGTTGCATCCTTCGTGTAACTCTTATGTTGGTGATCGGCCAGATGTTTCTTTCAAACACACAAAAAGGGTTTGTCATAGAATAAAGTTATTGCAATATAGAGTGTACTAGTCTATCAACCTATGGTTGTATGGATAGAGATAGTTGAATAAAATGAATGTATAAGACAACTTTGTAACTAAATCGCCATAAAGTGTTCAACATTTACAACAAAGACAACTTTTTACATGATTGTACTCTTATGGTGCATAAACATAATTGAAAATTTATTCTTCAGAGGTTAGATAAACCCAATTAATGTGATATTTATTTAGGAAACTACTTTCTTTTTTGTGAAGATTTATGAAATTTTTTCGCGAGTACGTGGGTTTGTACCAGTATTTCATTAAGGAAGATTCAAGAAATCGTTTTCAGTACAATTACTTTGGAAAAATTAAAGTTTTGTTCGGGCTTTGTATTTAGTCATGTGATCTCTGGCTTCATTTCAATTTGAAAAGCTAGACCCGCATAACAATGAGGTATCCGAAGCCTTAAATGAAACCCACGCGGGAGTGTGTGGTGCACACCAAATTGGACCCAAACTAAACTACCAGCTAAGACATTTCAGTTACTATTGGCCTACAATGTTTGATGATTCTGAGATTTGTAAAAAGACGCCACAAATACATGGTAATTTTATACATCAACCACACATTGACCTTTCCATCCGACCAATATGTTTTGTGATGTCAACCAATATGTTTTAAAATCTAGGGAGTGAAAGTAGTAGGGCTGATAAATTCTGTGCCCTCTATGGGGCACAAATTTAGCTTTTGCCATAATCTAGTACTTCTCTAAGTAGACAGAAACCATATCACTAGAAGAGGTCGAAGCAGAGTTATAAGAACCAACCGCCTAGCACCTCTTTGGCTCTCTCATGTAGAAGAAGCTATGTTTTGTACTTCTGTGAAGCAAAAGAAAAATATATGCCCAAATCACATCGCATAGGACTCAAATTTAAGTGGCTACACTCAGTTGCTTTTAAAAAAAGGTTAGACAAAAAATTAGTTGCATAGCCTTGGGTTAATAAGATAGTAGGCGGTAGCCTTCATGCAGACACTGATTGCGATGGTGGGCCCAGCAGCTGAGCCCCTTGGTTTATCAGCAATCTTGTTCGTTTGTTTTATAAGTCAGACTTATCAGCTGTTCGAACGGTATTTTTCTCTCACAGCAAATTAGTCGGTTTCTCTCTCCAAATAAAAAAAAAAACTAGGATGATTCCAACCCATGAACTAAAAACGCAGGAGATTAGACCTCCACATTTGTTCTTCTCAGACCAAACATAATCTCCTAAGAATACATATAGAAGTATTATACATTGACACACGTAACTTAGATCTATGGGTTACTTTAAAGCTAAGGTTCTTTAAGACCTGTGATTAGTAATGTTAAAACTTTTTTTTTCCAAAAAAAGCCCCTAAAGTTTCAGTATAGAAACTAATTAATTAATAAATAGTGTGCTCCTAGCGAACGACCACGACCAAGTAAAGGGTGAACCGGAGCCGTGCCAAACGTTTGAATGGCCTGTCCCATCAGTCACCCAGCTAATTCCACATCAGAAATGAGATCAGCTTAAAATGCCAGAGCAGCCAGACTTTGCAATTGCAGAACACGAGCAAAACATCACCTTGTGAATTACTCCTCCCTTCAGACCAAGAAAGGTTGCCGGTTAAAGTACAGGTAGACTAGACTCTGTCTACAAAATCTGATTTACATTTGTCTTTTAAGGTTAGTCTCAATAGAGTTTTATGAAGAATTTCATGCGCATTAACTATGATGTTACATTAGCCAAAATAAGCTTTTTATATGAAACTGGAAGGAGAGAGAAGGAAAAAGTTTCGTTGCCACGAAATGAATGAGCGCAGTTTCTAAAATGTGAGAAAATGGCGTGAAACTTGCACTGAGAACTCGATTCGTTTCATGGGCACAAGCACCGACACCTCCGTCGGCCACGAGTACGGATGGGAGCGCCGCTGCCTCCGCTGGCCGCGTGCAGGGGTGCGAGCGTCGCCGCCTCCACCTACTGCGAGCACGGCCGCCTCCTCCATCTGTCGTGTGCACGGGCACGAGCCGTGCGGGCTCCGCTATCCGCGTGCACGGGCATGAGCACCGCCGCCTCGCTGACCTCCGCTGGCTGCGTGCATAGGCGCCACCTCCATCGATCGAATGCACGGGCGCGAGCCGTGCGGGGGCTCCGCCGGCCACAAGCAGGGCGCGAGCCCGCTGCCTCTACTATGACGTGGAGGGCCGCCGCCGCACTTGTCGCTGCACAGCCTCTGCCGTCCTTTGTGAGCTCACCACCTGTCTTCTTTCCGGTTGACCGCAACGCACAGGCGAGAAGAAAGGGAAGAGAGCGAAAAGAGAGATTGGTGAGATCCACAACAGGCCAAAATAATCTATAAAACTGTGCAATAAAATTTACATTAAGAGAGACCTGTTTTATGTTAAAAGTTTCACGTTTTAAAAACAAGAAAGTGAAATCTTGTTTTGAGACTGCCCTATTACTAGCCTAATACTAGATTCTCAGTTGTAAGTTTGTAGCCAATCAGATTTGACTTCAGCGTGGAGGTTGCGTCACTTGGTACGTAAAATTATCGGCATGACGAGAGGAGTGACATCATATACAGGAGCGTACATGCATGAACACGACTTCTAATGTACAGTGTACTAGTCCCCTATTTATAGAAGCTCCCGGCGTTGGTGGCGTATATCAAATCACAGCTCTGGCCTCTGGAGTCTCCACAAACTCAAAGTGACTTCTTCAAGATCAGCTCCCCATCAGACAGACAGACATGGAAGGACACGTACGCGGGCAACATGAAAAAGAGTGAGCATCTCGCAATCTCTGTGTTCTTTTTAAATATATAATAACCTATTGAGATTGTATTCGAATTCAAAAGTACAGATGATAAACTGAGTAATAGACATTTTTTTGGTGTGTATACTAAAACTTCGAGGACACTTTTCCTTTTTTTTTTTCTTTTTGTTTCAGGGTGGCTGTGGTTACCGGAGGGAATAGAGGAATTGGGTTAGAAATATGCAGACAGCTTGCTTCCAAAGGAGTGACCGTAGTACTGACAGCGAGGGACGAGAAGAGGGGTGCTGAAGCGGTCCAAAATCTTGCAGCGCAGGGGCTATCCAACGTCCTGTTTCATCAACTGGAGGTTGGAGATCTCTCAAGCGCTAGACGTCTTGCTGATTTTATCCGGGAGAAATTTGGCAAACTGGATATACTGGTACTGGCTTCTTTTCTTAATAATAAAATATTTCCCTTTCCAACGTCACTACACTACGTCCATGTGTGAAGGACGATGTTGGTTCGGATCATGAAGCATTGGTAATTGCTGCTTTGATTATTTTCAGATCAACAATGCAGCGATTGCCGGGTCCAAAACAGAGATCAGTGATCCAGAATCTTTCAAGTTAGAGGTAAGTTTATAACTTCATAAGCATGCGATTCAGCTTTACTTTCAGTTATACATGTTTACTTAGAGAATTGCTGTATATTTATCTCTCAATATCTCCTACAATTATGAAAGAGACTAACAGTTTTACCCTGCATGGAAATAGCTTGCAGGCATGAATGCCCAGGAAAAGCTAGAAAGGCTGAGGAGCCACACCATAGAACCTTACGGCAAAGCAGAGGAGTGCTTGAGAACAAACTACCATGGCACCAAAATTGTCACAGCAGCGCATCTTCCTCTCCTGCACCTCTCATCGCATGGAAGAATTGTAAACATAACATCTCGTTTCGGACTACTCAGGGTAATTAAATTAACTACCTTCAAGAAATGATGCAAAGCTATGCTAGAACTAGGTTCAACAATTAGCATATACAGGTACCTCATTTTTTTTGCATTTACAAAACACTAATCTGTTTAATTACACTACACGGCTGCAGTTTTTCAGTGGCGAGGAACTTAAAAAGGAGCTCGACGACATCGATAACCTATCTGAAAAGAGATTAGATGAGCTGTCAGAAATGTTCCTTAAGGATTTCAAGAATGGCCAACTGGAACCCTGTGGGTGGCCGACTGAAGGAGGGTATCTTGCATACAAAGTGTCCAAGGCTCTTGTCAATGCCTATTCGAGAATCATTGCAAAGAAGAACCCAACACTTTGCGTGAATTGTGCGCATCCTGGCTTTGTCAGTACAGACATGAGCTTCCACGCTGGAGATCTCACGGTTGAGGAGGGTGCAAGGGGAGCTCTCATTCTAGCTCTAGTACCCAAGGGGGGCATGACTGGAGTGTTCTTGAACCGCACCGAAGTCGCATCCTTCGTTTAACTCTCTACCGGCAAAACTATAAATTGTTGTCTCTTAAATTTTCTCGTCGGTGTGTGTCCCTCCTATTCCTTTAAATAAAAATGTTTGCCATAATAAGATACATAAATTGCAACTATATTAGTCCATGAACCTATTCTTGCATGGATATAGTAATCATAGAAGGGTATGGATCTCTACTATAATGGAATACTTAAATTATACTTTCTACCCAAAATATATCCCCCCCACCGAGGGCCTCCAACCATTGCATAAGACCCCGGAAGATATACCCAGAAATTAGTCTCTATTAAAATCAAAGGCTAATAAACACCCCACTCAGATTTCAACGCGATCCGATGGCCAGGATGCCTCTCAGGCTTCAGCGCCCCTACCAGGCTTCTACGCATGGCGCCTCCGCTTCAACGCACGCACGGCTTCAAAACAAAAGAAAAAGGATAATCGCTCGCTAATCGCGGTTACCCGCCGCTAATCACGCTCGCCCCCTCCTTTCCTCCCGCGTGGCCGCGCCCATCCGACGCCCACGACGCGAAGCACGAGACATCCGACCTTCCCTCTTCCCAATGGCACGACTGCACAGCTCCTTCACGCCGCCTCTCCTTCATGCCGCACGCCCTCACGCCAGCCGCCAGCTCCAAAACCTAGCTCCAGCCGCCGCCGGTGCAGCGGCGATGGCTACTGCTGCGGCGATCCGGCCGAGGACGAGGGGGCTAACGCCTTCGCGACCGTGGAGGACGCAGGCTCCACCATTCGCGGGCGCCAGGCCGCGGGAGCCGGCGGCGGCGGCGGTAGCATCCGCTGGTCGGGGAGCCTGAGTCGGTTCCTGGCGCCGTCACCATCGCTCCCTCCATCTGCAAAGCATCCGTCCCTCTCCAACTCGTGCGCAGGCCCCTCTCCAAATCATAGTCGCTGCTCTCGGGATCCCATCAACTGTAGCTGCCGCCGTCGCCGCCAGGGCCAACATGGCGAAGCAAGGGGGGCTCTTGGCCTCCACTTCTGATCTGTAAGATATCACTGCCTCTCGCCCTCTCTCTAGCTTCTCCCTGGCCGTTCCGATTTGGTGGAGCTCTAGGTTTGGCTGCCCGATCTGTGTTTTTTGGTTTCAGTGCTCCAGTAGTGTTTTCATTTGGAAACTAGAGAAGTCATGCCTTCCTTGGAGCCCCATACTTTCGATATGATAACTGTGGTATTTTCATTTTTCTGAATAAATCGTACATTGCAGATGCTATTTTGACGGAAATAATAAATCTTACTGAGATTGTTTTCTGGTGATGCGTGTGCTGTGTGCAGGAAGGAAAAGGACTACCTGACGGACGCCTGGATAGGAAGAAGTCACTGAATCGCATTTCGTCAAGGAGGCCAGCAACGAGAACTCTGTCTTAGCACTGGACCGCCTGACTGGCACCATGAAAAAGCTGCAGCTCTTTGTGCTCCTCAAGGTGGGGAAGATTAGCTTTCAAAACCTAAAGTTAGTTGCTAGCTTTGGATTACAGCTATTCCAACGACCTTGAACATTGTCATTAACAATTCTTTTTACCTGAATATTCACCGCAACTTTGTCCTTTCTTGTGTGTTTTCCCTCTTAATTAATTGGTACTTGATGGCTGATACAGTCTTAATTGAGCATACACAGGCCTTCTAAAATGATTTGATTTTGGGCTGTTGCTGGCTGCACAAGGGGTCACTAGGAAAAGGAATGGACATGCAGTGAGTATTCCTTTCTCTTCTCTATGTGCAAGATGGTAAGAGCTAGGACTTGGGATGATGTTTCTGAAATTCGAACAAGTGATGGAGATGCTTGGGTACTTCTGCCATTTTGATCTATGAAATCAAATGAAAACTTATGGAACTGATCCATATACCATAATTGTGCCATTCTGAAATTCAGTATGTGTACTGCATCATATAGCTAATGACAAAGGATAAACATTTTTTTTTAAAAAAGGTACATACTACGTAGATTTTATGTCATGAGATAGCTAGCCATGAGATATCATAGCTATATGCTGCTTTTTGGTCAGCCGGAGGTAGTCAGGTGTACTGAACCTGCAGAGCATAAAATAGAGTGCATGACTATCATACATCTATTTTCAAAATTTTCAGGTGCTATTCCTCCCTAGAAATAGCAGCAAATTGATTTCAACTGGATAGAAGGTAAAGATTGCAGCAGCTATGATCTCCATACAATTTAAGGTGCAACCAATCTCTTTGAATTCAGAAACAAATTGAAAAGAAACAATACTCAGATTATTGTTTGTTAACAATGCTTCAGAAACATTATTATAATTATATATCGTTACCTTTTAAAATTTGATAGAATTAACTTTGGACTTAATGTGGCCCTTAGCGTTACCACATGCAATAACTATCTTGCTCAAATTCCTTTCCTTTTAGAACCATATAAAGACCAGTATTAGTTAGCTTTTGAATTGTGCGTTATATTGAAACAAAAACAAACAGGTCTCTCTTGTGTAGAAAAAAAAAGGCTTTGTCCTGCCTTATATGTAGATTGTTGGTAGTTTATACTGTTAGCTATCTTGTTTACTAATAAATTGAGGGAGGAGACAATGTAGTCGATATATGATTAGCTGATTCTCTTCAGTTGTTGATATTTTCACAGGGCGTAATGTTTAAATGAACCAAGTACTTGATAAATGGTGGATTTAGCCTATTTTTACAGGTAATTTTATGTTGTGTGTTTATTTACTCCAGCCAACATTCATATGACTAATTTCCTTTACTGTTGTTGCACAGGATTTCTTGCAAAAGTTTGCTTGTTTGACCAATGTAACGCTGACGGAAGAGTGGTCAAAAGATGTGACCCATGTCATTGTAGCTCGTGCAGCAGATCATTTGAAGTTCTCATGGCCTTACTGCTTGGGATATGGTTTCATGTTGAATGTTAGCATGCTATCTACTGTAGTTCCATACATGAGCTTTTCTTGCATATGTTTTGAGTGTACAGTTTACTTGTTTGAAGCTGCTGAATCTTATCTCCTTCCTATGTACATGTACCCTCAGAGTCATGAATTGGGGGCATTAAAGCTCAGCGGATGCGTTTTACTTTTATCCGGTGCTGATGACTCTTGCAGGGGTTGTGGGCTACTTGGGGACACTTCCATGTTCAGAAGCTTCTTATGAGGTAGCATTCAGCAGGGATAAGTCAAAACAATCAATGGGCTGAAGAAGGGAAGAATGCGAGCAGCTGAAGGTGGTATGTTATCCGGCACTGGCAGCTTCATTTGGTTGCTTGAATAAACTGCAAGGTGAATTTATCTGTAGTCTAATGTATCATAACAATTAATAGTTGATTTCATTTGGTTGCTTGACACAACTAAAAGATGTCGGATCCTTTAATTTTTTTTTTTCAAAATCCTTTAATTACTGGCATACATGCTTATTCAATATGTGTGTTTCTGAAACTTTGGGCTTATTAGAACACTTGTTTATTGCTTGAAATTTCAAGGGAAGGGACAGCCTGTGTTATGCAATGCCTATTTCGTTGCGTCTCATTTTTTTTGTGAATCTGACACTCCTACATTTTTTTTTGTGCAGAGATGTTTAATTCAGTTTCTATTTTTTGTATTTCAGCTAAGTTACCCTGAGCTTGGGGATTTGTGTTGGTAAGTCATTTCATTGTGCCCTGACAACCGTGGATGTTTCTGATGTATTTTTTTTTTGTTATATTTAGTTGTATAATACATATTCTCTGGATGGCGTATGTACAAGACTTTTGCATTTGTTCATTTAGTTCAGATATAGCTGAGTGTCGAGCCTTTGTTTCTAATATGTTGTCAATTTTAATATTTGTTATGACAGTATTGAGTATTTTTCGAATATCTATTCTTTCACTGCTCTGGTTATTTCTT
Source organism: Chrysopogon serrulatus (assembly GCA_015844335.1). Taxonomy (NCBI): domain Eukaryota; kingdom Viridiplantae; phylum Streptophyta; class Magnoliopsida; order Poales; family Poaceae; genus Chrysopogon; species Chrysopogon serrulatus. Next base: position 58,155 of record JADLZL010005535.1, on the reverse strand, counting down.
ATTCAATATGCGAAGAAAATCAGCTTTTGTTGTTTTCATATGTATCGTCTAAATGAAGCCGTAGCAACGCACGGGCATTATACTAGTGTACTATAAGTGAACTTTGTAACAGAGTCACCATATGTTTGACTGTGACAATGCAAATATCATTTTGTATATAATTTTACTTTTGAAGGACCAAGCAAGAGACCAAATGAGGGTGAACAGGTGCCAAATCAATTTTCTCTAGTGAGGAACTGGCCTCTATTTCCTTCAAAAAGGAAACTGGCCTCTGACTCAAATTCAACCCCAAATGCACTAAGAGAAAAAGATGCATAAACAAAACAAGCAAGAACCAGCGAAAAACCCAAATTCACAGTTCAAACCGGACGTCTAGTATGCATATCGGACCTATCTTGCATGACTTAAATATCACTCATAACTTTAGGAGAAGAAAAAAGAAAAAGAAAAACACACCTAAACAGTCTCCAAAAATTATGAAATTTTAACCAAAGGTCTCTCCTAATAAACTCTCCTCAAAATTCAATATAAAAAAATTTCAAACATATCATTAGTACACAAACCATTTCTCTTGATCTTGGCGTTTTATTTCTACTTGGCGGTTTCTCTTTAGAACAACCTGTAGAAATCGGCCCTATTTCTGAGGCGGGTTCTCTTAAGGAACCGCCAAGTAAAATCGACTATTTTTACAGGCGGTTCTCTTAAGGAACCGCATGTAGAAAATCGATTTCTGAGGCGGTTCCTTAAGAGAACCGCCTTAGAAATAGTTTGAAATTATTATTTTTTGAGTTTTTCAAACTTTCTCGGATGGAGAAACTCCTAAAATAAAAGTTGTAGATCTCGAAAAGTTATGAAACTTTGTAGTTGACAACTTTTTCATTTGAAATTATCTTTTATGGAAAACTACGAATGAAATTTTTAAATTTGAAATTAAAATTTTGCAAATGACCTCGGATGGAGAAACACTCTAAATGAAAGTTGTAGATCTCGAAAAGTTATGAAAGTTTGTAGTTGAATACTTTTTTATTTGAATTCATTTAGACCCCGAAATATTGAATTTACTATCAGTTTGGGATAATATGTGGGGAACCGAAATGGGATATAGATATAAGTGACGTGTGGGTGGAGTGGTAGGGGGATACGCGCGAGGCCGAGGTCACGGGTCCGAACCCCCACGGCCTCCCCGGTTCAAAAATATTTTTGCCTTTTTAAAAATATTTTTTTGCAATTTTTTTCGTTTTTTCGGCAACGATTTCTGAGGCGGTTCCTTAAGAGAACCACACTGTGAAATCGATTTCCACCGGCGGTTTTTCAACCAACCGCCCGGTGGAAATTGGCCATTTTCATCGGCCTCTCCCACTGGCGGTTGAGAAAAACGCCCGGTGAAAATAGGTGTGAAACCGACAGTATAGAGCTCTTGTGTACTAGTGTATACTATGTGTCATATGAGACTACGCAAATTTTCTTCAAAAATTCAAATCTGATTCAAATCAACTCCAAAAGTTGTGAAGTTTGGTAAGAGCTTGTATAAGCCATGATGAAGGTATCTCTGAAACCTCAACTCCAAAAACCAAAGGAATCAAAGTAAATTTGAAAATTAGTCTCCAAAAATTGGGATTTTCTCCAAAGTGCTCAAAAAATTATATTTAAGTTCATAAGGAATCTACACTGGTGTGTTAAGTCCACTTGTAAATGACGCGACAGTCTAGGTAACGCCTCGACTGACTCCATGAATCGGCCGAGACTCAGGGGCTATACCTATCGGGTACGATCACATGTAGCCACTAGCAAACAAGGGAAGGCTCAGCCTCCTGAAAGTGGCCCTCCCCCGAGGAGGCCCATGACATCATAGGACTAAGCCTGAAATAGACTTAGTCAATAGTGCTCATGGAACAAGTGCTTGGACATGATGATGCTGGAACTCCGACCGAAGGGGAGCTCGTCCTAGCCTTGGCTCGTACCCAACAGGCATCTAGCTCCTATCAGGCACAAAAGTGGTACACCACAATCTCGTTCCACAATCATAACTCGCAAGGCATTGTTAGTAGCAACCCTAGCAGGGTCATGCCTAGGTCGTGACACATCAGCACAGGCGCAGATCCTTGTGCATCAAGGAAGCCTAGGGAAGAGTCACCTAGGGAAGGCCCCATCACAGCAGACACCACCTGACAGTCAAGCTCCAAAGAGAGTGGTTGCAACATTTTTAGCCCCCTCCTACATGATAAAAGCGGGTCGACGGCTCCAAGACGAAGGAGAATGAAACCCAAGGCAAGAAACCCTAGGTTAGGATCCAACCCCTTTGTACACATGCCATCCTCAATATATAAGGGGAGGCATGGGCTCACGTAGAAAGGGTCAGACAACCGACCAACCAAACAGAAAGACCAATCAGTGGGAACACACAAATCCTAGGATAGCACCATGTAATCCCCTACCACTCTCTCTCTTGTTCCATCTTTGTAAGAACCCTCTGATTGGGCATTCCTGACACAAAGAACACCATATTTATGGGCGTAGGGTTCAGAAGACTGGACCAGGATAAAATCGCTAGTTGCGGTTCCGAACCCGCGACAACCATGCATAACACAACACAACAATTTTTTCACAACGTTTTGTGTGGAGTATATTGATTATGATTTGGTTCAGCCATGAAATCAGGTAGCTAAGATGGTTAAATTCAAATGGGTTACTTCATATCATCTATATATCTCTCTATGTCGTCCTAGGGTGACACATAATAATGTTCCATTTTCCTTTCAACACAAAGCGGTTAAAGGTAGTTGCCACTTGCAACCATAACATTAATAGTTGCAAGTTACTACTATTTTATAGTTTGATTTCTCCTGTTTGCTTCTCATTGCACAAAAGCTTCAATTTTAGGTAGATGACTGCATGATGTGGCCATTGGAATCTCATGGGCTACTGGGTTGGCCAAGAAGAAAGAGGTAGTGGGTTAGGTTATCCTTGGCCTAGCCAAGCAAGCAATAGAACAGAGGCAGTAGCACATGTCAGATTCTGAGTGTAATTATAAGTTGTTTTCTTAGGATGTAGACCCATGTGTCAGTTTCATATTAGAGCATCACATTCAACTAAAAGACTAATAGACTATGGTGTGGCTACTTTGAATAGATATAGGTGTATATACAGTTTCATAGTTTAAAGACCCCAATGAAAATAACATAATAGTTTAGAGACCACTAATGTAATAGTTTACTCTTATTTTGAGAAACTCTCAGATAGCAGAAGCGTGACAAACCAACAAATATACCGGGCGTCTGGCTCCGGAAAATCTAGCACAAGACTGAGAACAATGAGCAACCTTTCTGTGTGACGAATGCGGTGGCGTCCCCTCCCTTCTATTGTTCCACGGGAACCTTTTTTTCTTCGGATAGTCACAGAAAAGTTGCACAGCGGAAAGCAACCAGTGACGAGAGGGATGACCTCACCTAGAAAAGCAGAGCCTCCAACCACGAAAACAGCCGGCGGTATAGTATAAATGTGGAGTGGATCATCCAATATCAGTGCCCAACTCAGTGTCTCCCCTCTCCTATCTACACACAGTCACACACGTGACCTTTTACACCATCTTGCGCAAGAATTAGCTTTGGACATGGAAGGAAACACAGGCAACCAATCTGAGTGAGCATCAAATCTCTTTGGCAGTACTGCAGTAGTACTATATATAAGCAATGTCTCTAATGCATAAGAACAAATAAAAATGCTCTGTTAGCTCTAAAACAGGCTTATCTCAGTCATGATTTTCTCTTCTCGAATATCATATGTAATTTTTGATAGGAAATTTGTGATACTAATATCATTTTTCTTCTTTGTTACCAGGGTCGCTGTGGTTACAGGAGGGAACAGAGGAATTGGGCTCGAAATATGCAAACAGCTGGCTTCCAATGGAGTCACTGTAGTATTGACAGCAAGGGATGAGAAGAGAGGCGCCGAAGCAGTCAGCACCCTTGGGCTGTCCAACGTCGTATTTCATCAGCTGGAGGTCAGCGATCCATCGAGCGCTGTACGCTTAGCTGATTTCATCAGGGAGAAGTTTGGCAAGCTGGATATATTGGTATGGACGTATGATTTCTCGTTCTTGGTACTGCGATATATGCGTAGTTCAACATACATGTGCGAGTGTAGAGCTTTGTTATAAATATGTGAGTGGTTTCAAAAAAAAAAAAAAAAAAAAAATGTGAGTGGTTTTTCAGTAGTTTTGGATTGGTGTTCTGACTTCAACATTCGTTACTGGTGGCTTTCGATCGTTTTATGCTTTTGCAGGTTAATAATGCAGGAATTACTGGAACGATAAGTAACGTCGGGGATCTAGAATTTTTTCGTGAGAAGGTAACCAAGTAACTACTCAGAATTCAAGGGTTTCACTTAAAGAGAGTAATATCATTTTGTTGTGTGGAAACAGCTCGCGGGCATGACGGATCTCATGGAGAGAATCGAAACAATCAATAAGCACATCACGGAACCTTACGAGGAAGCAGAGAAGTGCTTGAGGACCAACTACCATGGGATCAAAGCTGTCACAAAAGCATTGCTTCCTCTTCTTCAGTCCTCATCCCATGGAAGAATTGTTAACATGTCATCCTACTACGGACTACTCAGGGTAAATTGGCCAGCGTATAGTTACTATCTTACATGTCATTCTTCAAAATAGGATCAAGTGAATATTTATTTATGCACAAGAATCAGAACACTGCAATTATGCAAACCAATAATGATTCCATCCTGCTCCAGTTTTTCAGTGGAGATGAACTTAAAGAGGAGCTCAACAGCATCGACAGCTTGTCTGAACAGAGACTGGACGAGTTGTCAGAGTTGTTCCTGAAGGACTTCAAGGATGGCCAACTGGAGGCTCGAGGGTGGCCTAAGGAAGGAGGGTTCATTGCGTACAAAGCGTCCAAGGCTCTGGCGAATGCCTACTCCCGGATCCTTGCCAAGGAGCAGCCGTCACTGTGCATCAACTGCGTGCATCCTGGCTATGTCGAGACGGACATGAACTTTCAGGTTGGACATCTGACGGTCGAGGAGGGCGCACGGGGAGCTCTCATGATGGCGATGGCACCCAAGGGAGGCGTCACTGGTGCGTTCTTGGACCACACCGAGGTCGCGTCATTCGTGTAATATATGATGATCGCGACGTTAGTTACAGGGCAGACAGTACCCCAGTAATAAAATTCCACGGAACCAAAGGAGAATATCCCGTCAACAATTTTTTGTGCCCTACATTGTGTCCTGTATGTTCTACTTATAGGAAGTAGCAACTTACAAAATTGTTTGCCATAAGTATTAACATATGTAATGTGAAACTTTATTGTCATGGAGAAAATACTTTTCATGATTGTTAAATCATGGAAATAATTTATATGCTCATTGTGTTGAATGAAGTATTCTAGTGTTGGCCTCTCTAAATTTATCCTCAAAGTTCCATCGCTGCTTGTATCCTTCCCTTTTCAGGAGAAACTCATGAGTTGGAAAAGCAGTACACAGTAGGAAGGAAGCAAAATGTTAACAACCATTTTTCTCATTTCATCTTCATGAATCCAGAGCCTCATAATACAGAATAAGCAATTCAACATGCACGTGTTACATACAATCCCAGACTGACCAATAAAAACCAAGCTGCAGTTAGAGGCAGAACAAGGTAACATAAGAAGAACATATATTTGCGTAAACTACTTACTGAATGCAGAGTTTCGTATATATAGGAAGGAGATAGACAGACACGGCTCTATTTTTTACTTTGCCTTGCTGCTAGTCTTTGTTCTACGCCGACTGCGAGGGTGCTTCCGGCTCAGCCGCGCCTGCGTCGGCCGGTGGCTCCGCCGCGGCCTCCGCAGCCTCGTTCTTCTTCTGCGCCGTCTGGATGAGGTGGTTGTAGCTGCCCTTCTCCTTGAACAGCTGCGAGAAATGGATCTTGCAGTAGAGGATTCCGTTGAGCGCGGCGTAGGAGGACGTGGTCAGGATGCAGCCCCCGTGCGAGCACTTGAAGCAGCTCTTGTGGTACGACTCGCCTTCCAACGTCATCTGAACAAGAAGATGCATGAAGCGTGCCAACATTATTAGCATTAGTTGTGGTGATTGATTTGATCAGATAATTGTGTGCTACTGTTTGCCAGAGTTACAGAAACAGCATTTCTGTACCTTCTCCAATGGATACACGGTTTTCTGGCAGGCTGCGCATTTATCTTGAGTTCCAGAGAATGCAGATGATAGCTTGCTCGGAGCCTTTGCCTGCAGAGAGATTTTCAAATTGGCATCGTGCATATAGTCAACTATGTATCACTGATGATGACAGGAAGATTCAGAATTTTGCTTGTTTAGAAGATTTGAGGAACCGTACCTGGTCGGTCTTGGTTGAAGATGCTCCACCTGAGTAGCACAAAGACAGGGTCAGAATGTTTGAGAAGGTATTCTGTCGGAGTACCACTACCTTGATGTGTGTAACATTCAGGAGGGGAAAAATGTGCCGTATTTTATTTTATTTTTTTTTTACTGATTGAGGTACAAAACAGGTCCATTGCGTTGCATCAGGACCAGAGTTCATCGTTACAGCATAGACCAGTTCATGTGCTCTGGACGGGTTCAGAAACATAGAAAAGCACAGTATTCAGCTGCATGCAGATTACCTTGGAATTTCTTGGAGAAGGTCCCTGTCTCCTTGAAGAGCTGTTCAAAGTGCGTCTTGCAGTACAGGACACCATCCATGGAAGAGTAGCTGCTAATCTGGAGCAGACACATGCAGAAACGAAAATGAGCCCACGCGCATTTCTACATTTTGATCTGTCGAGATGAATCGATGAAATAAAGCAAGCTTCATTTCCCTCGACGGAAATGAACGACAGCGCATTTGCATTGCCCGCGCATCACAAGAAGGCGATCGAATAATGCGCATGAGTTGTTAGTGGATGAGGCAGCCATGCATGCGATGGATGCGTACCGAGAGGGTGCCCTTGCAGTGGCTGCACTTGAAGCATGTCTTGTGGTAGGAGACGCCGTCGGCGGTGAGGAGGTCGATGAAGTGGACCGTCTTGTCGCAGGTTTTGCACTTGTCCTGCGTGCCGGTGAACGACATGGCGACCGATCGAGCTCTCTACCTGCACCTGCCAAAGACTCCGGCGTCTGGAACCGACGGTCCGTCTGCCTAGCCGCTGCTCGTGCGTGCGGGCGGTTGGTTGGTCCCCGGCCGGCGCAGGCAACAGCCGATCGGCGAGCGAACGGGGCGCGGATCGGACGGCGGAGGAGAGGCACACGCTCGCTCGCGATCGATTCGGGGAAGGGAGGAAGAGGCGAAGGAGGTTGACGTCTCGGGAGAGAGACGGAGATTGCTCTTTAAAGGACAGGGCGTGAGCTCGGGAGCAAAGATAGGAGCGCGCGAGGGCTCTAAACCGCACGGACAAATTCAGGCAAAAAGGTCAGGGAGCGGTGGTGACGCCCTCCCGTGTCCGGCCTCGGCGTCCCCGCGGTCTGCCTGCCCCGGCCCTTCTCCGATTTCGCCGGGGCGTGTCTGGAAGCTGGACGGAGGAAACGCTCGCCGTCGTGGCGAGCCACGAAGAACAGGACGTGGCGAGACGTTGCCCATTTCGGCTGCAGCACAGCAGAGCAGAGTCGTGCTAGCCAGTTCTTCACGCTGTTATGTTATTTTATTTTATTTTTCGAAAAAAAAAAAAAAGGGGGGGGGAGAACGCTGCATCGAGCAAAGCGGCCCAGAAATTGATGAACGGGCCTTACAGCCCAGTATCTTTTATGGGCCAGTAAAACAAACTCTCACGGGCTGCCTCTTCAACTTCAATGGGTAGGCTGCGCGAAAACACTGGGCGCTTGGGCTGGGCGGAAGAACCAGCCAACGGAAAAGGTCACGTCCCTCGACTTCCGTGATAGTCTATCATCTATAAACTCTAGAACCAGACAAAATATATCCCTCAACTTTAAAAAACCGTTTATATTACATCTCTTGATGGTTTTCGATAGTGGTTTTGCTACAATAAAAATTGTTTTATATTTTTTTTTTCGGCTAAATCTTTAAAAAATCATAGTAAATCACAAAAAATCATAAAATAGATCTAATTTTTTTAGACTCTACATAAGTAGATCTACACATAAACATATAATATGATATACTTTGATACAAATTTTTACGGTAGATTTAGATCTATGCATTTATGTAATTAAAATAAATTATACAAGAAAAAACTTTGTACTAAAAGTATATCATATTATATGTTCACCATGTAGATCTACTTATGTGGAGTCCAAAAAAAATTAGATTTTAGATTTTATGATTTTTCTATGATTTACTATATTTTTTCAAAAATTTAGCCAAAATAAATAAAAAAGGCAAAACCATTGTTCCTGCAGCAAACCCATTTTTACTATAGCAAAACCATTGTTAAAAACCATCGAATGATGCAATATGAATGGTTTTAAAAGTTGAGGGATGTGTTTTAGCCGGTTTTAGAGCTTAAGGATGATATGCGGACTTTTTGTAAAAGTTGAGGAACCTAAAATAGACTTTTTCCTTAACTAGCCAAACTATCCCGTAAAATTCTCGCGCCCAACTGTGCCGACGCTCTCGCGCACGGGCCTTATTTCTACTTTCTTGCAGGCCCAGTTTCTCTACGGCCTAGTAAAATCCTCTCGCACTGTCGGTTTATTTTGCCTGAAGCGAAACTGTTGGTCGACTGTGGAGAGCTTAGCTCCTCATTCTTCAGCTCCCCTTAATTGTCTGATATAGCGATTCTATTGGATTACTAGGTGGAAGCAGGGGTGGAAAGATAATGAGGATCAATTCTCTGCTGATTTCCACCAGAATATAACAGGGGAGCAGAGTGAAGTAGGTTTTTTTAGCTCCCAGCGCCCTATGTAAATGGAGAAGTAATTCCTCTCCTGATCCCCACCTGAATCAGTTGGCATTTTTAGCGTTTAGCTGGTTGGGGCGATTCTCTTCAAAGAAGCCGAAGCTGGAGCTCTCCCCCAAACGGCTCCTTCTAGCGGCCGAGATCAGACTTTGGATTCTATATTGTAATTTGAAAAAATAAAATTTATTATAAAGAACCAATACCCAAATATAGAAAGAAGCTAGAAAACTAGTTTTTAAGCGAAAAGACGAAAAGGGACAGCTTAAACAAATAGGCCCTAAGATTCGCTTTTGGCAGGGCTTCAGCTTCTCAAAAATGGTAACACTAAAATGCCACAAAAAAAATCCTTTGGCTTTTAGTCCCAAACGGCTTCAGCTTCATCTTTTTTTTGTTTGATTTTGGCTTCTAATCCGTTTTCGCATGTGCACTTTTAGCAAGGCCTTTGATTAAGTAGGTGAAGAAAGCTTAACAAAAATATTGTTAAAGAGGGAATAAAAGGGTCTACTTGGTTCTGTCGTGAGCTATGAAAAAAATATTGTGAGCTGCTATAAATTATATGTTGTTAAAGAAACTCTAAGTTGTCTGATTAAAAAAAAACTAAAGACCTACCATTTCTCTTTTATCTCCGTTAAAACAACTACAAAATGTCTCTTTGTTTCCATCCATTTAGAAAAGTTACAAGCTGATAGACAAAAGCATGGTCCAAGGTGATGTAAAAATTATTACTACACGGTGAATGGCTTTCTACTTTTCTATTGCAAAGCACTTTCCAAAGAGAGTGCATACAGGGGGCTAATCTTCATTACACTTCCATAGAATTATTTTCCTCATGGACAAATTATGTCCTTCATCTTGCTTTGGCATTAACTCCTGAGGTGCCATGCAGAATTACGCGCGCTGTAGCACCAAAAACGGCTCAGGTCGTCGCAGTGTTTTTTTTTTTTTTTGGCTCCTCCGTCTTTTCGGATTCGTTAGCTCCCCATGCATGCTCTCAAACTAGTAGAAACTGCGAAGCAGAGAAACTAGTACTAGCTAGTGGCAGTTCAGTATAGAGATATCACGTCAAGTCGTCTATAGATCTACCAGAACCTCAAGGCAGTTTTCTACTAGGTCAATCAAAATAAAAGAAGTGCTATACTCCCTCCATATCGCAATTAGAAGTCGTTTAAGACAGGATTACGCTTACCAAAAAGTGCTAAAGAGTGATTAATTATGGGGTATTTTTCCATGTCTGCCCTTATTAAATAGCCATGTGGTTGCCATCTTTACAACAACAAAGTGTAGTCCGGTTGGCTAGTCTTCTGCAGCTCGGGGCTCGAGATCGCCGGTTCGAGTCCCCTCGCACGCTCGGCTGTGATTTTTGCCTGCCATGCATTTTGCAGAGGGGCAGAATCACACGAGACACATGCTATTAAAGTGGCGCAAGAAACGAAGTAGAGGGGCAGCAACGTCCAATTTTCAAGCCGGACGCAGGACGACTTCTTTTACTACTTTACGGAGAGAGGCCAGAATGACCAGTAATTACAGTATGGAGGGAGTACGTCAAGACATAACATCAACTCTACAGATTTACCTGAAAGTAAATGAGAAATCGCAAATGAAGACGCCGCCGACTATTCTCCTCTTAATGAAAAACGGGCACACCACCCGATCGCGAAAAAAAGACGCCGCCGACTATACAATCAGAGCACAAGGCAGATATCATCAGGCAAGCCATATATCAGCCGGGCGACGGGGCAAAGAGATTTTTACGTTGTCGTCATTCTTTAATCCTCTTATTACAAGTCCTTTCCATGATAAAAAAGAACGCGCTGCCACTCAGTGTACACAGAAAACTGCTATATATTTGTGCTTTTAATTGTTTATTGTTACCAACCAGCCTTTCATACCAGACACTCATCAGACAGCTTATTGGAGCCTTCGGCTCTTCGGTCTAATTAACGCAGGTCACGTAACTGTAATTAACATTTGTGTTACTTTCTGGGAACGTTTGAGTCGTGTCCTCGTACAGATGCAGGCAAAAGTCGTTAAAATTTTTTTGTGGTCGGATAAAACTGAACTTTCTGGCTCGTACCTGGTCGCTGTTGTTTGTGACTCAGCGAGAGGTACATACCACCCGGTACTTCAATTTTGCATGTACGCCAAGGTAGTAGTTACTCCCTCCGTCCCAAAATAATCGTTTTCATTTTCCGAGAAATAATTGTCAGTAATTTTTATAAATAATAAATATTATCGATTAGTATCATAATTAGTATCATTGAAAAGATCTTTGAGTCTAGTTTTTTAACAAATTTATTTGGAGACACAAATATAGCACGTAAAATCAAGTCAAACTTGTGGCACGAAAAACTGAAAAACGACAATTAATTTAGGGACGGAGGGAGGGATATATTTTTCAAAAAAAATAGTAGTTATATTGACAATGCAAAGGTAAAATCATTTTATTTGACATGGACAACAAAGCAAGTGATATGATATTTATATTGGAACTGGTAGAATCACTGGCCAGTGATTGGAAGCAGCAGACTACTCATCCATCCTCTACTGTGTGTTCAACAACAACTTGGTGTTGAACATCTGTCCGTTTCAAAGATTACTCTAGTGAGTTTTTTGTTCATGGTAAACGTTCTGCGCATGACTGCTAAGAAATACTCTAGCTAGCTAGGTGGTCTACATATAGAGTAATAATGTATATAGAGTTCAGGACTTCAGATCAGGTTTTTTATACTATTAACTATTTTTATACTATTAACTAACTCAAAACCATCTCAGTATGTCTCAGAGAGAGCTGTAGTTATTTGCTAATGACGCCTCTTACGTACCCTAATAACCCTAAGAAATGCAGTATACAGGGGTAGTTGAGAGGATAAACAGATTCCGGAGTAGTTGAGAGGATAAACAGATTCCTAGTAGTCACGTCACGTCAGCTCTTTGAGATCGCAGATCAGTTTCCAGTACGGAAAACAAAAGCAAACAACTTGGCTGACCTGAGATGCTCCATTCCATTAATCCATTCCATCCTCGGTCCAATCATGACCTGCCTTCACGTAGCAAACAACCTGCGATCGTACCTTCTCCTACCATTAGAACATCTAGCATATAGTAGGCATGACTGCAATTCTTCTTATTAACAACTCATATATGGGCATGTTTAGGTGGAGACCGCGGCATGCAGTTGGAAAGTCCGAGTGGTACTGCAGGCGGTCAGCGTCACATGCATTTTTTTTTTTTTTTTTTTTTTTGAAACACACATGCAGTTGTTACCTACCTACCCAGCTTGCCGTCCTATTCCGGTACTAATTACTAGGTGAAAGCGAGATGTACATGGACTCACTGAATCCTGACATCGAACAAGTTCATCTGTGATCTGTCCATTGTCATATACATACCTTTTAGCTGATGTATTTTTATTAGATTAAAGGCTTTAGCCCAGCTTTATTACAATGCTTAACGCTGAATCTAGATCCTTGTTACTCAGTGAATTAATCCCTGTGGGCACAGAGAATGTGATCGTTTGATGCACTGCCATTTTCATGAAGTTGTGCAGTAACTTCAGAAACCTGGATGCCTCACGACCTGCAGCACATGCAACGACCACGGGGAACAGGAACACAATGCAACAAGTAAGATGGAAGAAGCAAAGTGCCACCCGATATGTGCCGTGAGAGCTTCAAGGCGCGGTCGTACTGATCCCGTGCGGTGATCCCTTGTCCACTGATGAGATGGGAGTTGCTGATTTTGGAGGCAATGCTGCTCCAGCTTCAGTGCAGCGTCACACATCGCAAGGGCGGATATAATTAATATCGTCGCCAATAATTGATGGTTTTGATGAGCACGTACGTAGCAGGACTAAAAAATTTCGGTGGGAATGGAAGCTTGGAACGAACCGAGGGACGCCGCAACTTGGCTCTTTTTTATTTCGATTCGAAGTGTGCTTCGCTCGACCGTACCTCGGTGAGACAGCACGCAACTTTGTCTCTCTCTCGTTTTACTTGTTCTTCCCGCTCCTTGCGACTCCACCAATCATCGGCTACAGTTCTCAAGAACTGAACCAGCTAGTACATACGTACGTACTGAGGTTTGCCTGTTGCCGCACCTTCGGGCGAGGCCAACTGCATGCGCCACAATTATCTGAAATCCTGTATTAGTTTGGCACTATGGTCAATGCATGGGGGTAGCCGGGTAGGATACAGGACCAGATGATGAGCAGCTTTCTTTTCTCCTCTCGAAGAAACCATGATACCATGAACAGCTGCTTCTTCCTTCTGCTATACGAACAAGACATTACTAAATCCATCTATATCTCTAGAGTTTAAATTCCTAGAAAAATGCTCGAAAACTCTAAAAGCAAACCATTTCCCTGCCGTAGTCAGTACAAAATGTTTTCTAGAAAAAAAAATGTGACCAATCTTTGCCTATGATTTTCGAGTCCCCAGAAAAACATGCTGCCATGCTAACATAGTGATCGACATGAAGTGTGACCAAGCTTTTTAGCGCTTTTTTTTTTTTTGTGTGTGTGTATATGCCATGGAGGGCCCTCCTCTTGCGGGCTGGAGGCTAGTGTTCCATGTCGCTCAGGGCGCTTGTACAAATTTGTTTTTCTACCTTAAGTGATTAGGCAAAGCTCCTGCTAATTCTTTTTTATAAAATAGTGACACGAGATAAGGTATTACCCATAGAAATTTGAATTTTAGGGAAATAATTTGACTTGGCAAACACTATCTTCCTAAGGCTTCGAGTCCCTATGGGTATGGGAGCTTTGGAAACACTCCTTTATATGCTTGCGAACGGATGTATGCACAAGCGAGTTTTGTAATGACAAAATGAAGACGAATGCAATAAGAATTTTTACTTACGTTTAAAGCCTTGCGGTTTATTCCAAATCTTGTGTACTTATCTGTTTTTTAAAAGTTTTAGGTCATGTTCCCTTTGGATTTCAACCATGGCTTAGGGTTTTTACAACCCAAAACTAGAACTGGAAGGCAAATTTTCACCCCATATTCCACAATGCAGCTAAGGAACGCTCCACGAATTACACAGAATCTGCAATTACGGTTGAATTATATGGGACCCACATGTAAAACCGAATTTGTTGAGAAAAGATGCATCAAAGCTAGAAATCGATCTAACTAACTCCAGCACGAGAAATAATGGAGCTTAGCACGATGCTAGGTATATTCTGATGTGTTCATCAATGGATTTCCAAGGTAACCAGTGCTAAGCTCAAATAAGAATGATATTCAGAGTTAATATAGCCAAAATATTGAACCATGTATGATCCATATCAAGATTCGAAGTTTTAGCAAAATTTTGTCAAAATTGTATGAATTTTGGTGATTCTGGAGTGGCTGAAAATATATGCTAAATTTTGTATTACACTAATGCATGTGCTTTATTGTAATTTTCTATTATTTATGTTGCATATTTTTCTACTCAATAGATGTGTGGTCATAATCATGCTACTAATTTTTTTTCAGATATAATTATTTTTTAAAAACTGTATCTTTTGTTCAATTTCACTGAAATTTTGGAGAAATTTTATGAATTTTCGAAATTTTGGGAGTGGCCAAAAGAACTGAATACCGGAATTGAAAACCTGATCCATTTTGACCAGATTTTGCAACCTGACAATCCACTTTCTACCAGTTTTCTCAGCTTTTGATATGTACTGTCTTAAAATTGCCCTAGCGCACCCAGAATAACTACAATCTATTTGTTTCAGCTTTGGATCCTCAGCTTTCGCGATCTAGCTTTCCATGGTCCATGATATAATTTGTTTCAGCTTTGGATCCTCAGCTTTCGCGATCTAGCTTTCCATGGTCCATGATATATAATTTATTTTTCACAATCCAAAACTGAATAAACACGTCCTTACTGTACCTGAGAAAGCCATCACAGCTTGACTCCACTGAATACAACAGACGATCATCAATCAGAGTTAGCTGCCTATGGATGACTCCACTGAATACAACGGACGATCATCAATCAGAGTTAGGCAATGAATTTGTTTTGAAATCAACAATGAAATCAACAAATGTACTATGTATTTAAATTTTGAGCAACACTGTATACACCTGTAGCTGTAGGTATTAAGAACAAGTATAAATAGACCAATAATCATGCATTCTGCATCGTCTAATTATATCAATTACTAGTTGTCAACTTGCATTGGAAGAAATTAAGAACAAGTAACCATGCATTCTCCCCCATGCTCATGACATGCATGCAGTTAGTTAATCTGCAGAGTCATGAGCAACGCAACAGCACCTTGTCCACAAGCTTATATTTAAGTTTATATAATCACTTGTCAGCAAAAGATCCAGCGGTCGGCTTCACAATTTGTCGTCTTACGCGAGAAATTCTTCTGCACTGGCTTATGCATGAGAGGCACGCAGCATTTAGTTTTAAGAAATACTACTAGTTATTTATTTAATCATCAAAGAGAGACACCTAATTAATCTGCGAGCTTATTGTTAACCACAGTTGAAGCACCAGTCAGCAGATCCAACAACTTCACGGTACACATCCTCGTATTCCTGTTGGCGGGGGAGGTAGGCCCTACCAGCAGAGAGGGAGGAGCGGAGGTCCCTGTGGGCCTCCGCCGATGGGCTCTCCAAGGCGGAGGTCCCCGACCTCTGGTGGGCCGTCTTAACTATGTTCCTCAGAAACCGGAAAACAAAATAAATTCCTTCATTAATTGTTCAACCAACCTTCCAAACAGTGAAGAGCTTCCCCTTTATAGGAGCCCCTTCCTGCCTCATCATTCATGTTTACAACTTTGCCCTAGAACCCTAGAAGCATATTCCAGGCATATGCTGTCCTAACTATTCCCCGTGGGGGGTAGAAGAGTCCGCACCCTCTTGCCTCTTGGGTCGGGTTGTAATTCACCTTTCAAGTCCAGCCCACGCTGCTTCCTAGTTTCTTGTCCCAGAGCCTTCGCCTCGCGCCGCTTCTTCGTGGTTGCCCTGGCTGGCCTGAGCCTCTATCGGTGTTTAACCACCGATAGCCTACTACGGGGTACCCGCGGTAGTTGATTCGGACCTCGGCGAATACCGAAACTCGGCGGTCACGCAAGAGATGTTCGGTTTTATCCTGGTTCGAGCCCTTGTTCGACGAGTAAAAGCTCTAGTCCAGTCGGCCTTGGCCTTTTGCGTTGGATTGATCGTGTGTATTCTGTCTCTGTTACAAAAGGGTGCCCTCAGCCTCCTTTTATGAGAAAGGTGGCCAGGGCTTTGGTGTAGTCCTAATCGGACTAGTAGATAGTGTCCTATTCTAAATTACATAAGTTACTTTCTAAAAGTCTAACTAGGACGCGCCGTCTCTTAGTTGGAGTCGACTTCCTTGGTCCTGATCTCTGATTCTTTGTCGCGGGATCTGACTGATGGGCCCGCTTCTCTGAGTTCCACGCTGATAAGGGACCGTCTTGGTCCCACATCGACAAGCCCCAAGCATTTCGAGGCTGAGCGACTTGTTTTCTTGGGCGAAGCCTTGAAGTGGTCTTCTAAAGATCTTTCGGGAGAGTTCTTTTTCGAGGTGCACCGTTGGTGCACTCAATGAGTGTAGCCCCCGAGCCTCTTACTTTTTTGGTACAAAGAAGCTGAAGGGTTTTCTGTAGTTTCTGACTTCTTTTTCCCCGACTTCTTTTCTGAGGAGTGTGCACTCATTGAGTGTAGCCCTTGAGCCTCTTGCTTATTTGGAACAAAAGCTAGAGGGTCTGAGTACCTTGAGAAAAAAGTAGAGGGTGTATGCCCTGTAGCCCCCGAGCCTTTGTCCGAGTACTTTAGTACCCTGGTCAAGGGTTCTCAAACTTTATCTGGTTTCTTTTTACTTTTGTGTCAGTTTGTTTGGTTGGTAGTTGAGCCTTGGATTCCCTTTCTTCATGTGCTTTGCAGCCTCTTTGTGATGGTATATTCTTGGTATATGCCTTCTACTGGCTTCCTGTGAACCGGCCTTGAGTCATGTCGGCCTTCTTTTTGTCTTGTGTTGGCACTTCTAACGTCGCTACGAATTAACGAGATTAGAAATGCATGGTATTTAAATTAACTTGTCATTAGCAACTAGCCACTTCTTTATCACTAGCATTCCTAAGCATGAATTAAGTTGTCATCCCTAATTGTAATGCTAAGAAGCAAATATAGATTTACATATATTATTTAATATGACTAGATAGAGATATATATATATATATATATATATATATATATATATATATATATATATATATATATATATATATATATATATATAAACTAAAAATAGATTCTGCAAGCGGACAGATAATTATACCATTGTAGCATTTTACCTAGAAGAGTTCTACCAAAGTTGTCGATTTATATTTATACCACTTTGGGAAAGCTTTGTTATAAACTCTATCTATTATATTGATAAGAAAAAGTATATATAATGAATAAGTGATATTACCAATGTCATCTACTCTACTCATAACAGGCGAGAGGTCACAAGATAAATATGGATAAATATGGGTGATAGCATAATCAAGTATCATAATTATATAAATAATCATCGAGCATTGTCTGTCATAATCATAGTTAGCCAATGGATAAACTAAGGAGTTAATTGTCTAAGGTAATTCTATAACTACATCAATGAATAACTCTAATTAGTGCAATTACATCTAGTAATCATCGTTAAGTCAACCCTATATCATGATCACATGTAAGGGGGCATCAACTAGGAAGGATGTGAAACGTAGTCATTATCCAACTTCGCGACCGTGCCCCTCGCTGTCCTACACACGGAGGGTGGACTACGAGGGAACCAACGCGCAATTTGTCACCTACGCGGACTACCACACGTCCCGGCATGTCGTGGTGCACTCGCAGACAAACAAGATATCTATACACCACGTCTACATATTGTCTATCATCTACCCATTGTACACTTGGATAAACGCTATACGAGCAATTACATAAATTCAATAAGATCAAACTAACTAAACTAGACATATAATCAAAGTAGACAATGACTATTGCAATTAAGAACATATGAACTATTAAGAATAATGTCTCCTTAATCTGAATAATGAATACAATAAGAAAGAAAGAACTAGAACTATACCGAACTCCTGCGCTCTCAGGCATTGCAGGGGGCTCCAGATCCCGATGAAGAACTAGATCTTCTCTACTTCTAATCTAACTAACTAGAACTATGAACTAGAAGGCTCTTGATGAATTTGAAGGCTTCTTGATGAACTTGATGGCTTGAGGCCTTGATGAATAATGAATTGGCTCTCTCCGGGGGGTCTACCCATATATTTATAGTCCTATTGGGATGAACGTGTGCCACAGGATCAAACCCGACTTAACCAAGGGCCGAGATGCATCGGGAGAGGCGGTGGAGGAAGCTTCCGGAAGGAGGGGCAAACCCTAGCGGGGCGCCGCCCGGCCCCGTGGTGGTGCCCGCCCCCACCTGTTGCTTCGGGTGTCTTCCGAGTCTTCCTAAGTCCAATCGTGATATTTCCCGTGGCGGATAAGTTTCGTGTTTATTTTACACTTGAATCCCCTTTTTCAGCTTTTCTCGAATAATCCATGGAAAATATAGAATATACAAAACTCGTGAAAATTGTCAGTTAAAACCCTAAACTAGTGTGTTTTCATGTATTCTCTTGTGTCTAAAGTTCTAATGAATGTTGACGTTATCCACCATCAACATCTTGGTAGACGGTTCATGTACGCCGATCTTGGTCTATAAAAGGGGTCTTCTCCATTGTTCTTAGCATCCGGGTTGAGCTTTCTTACGTTCTTGGTGAAGATGATTGTTGGCATTTCTAACGTCACTACTAAAAATAGAGATAAACCCTACCTCTAGCAATGGCGCCAAAATGCTCGGTATTAAATTAACTTGTCATTAGCAACTAGCCACCTATTTATCACTATCATTCCTAAGCATGAATTAAGTTGTCATCCTTAATCATATTGCTTAAGAATTAACTATAGATTTACATGTATTCAATATGACTAGGCGTAAGTAAAAGATATGAATATAAAGATAAGAATATAAACTAACTGGTTCTGCAAGTTTTACGGATAATTATACCGTTGTAGCATTTTACCTAGGGAAGTCATCCAAAGTTGTCGATTTATATTTATACTACTGGGAAGGTCTATATGTAGGACTTATAAACTATAACTTATACTATTGATGTGAAAGGCAAACCATAACTAGAATCCTACTCATAACGAGGGGATAAGTCACGTGATAAAAGATATATATGATAAATAATAATAATGATCAGTCATCATAAATAGATAAACATCGAGCTCTTCTAGTCATAACAATAGCTAGCCAATGGATAAACTCGGGAATAAATGCTAAGGTAATTCAATAACTACGTCAATGAATAACTCTAATTAGTGCAACTACATCTAGCAATCATTGTTAAGTTAACCCTATATCATTATCACATGTAAAGAGGCATCAACTAATGAGGGTACTAAGACACAAAGGTCACCTCCTTCGCGACCGTGCCCATGCTAGTCCCACGTGCGGAGGGTGGACTACGAGGAACCAACGCAAATTGTCACCTGCGGACTACCACACGTCCCGGCACGTCAGGGTGCACTCGCAGATAAACAAGATATCTAGACACCACGTCTACATATTGTCTACCATCTACCCAACGGCCGCTTAGGTAAACGCTATACGAGCAATTACATGAATTCAATAAGATCAAACCAACTATCCTAGACATATAATCAAAGTAGACAATGACTATTGCAATTAAGAATATATAAGAGATTAAGAACAATGTTGCCTGAATCATAATGAATACAATAAGAGAAAGGTACTAGATCTATACCGAACTCCGCGCTCGCATGCACGCCGGGGGCTCCTGATCCTGTTGAAGAACTAGAACTCTTCTACTTCTAACTAGGCTAAAGCTATGAACTAGAGAGGCTCTGATGAACTAGAGAAGGCTCTTGATGGCTGGATCTCCAAATGACTTGATGCCTTAGGGAGGGGGTCTACCCCTTTATTTATAGCCCGGTGGGATCGACGTGCACCGCAGGATCAAACCGACGTAACCAAGGGCCGAGATGACTCCTCGTAGGCGGTGGAGGAAGCTTCCAGAAGGGGGGTCGAAACCCTAGCATCAGGGCGCCGGGCGGCCCCAAGGTGGGGCCGGCCGGCCCCACTTTTCCTCCTCTCGGGGTCCCGTT
Organism: Chrysopogon serrulatus; assembly: GCA_015844335.1. Taxonomy (NCBI): domain Eukaryota; kingdom Viridiplantae; phylum Streptophyta; class Magnoliopsida; order Poales; family Poaceae; genus Chrysopogon; species Chrysopogon serrulatus. Next base: position 38,105 of record JADLZL010005535.1, on the reverse strand, counting down.
GCTTTCGGGTGTCTTCTAGATGGTTCCCGAGTCCAATCGTGATATTTCCGTGGCGGATAAGTTTTCGTGCTAAATATGCACTAGAATCCCTCTTTTTTTTTTTTTTCCGAAAATCACCGTAGAAAATACGTAATATGCAAAACTCGTGGAATTTGTCAGATAAAGCCCTAGACTAGTGTGTTTTCTTGTTTTCATTCGGGTAAAAAGCCCTAGTAATGGTTGACGCTAACGAGTGTCAACAATGATTGTCTGTGAGGTTGATCAGCTCCCGGGCTTCTTGTCGTTCCTTGTTGTGTAACTTGTAGCAAATGTTGGAGCTATTGTGAACAAGATTAGAAGTAGGCTAATCTTGGCATGTCGTCCGTAGTGGGACACAGTGGTGGCAAATGTTGGAGAGGTTGTGACGTGGGTGGCCTTCGTTGAGCTGCCTCGTCTTCCAGCATATTTCCTTCTTGCTTTCGATGTTGTCTTTGGCTTGGATCAACGTGTGTTGTCGACTCTTCTTCAGTGGATTACCCGAACTGAGCCATTGTTCTGTCTTCTTCCTCGCCCTTCTTGCGTGGTGGGATTCAGGCCAGCATGTGTTGAGGATACTTGCTTGGTTATCCACCTTAAGGGTTCGGACATCCAGTGCAAGTTCCTGACATGCGAGGCATTTCTTGAGGTGTTTTCGCTCTTCTGCGAATACGTTGATCTAGGATGCATACTCCTGCTATTGGAGATATTGAATCTTGGTGGAGGTTTCTGCCTAGCCTATTATCTTTGTAGAATCTATTGTAAATTAAGGGTACTTTGCTTTGTAACAGACTTCTTTGTATGGTTGTATCCTCATAAATGCTGAATGAAATGATCTCTAGTATATTTGTTTTATTTCGGAGACCTGTTCGTTGTATCCGGTAATACTTTTTCTTTGATGTATTGCTGCTGCTGTGTGTTGTTGCTCCTTGCTTCTGAGTTGTTTTTTGTAATATATCCTCTGATTTTGCTGACTCCTGGGTTGTTTTGAGGTTCTTATGCAGAACTGGGTTGTTTTTTGAAGTAGTGCTGTTTGTTTTGTCTGCTTGCTTTCGAGCTGATAGGTTCTTTTGAGTAGCTGACTTTTTTTGTCCTGTGAAGGATGTAGAACTTCTTTACTGAACTCTTTCTTTGTTGGGCCCGTGATTGCTGTGCCGTCCGTTTCTTTCTGTTGTGAGATAACGTTATGATGACTGTAGCTTCCGATATTACTGGATCCATTCGTTATTGTGTATTGCAACTGTTCGCCTTTTTATCGTTACACTTAAATGGGCTCTGTAAATGGGCTTTATCTTTAGGGCAACGTAGGATGCCAACCGTTTCGGCTTCCGGTTTTCCCTCTATAAATCTATACGCTCTTCCTATTGTTCTGATCCCTTCTAGTGCTTGAAAAATTAGGGTTTATTTCCTCCCTTTTTGAACAGTAACCTCTCCTTCCTTCTCTGTCCTTTCCAATGGCCGGTAATGGAGATCATGGTAAGCGTCCAGCGATTGAAGATCTAGATCCTCGTCCCCCTCGTCGCTGGCTTCTTGAGCTTGGGTGGGTTTTTCTAATTCTGGTTCTTTCCTTTTGTTTTTATTCTGATCTCTTTTTTCTTTTCTGCAGCATCGTCGTTTCCCATGCTCAAGCTGCTACTGTAGGTTATCGTCTAGGTGGTGCTGGTCCTTCTGCTGTTCCAGCGGTTAGTGAAGAGGTGGATCAACCTGTTCCAGTGGTTATTCTTCCTGACATTTGGGTTGTTGAAGAACAAGTGGGTGAGCCCTCGGCGCTTCCTGAGGAAGCTGTTGAGGGACAAGAGGTTGAGCCCCTGGCGCTTCCTGAGGAAGCTGCTGAGGGACAAGAGGGTGCCGAGGGGTAGATGCCCTCGTCCCCGGCGTTGATGATCTTCGTGCTGAGGTGGTTGCTGCTCGGGCGCAAGAGCGGATGAGACCATCCGCATCGGGTGCCGCTTGAGCAAAGATGTGGGCCGACTTCAGGCTGCACTTGAGGCGGCTGAAGAGAGGGCTCGAGTTGCTCAACAGTGACTTGCAGATGTTGATTTTCAGCTTCTTGGTGAGTTTCTTTTCTTGCTTTCTGATTCTTTTGTTTTTCTGTCTTTCTGACCGATTGTCTTGATTTCCTTTTCCGTAGAGATGACTCGTCGTTTTAATGAGCTTCAGGCGGCCGTGAATGTTGCTGCTCTCCATGCCAATGCCTAGGGGCCTACTGTGGCAGCCCGAGTGGGGAATATCTCTGCTCGGATTGATCAAGTGGCGCTTCATGGCGTTTGTCAGGGGGCTCGGATTGCTCTTGCAACTGCCCAAGTTGAAATGGGAGAAGATTTGAGTATCCTCAATTTTGCTTTGCCTTTTGATCAGGAGTCCGTAGATGACTTCATTGATAGTTTCGAGGCAGCTGTAAATCGGATTGCTGATAAGGTAGATCCGAGAGACATTGTTCTCCGTACCTTTGTAGAGTAGTCTGTAGTGGGATTCTTCGTTATCCCTTTGTAAATATTTTCCTTCAGTTAGTGAGGTATCCTTTTTAATCCTTAGGAGTTGTCTTTTCTGATGGTATTTTGCCCATCGAGGCAAAGTTCTTGTCTTCTTCTTTATTCTCTTGTCTTGCTTTTTTTCTTAAGGATTTTTCCTGCCTCCTAAGTTGAATCGTGTACTGTTGTTGGTAGACAGAGCGAGTGTTGACCTTTTGCAGTACTTCTTATTGTGAAATCATTCCTGAATATCTGGGCTTGAGCCTGTTTGTGGCCATTATATGCTTTATCTTTTGCGGGCATTTGTGCTCTCATCTAGGTTGTAGAACCTAGGGTAGGGCGAGTGTTAGCTTCATAGCCGTACTCTCATCGGTGTTGTAAAAACAACCCGGAATGGTTGGGCTCAGCCTAGTTTGCAGCCATTTTGCACTACAACAGTTTGCGAACATCTCTGCTCTCATCTAGGTTGAAAAATCTAGGATAGGGTGAGTGTTGGCTTCGTTAGCCGTACTATCATCAGTGTTGTGAAAACAACCCGGAATGGTTGGGCTCAGGCTAGTTCGTAGCTATTTTGCACTACAACGGTTTGCGAGCATCTCTGCTCTCATCCAGGTTGAAAAACCCAGGATAGGGCGAGTGTTGGCTTCGTTAGCCGTACTCTCATCGGTGTTGTGAAAACAACTCAGAATGGTTGGGCTCGGGCTAGTTCGTAGCCTTTTTGCACTACAGCAGTTTTGTGAGCATCTCTGCTCTCATCCAGGTTGAAAAACCCAGGATAGGGCGAGTGTTGGCTTTCTTAGCCGTACTCTCATCGGTGTTGTGAAAACAACCTGGAATAGTTGGGCTCAGGCTAGTTCATAGCCATTTTGCACTACAACTGGTAAGGTCTTTATATTGTGAGTCTTCTTTTGAGTTCTTTTCTTGAAGGATATCCTTATTGCTCTCTGAAAATATTTTATTACAGGTAGTTCCTTCCATGAGACTTCTTTTAGGTGTAAAATCGTCGTAGTTGGCTGATGTGCCAAGAGTTTTTTACTGGTGCTCCTTCTTCTGTTATTAATTCATATGATCCAAGTCCTGTTACTTTGGCTACTATGAAAGGTCCTTCCTATGGACTGAGTAATTTGTGTCTTCCATCAGGTTTCTGTATTCTTCATATGACTAAATCTCTGACTTGTAGGCTTCTTGGTTGGGTACTCTTGTCGTAGTGTCTTCTTAGTCCTTGTACATATCTTGCTGATTATAATGTGGCGTTGATTCTGACTTCTTCTGTGCTGTCGAGTTCTAGTCTTCTTGTTTCTTCTGCTTCCCCCTCGTTGTATTGCTCAATTTTTGGTGAAGTCCAGATTAAGTCTGCTGATAATACCACTTCTGACCCGTATACCAGAAAGAAAGGAGAGTAGCCGGTTGGTCTGCTGATTTGAGTTCTGAGTCCCCAGACTACTTTTGGTAGTTCGTCCATCCATTTTGATCCGTAATCTTTGAGATCTTCGTATAACCTTGGCTTTAATCCTGCTAGAATGAGTCCGTTGGCTCTTTCAATTTGTCCATCTGCTTGAGGGTGGGCAACTGAAGCGTAATCTATGCTGAATCCGCAGTCTTATGCCTAACTTTTGAATTCATTGGCTGTGGAGGGTGATCCAAGATCTGTGATTAGTCTGTTTAGCATCCCGAATCTATGCATGATTTCTTGGATGAATTCCTGTGCTTTTGTTGAGCTGTATTTTACCAAAAGCTTTTATTCTATCCACTTGGTAAACTTGTCGATGGCCACGAATAAGTATTCAAATCTGCCTTTTGACTTCTTGAGAGGTCCGACTTGATCGAGCCCCCGGCATGAGAAAGACCATGCTGGTGGGATGCATATTAGATTGTGGGCTAGTACGTGTGCTTGTCTTGCGAACATTTGGCAATTTCTGTAGTGTCTGACTAGTTCTTCTGCATCTCTGAGTGCTGTGGGCCAGTAGAATCCAGATCAGAAAGCTTTTCCGATAAGTGTTCTAGAAGAGGCGTGGTTTCCACAGCACCCAGAGTGCATTTCTAATAAGATTTCCTTCCCTTACGATGTTGGAACACATTTAAGAGAACTTCTGATGATGCTGCTCTTTTGTAGAGGTTGTTTCCGACTAAGACATAGTTTTTGCTTCTTCGGATGATCCCAGTTGATTCTGTTTTGTTTTCTGGTAGCTTGTTTTCTTTGATGTAGTCGATGAATGTTTGCATCCAAGTTATGTTGTCTGTACTGATAGTCAAAATTTGACTTTCTTCCGACTTGTCTTCGGTTGTTGTTTCGTTAATCTTCTTGATAGATGGCTTGTCTAGTTCCTTGATGAAAACTCCGGTTGGTACCTTTGCTCTGTCTGATCCGAGTTTTGCTAGTACGTCAGCTGCAATATTTGAATCTCGTAAAATGTGATGAATTTCTAGCCCTTGAAAATTTTTCTCAAGCTCGCGTATTTCTGTGCAGTAGGCATCCATATTCTCTTTTGTGCAGTCCTAATCTTTGTTAACTTGATTGACTACTACCGCTGAATTTCCGTAGATGTCTTTTTGATTCCCGAGTGAAGTAGCCACTTGTAGACCATGGATGAGAGCTTCATATTACGCTTCGTTGTTTGTAGCTTGCCATAAGATTTGTAGAACATATTTGAGTTGTTTTCCATCCGGTGCGATAAGAAGTACCCCACTCCCGCCTCTCCTAGTTTTAGAGATCCATCAAGTACATTTTCCAATGGTCTAGGATGGTGTCCGGAGTGGGTTGCTGAATTTCATCCCATTCTCAAGATGAAGTCGGTTAGTGCTTGGGATTTGATGGCTTTTCTTAGAGTAAACTCAATCTTGAGTGCTCCTAGTTCGACTGCCCATTTTGAGATTCGCCCAGTTGAGTTTCGATTTTTGAGTATGTCTCCGAGTGGGAAGTCGGTTACCACTATGATTTTATGACTTTCGAAGTAGTGTCCGAGCTTTACGGAAGTTATCGATTACATAGAGTAGTTTCTATACATGAGGATATCTGATTTTTTGAAATTGTGAGAACTTCACCGATGTAGTATACTAGTCTTTGAACTTTATAGGTGCGCCCTTGTTCTTCTCTTTCAACTATGATGGCTGTGCTTACAACTGAATTTGTAGCTGTGATGTAGAGCATAAGGTCTTCATCTTTCTTGGGTGGTACTAGTACTGGTGACGTGCTGATGTAAGCTTTTAGTTTGTCAAAAGCTTCTTGGGCTTCATCGTTCCATATGAATTTGTCTGTCTTCTTTAGTAACTTGAAGAAGGGGAGCCCTTTTTCTCCTAGTCTTGATATGAATCTATTCAATGCTTTGCCATGCAGCCCGTCAATTTTTGTAGGTCTTTAATATCTTTTGGTAGTCCGATGTCTGTTATTGCTTTGATTTGTTTGGTACTGGCTTCAATTCCTCTCTGACTGACCAGAAATCCGAGTAGTTGTCCTGAAGATACACCAAATACGCATTTATTTGGATTATGCTTCCACTTCCATCTTTTGAGATTGTTGAAAGTTTGTTGTAGGTCTTCTATTAGAGTATCTAGGTTCTTTGTCTTAATGACGACATCATCCACATATGCTTCTGCGTTCTTTCCAATTTGATCCCCTAAACAAGTCTGAATAGCTCTTTGGTAGGTTGGCCCTGTATTTTTGAGTCCAAAAGACATTGTCTTGTAACAATATGCCCCGAAGGGAGTGATGAAGGATGTCTTACTTTGGTCTTCTTCTTTTAATACGATCTGATGGTATCCAGAGTAACAATCCAGGAAAGATAAAAGTGCTGCTCCTGCTGTTGAATCCACGATTTGATCGATCCGAGGTAGCCCAAATGGATCCTTTGGATAATGCTTGTTGAGATCGGTGTAGTCGACACACATGCGCCACTCGTTTGAGTTCTTTTTGTGCACCAAGACGGAATTAGCTAACCAGTCTGGGTGTAAGATTTCCTTAATAAAGTCTACTGCTAGTAGCTTGGCTATCTCTTTCTTAATTGCTTCTTTCTTGTTGGGTGAAAATCATCGTAGTCTCTCGCTTTGAGTGTCTTGATCCTTTGTTGACTTCTATTTTGTGCTCAGCTAACTCCCTTTGACTCCAGGCATATCAGCTGGTTTTCAGGCGAATATGTCCTTGTTGTCCCGTAAGAAGTTGATGAGCGCGAGTTCCTATTTGATAGGTAGGTGAGTGCTGATAGTGGCGGTTTTGAAAGGGTCACTAGTGCCTAAGTCGATTTTCTTCATTTCTTTGTCTTCTGGTGGGGTAAGAGTGCTTTGTTTCTTTGCTGGTATTTCCATATCTTCTATTCTGACTTCTGCCATTGCTGTGTTGATTTCTCCTTATGTTTTTGATGAAATTTGAATGTCTTGTACATCGCATTCGAAGGCCCGTTTTAAATCGCCTTTGAGTGAGAGTACTCCGTTAGGTCCTGGCATCTTGAGGAGTAGGTATGGATAATGAGGTATAGCCAGAAATTTTGCCAGTGCTGGTCTTCCAAGTATAGCGTGATAGGATGATTCAAAATCTGCGACTTCAAATCTGATGAGTCCTGTACGATAATTTGTTGGGGTTTCGAAGGTAACAGGTAAGGTTATCTGTCCGAGAGGCATTTTTGGCTTTCTGGGTACTATTCCATAGAAAGGTACGCTTGTAGGTGTGATCATTTTTGAGAATTCTGGTCCCATCTTTCTTAATGTATCAGCGAATATGATATTGAGTCCTGGCCCCCCATCGACGAGTACTTTGGTGATCAGAATCGCCGCAATTGTTGGTCCGAGTACTAGTGGGTAAAGTCCTGTGTTCCCAACACTTGTCCATTGATCTTTTCATGAGAATTGTATTGAATATTGTGACCGGTTTAGGTATCGAGGGGTAGCTGGTTCTGCTGCCATAATTGTTCGCCAAGCGAGCTTGTCTTCTTGTTTGCTTCTTGATCCGGGGACCCCTGAAAATATAACTACTACTGTTGCTCTTGGATTTTGAAATTCGTTATCTGTTGGGTCGTCTTCCTTTTTTTCTCTTTGCTTTCCTCCTTCTTGGTGTTTTCTTTTTTCATGTAGTTTTCGTGGAAAATACGGTAGTCTCCCATCGGATGATTTCCTGTCGGATGATAGATGCATCACATTTTCTCTAGTTCTTCGAACCTCCTGGCTGGGTAGAATCTTCTTCTTTCAGTAGACGTCACTGTCTTATCTGAATATCTTTTCCGGTTGTGATATTCTTGCCCTTTGTTCGGGTTGTTCCATCTTTCTAGGTTATTCCGTCTATCCGGGTTGTTCCTTCTATCTGGGTTGTTTCTTTTGTCTAAGTTGCTTCTGTTATTTTGATCTAGAAATCTCTCTCGTGTCTTCTCTTCTGCTGTAATCATTTTCTCAACGGTGCGCTTGAATTCCTTGTTTGTTCAAGGATTTTTCTTTTGCAGAAATCATAGAACATCCACTTTATTTTGAGTCCGTATGAAAAAAAGCTTCAATTACTTCTCTTTTCGGTAATATCATGAACTTGAGCCCTTAATTCTCTGAATCTTACAGTAGAAGTCCCCTCGAGACTTTCACCATGATTTTGGTTTAGGCCTTTCAATTGCAGCTTGAGTTATCGGATGAGTGATTATTCTGTGAAGTTTTCGCGAAAAGCCTTACGAAGGTCTCCCCAGGTTCTAATTGATTCCGGCCGGAGTTTGTTAAACCATTGCAGTGGTAGTGTTTCGAGTGCCATCGGAAAAAATAGAGCTTTAGTGTCATCGTCTCCTCCGGCTAGCTCGATTGACTGAGAATAGATCCTGAGCCACTGCGTTGGCTCTGTTTTTCTGTCATATTTGGAATGATTTGAAGGTTTGAATTTATGGGGTAGCCTGATGGTGAGTAATATGTCTGTAAATCAAGGAAATCTATCCGGTGCTTTCTCTGGTCTGTAATCAGAATCTGCCTGGCTGTCGAACCGAGTTGGTGATCTGTGAAGGCTTTGAGGTGGTGGCGTGGGTAGTCTTTCTCTGTTTTCTCCTGTTCTTTCTGACCAGTCGTAGTGTGGTCGAGTTCTCTTGTCATCGCTTGGGGCGGATAATCTTTCAAATGCGGATACCCTCCGGCTTCTTTGACTTGGTTGCTCGAAAGGTGTGTGCCGTGGGGGTACCCGGTCGTTCTGTATCCTTTGTGCAGTAGCTTTGAGTAGATTTTTGAGTCTAGCTTGTTCTTCGCTTGGGCGAGGGATGGCATCTATTTCGTTGATTAGTTCTTGTATCTTATCGATGGGATCTAACTTGGTTCTTGCCGAGGCACGCCTCTCCTCTGCTTCTCTTTCAGCCATCCTCTCATTGTAGTTGGCTAGATCTTCTTCGTACTTGCGCCAAGCCTCCATGCGCTCCTGCACCAGGCTTCTCTTCCTCCTTTCTTTTTATTTCTTCTTTCTCTTGCTAGTCTTTGGCTATCAGTTTCTCCTTCCCTGGCTACTGAATCTGGCGGAATATCAGCTTCTGATTCTTCTGAAGATTTGTAGTCGGGTTGGACTGGTGGTGTCAGGGGTTGTCTGATCATGAGTACTTCTCCCTCCTCTTTTGTCGGATAGGCGGAATTTTCTTCCTGCAGAGATCTTCTATATTGAAAAGGAAGAGGGGTATAGTACTTATCTTGGTTGGAGACGATTTCTGAAGTTGAATCATAAAATTTCTGCACCTTTTCGTTGATGATATGCTGATGCGTCCGTGCCGCGTTGTCGAGGCCATGGTCAAAAAAAACTTGGTGCTTCATGTGCTGTAGTCAGATTGTAGAGAAAAGAACTCGGCAAGTTGCTTGTGCTTGGGGTTCATTCCTCTGATATCTTGAGGTGTGAGAAATCTTCGTGCATCTTCGGCTTGGGTTCTTGAAACAGTTGACTACGGAGGATTCCAGAGTCGTCTACCTCGCAGATCCAGCTTCCAAAGATGAAAGTTGATCCTTCTGGGAAGATCATCGTGTGTAGGTCCGCTGAGCCTTTGAAGTCGGTTTCGCCGAAAGCCCCTATCTGGCGCGCTAGCTGTCGGTGTTTAACCATCGATAGCCTACCACAGGGTACCCGCGGTAGTTGATTCGGACCTCGGCGAATACCGGAACTCGGCGGTCACGCAAGAGATGCTCGGTTTTATCCTGGTTCGAGCCCTCGTTCGACGAGTAAAAGCTCTAGTCCAGTCGGCCTTGGTCTTTTGCATTGGATTGATTGTGTGTATTCTGTCTCTATTACAAAAGGGTGCCCTCAGCCTCCTTTTATGAGAAAGTTGGCCAGGGCTTTGGTGTAGTCCTAGTTGGACTAGTAGATAGTGTCTTGTTCTAAATTATAGAAGTTACTTTCTAAAAGTCTAACTAGGACACTTCATCTCTTAGTTGGAGTCAACTTCCTTGGTCCTGATCTCTGATTCTTTATCACGGGATCTGACTGATGGGCCCGCTTCTCTGAGTTCCACGCTGATAAGGGACCGTCTTGGTCCCGCATCGACAGCCTCCGCCGCGGAGGTCCTAACCTCCGACGCATGGGCTCCTCCTGTACTAGGAGCACGCGGACGCCCGGAACCTCCGCCTAGCCCGCACCATTAGGCGGAGGTTGCAGCGGTGGTCGAGGCAAGCTGTTCAAAAAGACATAGGGAACTTGTTAGTTGATCATTGACCTCCCCGGGGGCTTGGGGACCTTCGCTTGGGGGGAAGGGGCGGCCTCTTTTTCCTCCAACAGTTCCCCCCCATGAGCACTTGGGCTGGCGTAGGTGGGCCAACGCTCCCAACACCTTTCCCCCCGAGGCGGAGGTCCTTCCTTTCTTCCCCGAGGCGGAGGTTCCTTCCCCCCTTGGGGTTCTATGCGTTGCCCACGTGTCTCATGTTGGTTGGTGCGACATGGTGTTGACACGGAAAACGCGCGCCAACACACTCGGAGGCCCTCAGAGACCGTATAAAAGCAAGAGTTCTTGATCCCCTGAGCCTCGGCAAAGGCAAGCCGAAGCTTAGTGACTTGAACCTTGGCGTGCCAATCAATTTTGAACTGTAATTGACAAGGGAGAAGCAAATGTTAAATTATGGAACCTGCCGATTTTGGTGCCAAACAGTTCCAGAATGTGTGGCCTAGAATAGCCAATAATCAAAGAAATTTAACTAAAAAGTTAACTCCTGATAATATAGAATGATGATAGAACATCTATTCATAGTATACAATGAACGAATGAACGATTAGCCGATCTAACCAGCTGATGCGATCATGCGGCATAACGAGCTTATTAAATCGTATTTAAGATAGCACATGCATACGTATCGCAAGCAAGACTATAATTGGATTGGCTATTTAGCCGATAAAGGATCCATGTAAAGGGGTAGGTAGTATATAAAAATATGTTTTGTTCATCAAACAGACAACAATTTACCAAAACTAGTCTAAAAGGCCGGTGGTCTTACTAAATCATTTTCGCAAAAGCATATTGGACTTATATTCACTTGGTCTAACAACCAGTGGGCTTCAACAAGTCCAACAAACAATGCTAGTTTGCTTAATGTCCATATATATATATATATATGCTCTACTCGTAAAAACGTAACTGGATCGGCTATTTAGCCGATATAGGGTCCATGAAATACGAATAAGATCTATTTATTCAGTCATAATTAAACTTGGACTTAGATAAATTTAACCTAATATACTTGACAGTGGGGTTCAAAAATACAGCTGATAATAAGCAATATTAAGCTAGATCTATTCTAAGTTCAAACTAATTATAATCGTATAAATATCTCAAACGTACACCATGTAACAATCGAGATCGACAAGTTAGCTGATACGGGCCTGATCGACTGTTTTAGCAAGTATAGGCGTAAAATCAAACAAACATCAAAACAGTCCGACTTTAGCAAAGATTGAGCACAATCTAACTTGTTAATCTCGATTGGGCAATGATATTGTTGCAATAAATATATAAATAAAACAAAGAATATCGATAACTTAATTAATCTACTAGATTGTCGATCTAATAGAGCCGATAACTAGCTTAAACCATGTATTCGTAACAGATTAAAGCAATGCAGCCTTACAAATATGATTTAAACTGATAACTAGCTCAAATCAAGCTAATACGAGATCAAACGATGTAGCCATGAAAATAAGACGTGAACCGTGACAATACTTACAAGCAAATCGAAGGTCAAAATCAACCGATGCAGCTTGATCTATCGAAGGTCTCGCCGAGATCTATTTTACTTCTACTCCTAAGGTTTGTGGCCGGAGGCCGAAAGGTGTTGTTTATATTGATTAATTGTTTTTTACGATGATCGAGTCTTTGATATATATATATAGCCCGAAAATCTAATACACGAATCCTAGTTGAATACGATTACAAAAATAAAAGGTAACTTAGACTCCAATTTCTTCCCTCTTGATGAAGTCCGACATGTTTTCCTTCACTTGCCGAGTTCTGACACGTCTGGCTTGGTTGACATCACTCGGTCCCTTATTTAGTCGATCTGGATAAAACCAACTATTTTCTCTCTGATAGGCCGAACCCATAAGCAGTCTCTGCCTACCGAAATATGGTGTCAACACATGTTCCCTAATTTTGGGATAAAATTGATTTTATTCCAAAATTTTATCGGGATGAGAACTTCTCTAGACGTGTCATTCCGGTAAAATTTTATCGGGAGGAGAACTTCTCTAGTCGTGTCATTCGGACTTGATGAATCACCCTTATTTCCGTCAGTCTGAAACTGTCTCCCACTTTCTTTGGCATATCTTTTACTTCTGCATGCGGAACCGCATCATCTCAGTCGCCAGAGTTCACGGGTCTTCTGGATTTTATGGATTCGAATTGATTCCTCTTCATCGTGCTCCGTGTAACTGAGCCATCATTCTTATCTTCAGGGATCACGGGCGGTTTGCAAACCTTCGTCTTCATCTCTTTTGCGCCTATAAATATTGAGGGCTTCTCCAGTGATCGTTCAACAATTGCCTTCTCAAACTTTAGCCAATCTTCTCCGGCTGTTCTCTCTTTCTTCTTTGTCTCTGAGAGAATTCCAAGCAATGCTTGATCCCCCATGGCCGAGCATTTTTTCTTCTATTTTCTCATGCGGTTAGAAGAAATCTTATGATAGGGGTGAGGGTGTTCACAATCTTGGGGAGCCTTGATCCAGCCGGGGCGGGTAGAAGAAATCTTGTGAGATGATTCTACTCTTCTTTTGGTTGTAGATTTTACCTCTCTGGGGTTTCTCCAGGAGATGTTCACCTTCACCCTCTTGCCGTATCATCCGTGTGCTCAGAGACTGCTTTTGTGGTCATTGGCTGTGAGGCAACTCTTTCTGGACTCGACTTCCGATTCTGGTTCTGAATTCAAGTTTGGAGAAGGGCGACGGCAAACTCTCCCCCGGTCTCTTCACGGCGCTGGCTGTGTTCCGACACTTCTTCGCCGACTGTGGAGTCCAGGGTTATGGAACTTCATCTTGTCCTCTGCTGGAACTTCGTTCAGAAGAGATGTATATTTTATTTTCTTGTGTAGTCGGCAGATCTTCCTTCAATCCAAAATTGTAACCGTGTTGTATCAAATCAAATTTGATCTCAAATATATATGGACTGCCGACATCTTCCCTTTTTATTCTTCTGGGGAATCCTGTCACATCTTTGTAAAATCGGTCTCATATATGCATAAGGTTATGGAGTTCGCTTTCCATATATTTCCGTATCTTCTTCTTACTCGGACCGATTTTATCCTCCTTTTGTGACTATAAAACCACGTCCAGATCAACTGATTCTTCCATCAATTTTTTCAAACCTTTGCGATGGAGCCTTCTGAACAGCTCGTCGAAGATATCTCCATCGACCAAATCTCTCTTCAAAGGTGTTACTCTTGCGTCGTTGGCGAAACCACTTCGATATATTCTAATCATCTTTTTCTGTAGGTCTTCTCCAGATAGTCCGACCGCCGGCGCGACCTCCCCTCCTAACGCTCTTACAGGAGAAAGAGATCGTCTTCACCGAGATCTAGAACGTTCTCGCCTCATCATTGATGACCAGATGATCGTTCGAGATCGCCTCAATGACGAGATGTCTTCTCTCAAGATCAGCTTAGAAAACGCTAGGAATAATGCTGTAGGTTTGTAGGTCATGTTCTATTGATGCCATCTTCATCATTCATATTCTCAGATAATTTCTTCCTTCTTCAGTTGCTTCTAGAAATTTGGAAATTCTTCAAGTATTTGCCTAGGGTGTAGTAAATCAACTGAAGCCAAGAGGTGTCACTTTGGTGGGCCGCCTGATGAATCTCTTCGAGCGAACCAAAGAGATTGCACTCAATGGTGTTCGTCATGGTGCTGCACTGGCACCGGCTTTGGCGCAACCTTACTCTAATCATGACCTCAGTAGGCTCACAATAAAAGTCCTGGCCAAGGGTGATGTTGCTGATCTCCCTCCAATCGAAGATTTTTCTTTCGCAGCCAATGCTATCGCTGCTTTTTCTTCAACCACAAATATTGTAGACAAATAGTTTTTGCTCTTTTGCTTCACTCTGAAGAAACCTTAGTGTCTCCATATGCGGGCTTATTGAAAACCTTAGACACATCATTGTGTACTTCTATTTTTGCATTTATTTTCGCACTAAAGGCGTGCATATCGCATCGGCTATTGTTCTTCTTGATAGAACGTATTTTTTGCAATCAAGTCGATACTTTCTTGTATCGGCTATTAAAATTAACCGCAGCATATTGATCAATTAAAGCAGATCAACTCATATGCTAGGGTAGTATTTCTTGAAATACTTTTCATTGATTGCTTAGGAATACTCTTCTTCTTCCAATGCCTCATAAAAATAAGCATTTTCGGGAGCATTCCTTGTAATTCGATATGGTCCTTCCCAATTTGGTGACCATTTGCCAAATCTGTTATCCTTAGATCCAATCGGTAAAATAACTTTCCAAACCAGTTTTCCTTCACTAAACTTCTTTTCTTGTACTTTCGATTATAGTATTTGGCAATTCTGATTTTATGAGCTTCAATATTTTCTAAGGCTTTTAACCTATAAAAATTTGTCATCAAGATTGTCCATCGTAAGACTTCTATAATTATCAGTCTTCATCTTGCTGTAGCACTCTTCTAGATCCAATGTTAATCTCCCAGGCGGTGCTGCTTTTATACCTATAAACCAACTCATAAGGTGAACACTTAGTTGAACTATGACAAGCAATCCTATAAGACCAAAGAATTTCATTGAGAATCAAGTGCCACTTTCTTGGGTGTTCTCTAGTCTTCTTTTTAATTATTTTGATAAGAATTTGATTGGACGCTTCTGCTTGTCCATTGGTTTGAGCAATTGATCAACTTAAAGCCTGTACTGGTAGCAAAGTCTTCAAACTCTTTAGATATAAATATCGATCCTTGATCAGTCATAATGGATTGAGGAATCCCAAACCTGTAGATATGTGCTCTTTGATAAATTCAATCATGTTAGCTGAGAGACTTCCTTTAAGGGGATAGCTTCAACCCATTTGATAAAATAATCTGTTGCTACCAATACAAACTTGTGTGCTTTACTTGATGATGCAAAAATTTGGCCAATTAGGTCTATTCTCCATCCTCTAAATGGCCATGGCTTCATGATAGGATTCATAGCTGATGCTGGAGATTTTTAAATGTTGCCAAATCTTTGGCACTCCTGACATCCTTTATAATACTTGAAACAATCCTCTAGCATAGTTGGCCAAAAGTAACCTGTCCTTCTAATTATCCACTTCATCTTATGAGTAGATTGATGCGCACCACAAACACCTTCATGGATTTCACCCATTAAAACTTTAGCTTCTTCTTGATTAAGACATTTGAGAAGTACACCATCAACTGTTTTATAATACGGTGATCATCAAGGAGGACAAACTTGATGGCCTTGTATCTCAATTTTCTGGACACTCATCGTGATGGATCTTTTAAATATTCAATGATCTCAGTTCTCCAATCGTCATCATCAACAAGTTCATCGGCTAATATTTCAACAATCTGCCGATACCGGAAGCACTTTGAGCTAGTCGATTAGCTTCTTGATTCTGATTTACGGGAATATACTTAATAACAATAGAAGAAAAAGAATCAAGGAGCTCTCGGCAATCTTCATAATATTTTCTTAGTATATCATCTTTGCATTCATATAGGCCGAGCAATTGATTAACCACTAGTTGAGAATCTCCAAAAATCTCAATAGACTCAGCTTTTACTTCATGTAGAAGTTGAATTCCCTTAAGGATAGCTTCATACTCGGCCTGATTGTTGGTAGACATCAGCTTTATTGGGAAAGCATACTCAAAACTTGCCACTTGTGGTGAAATCAAGACAATACCAATACCTCCACCTTGTTTATAGGTAGATCCATCAAAGAATAAAGATCAAGGGGTCAAGTCTAGTAATTTGATTTCTTTTTCTCGATGATAACTAATGAAATTAGCTATTGTCCGGCCTTTAACTACTTCACCAATTCATATCTTAAATCAAATTCGATAATGCAAGAATCTATTTACCAATTCTCCCATTCAAGATAGGCATAGAGAATATATGCTTGATCACATCAAATTTGGACACCACCGTACACTCGAGGGATAACAGTTAATGTCAAAGTTTGGTGCATAAAAATATAGGCACAAAAATAATTTCTCAATGGGAGAATACCTTGTTTCGGATCCAGCAATCTTCTACTTAAATATAAAAAATACTCTCTCTTTTCCTTCAAATTCTTGCATTAAGGCCGACCCAATTATATGATCACCGGCGCTATGTACAACTTAAAAGATTTACCTTTTTGAGAAGGAATTAATACTGGTGGGGACTTTATGTGTTACCCTATTTGAATCTTGATCACTCCTTAATTTTAACAAAGCTGAGAACAGCAGAAATTCTAGGTGATAGATCTGATATAAACCTCCCGACGAAATTGAACTTGCCGATCAAAGATTGCAACTCGGTTTTGTGGTTGATGGTACCATCTTGCTGATTGCATCAAAGCTCTTCCCGACCAACCCCAATTCCTTTCTCATATATTATGAAGCCTAAGAACTGCCTGCTGATACTCCGAATGCACATTTATGAGGTTTCATCCTTAATCCATGCTTCCTTGCACATTCAAGAGCTACTTTGAGGTCTTTTAGATGTTTCTGATATCCTTTAGACTTCACAACCACATCATCTATATAAATTTCTATAATTTTGTCGATCAACTCATAGAAAATATAATTCATAGCTCTTTGATAAGTAGCACCGATATTCTTGAGTCCAAAAGTTATGACTACCCACTCATATAATTCTAAGGCACCAGGACATCTAAAAGCAGTCTTGTGGATGTCTTCTTCCACCATAAATATCTTATTGTAACCAGCATCACTATCCATAAAACTAATCATTTTATGTCCTGCTGTTGCATCTACCAACATATCAACAACTGGCATTGGGTAGCCATCCACAAGAGTAGCTTTATTTAGATCCCTGAAGTCAATGCAAACTCTCATCTTCCCATTTTTCTTATACACGGGGACCACACTAGATATCCATTCTGCATATCGGCACTGTCGAATAAACTTTGCTTTATATAGCCGAGTGATTTCTGCTTTTACATCTACCATGATATCTGACCTTATTCTTCTCGGGGCTTTAAAAGGCCGATATCCAGGTTTAATTGGCAATCGATGCTCGACCAATTTTCGATCAAGATCGGGCATCTCATAATACTTCCAAACAAAACAATCTTTATATTCTTTCAGCAAAGCTATTAATTCTTGCTTATACTCAGGATCTAATTTAGCACTAATGTATGTCGGCCTAGGTTTATCACCATCACCTATATCTACTGCTTCTAATTCATCGATCGACATAAAACCTTTGCCCATCTTCCCTTCATCATCATCAACTAGGGAATACATTAATTAAAACTCTCAGAGCCGACTGCTTGTATCGGCTATTAACTATCCTCAAATACTTTGATGATGTATTTCATGCTAAGGGGTATGGTCATCCAGTGCTTAAGCTTGGAGGAGTAGACATACATTCGGCGGCAGTCTACCACGGGTATACCGACGGTAGTGATTTATCGGTGGAGGCACGCTTAGACTACGAGCAAGACGTAATAGGAAGAACAGCACACGAGGTTTACCCAGGTTTGGGCCGCTAGGTGCGTAATACCCTATGTCCTGCTCTTCTTTTATTGATATGAGATATGCCAGATCATGATGATCTGAGCTGTGTTGAGTTGAGTTGTCCTCTAGGGGACCCCTGCCCCTCCTTATATACTCTAAAGAGACAGGTTTACAAGTAAAATAGTCTATTTGGTACTATTACAGTACCATGCGGTGCACGTCGTGTGCCGCACGTCTTCATCTTGTGGGCTTGACCATCTCGATAGTGCGGCCCACATATAGCCTTGAGGGTATATGGGGGTCATATCCCCACAGCTAGTCCCCGAGCACCATGGATCTTGAGGAAAGCACCGTCTTGATGCCTCTCGACCAGTGAGGCTTGAAGTCTTGCATGGTTGATCCAGTCACTCGAACGGTTGGAGCTTGTGGTCAGTCTGCCAACCAGTTAGGAAGAGCACCACAGGAGCGTACTGGTTCGCTATCCAGTTTGATGAAGAGCCGACCACTGCGTCTGTCAAGCATAGGCTTTGTCGAAAGATGCATGTTGCTCCAAAAAAAAAGAAAAAAATGCCACACGTCTGGTGACGTGGGCCCACGGTAGCATATGATGCTCTACGTTATTTGTGTAAAGTAGCCAACAAGAGAAGGCCACAAAGGGTAGGGGTCATGCCTCCGGTACCCAAAAAATTGATTGAACCAGCCCAAGTCACTGCTAAGTGACGTGGGCTCATGTAGTCCCTAAGCTTGATGGAAGATGGAACATGTTGTATCGAGCTTTTAAGAAAAGCACTTCTGAAGATAACTGGTCCACAGTCACCACAAGGTGGCGAGGGCTGTGCGCATTCCCCAGCTATGGAGCAGGATGAAGCAAGTAGCTGACGATGAAGTCCGAGCACCGAGCAGTCCCCAGCTCGGTTGGCGACGCCCGCATGAAGAAGACGAGCAGTCCCCAGCCTCGCTGGCGACGCTCGCACGAACAAGACGAGTGCCGAGCAGTTGGATCGGCTGGTCGGCAAGCGCCAAGCAGCTCACCCAATCAACCGACGGTGAAGTCTTGGTCGATGACCCCCTCAACTGATCCAGTCCCCGAGCATAAAAGATAAGCTCGACAACTGAATCCGTACACCTGAAAAATAAATATGAAGAACGGTAGTACATGATGGTGTACAAATAAAATATAGAGCCCTAAAGAGAAAATCAGTAGGCTGATGTATTATACTTAGTATAATTTGTTAGGCAAAAAGATGGTAAAAAACTTCGTTTTTTAGCCAGTAAGTCGTTTTTAAACAGCGCGAGTAGTGTACCCCTAGGTGACTAGGGAACCTCGAGTGAACAGCGCGATGCCGGGACACTAGGGGTCTAGTACCGTCAGGGAGCGACTGTCGGTATCTCCTGGTGTTGTATAGCGCGGGGCTGTAACACGTGGTTGGAGGAACCGGGAACAGTGCCTTTTCTGATAGACTCGAATATGAGGACATAACTGCTCGGCTTATGAGGAAAACATGTGCATCTTTAAGATGGTAGACATGGCGAGAAAAATTTCGAGCGCACTCTGGTAGTAATCGGTAAAAGTCATGGAGACGCATGTATGGCGAAGATACATGTAGAAGGAACAATGGAATATTAATTAAAATATAAATACTTAGCTTATTGGATTCCGTAGTCGAGACGACGATGACAAGGTTGTGCGGTGTGTGGCACCGAGCGAAAGAGATGCGAGGCTGTGTGGTGTGTAACACCGAGCCGAGGCGATGATGACGAGTCCCCGAGCAGCATGTGGTCGGAGACGAGGCCGTACGGTGTGTGACTCAAGAAGACGACTTGGAGGTCAGCGGCAGTGCAGAGGGCGGGCACAAGCATCGAGCTGTACGTCCAGCAGGTCGGATAGCGGCGCAGACGGCGGGTACGAGCGTCGAGCTGCTGGTTGCGGCGCCGTGCAGTTGTGATCATCGGATCATGCATGGAAGTGTAGTCGTCGTTATAGCCGAGGAAGAAAATCGACATGTCGCGAAGTCGGACTATCTTCAAACTCGACATGACGACCCCTCAGCAATCCCTTCACGTAGTCATCCAACCAGTTGAAGTTACCGAACTACCTTCCCCCCTTCTACCCTTTGAGAACAAGTGTCTCACCCTCTAGAAGACAACCCGTTAAAACAAAGTGCTTGTGTGTGACTACTGCTCCCCATTAGAGCAATGTGGTTGTGTGGAAAAGATTCTCCCCCTTGTTAAGCTCAAATATCGAACCATGCATGATCCATATCAAGATTTGAAGTTTTAGCAAAATTTTATCAAAATTGTATGAATTTTGGTGATTCTGGAGTGTCTGAAAATATATACTAAATTTTGTATTACACTAATGCATGTGCTTTATTGTAATTTTCTATTATTTATGTTGCATATTTTTCTACTCAATAGATGTGTGGTCATAATCATGCTACTAATTTTTTCAGATATAATTATTTTTTAAAAACTGTATCTTTTGTTCAATTTCACTGAAATTTTGGAGAAATTTTATGAATTTTCGAAATTTTGGGAGTGGCCAAAAGAACTGAATACCGGAATTGAAAACCTGATCCATTTTGACCAGATTTTGCAACCTGACAATCCACTTTCTACTAGTTTTCTCAGCTTTTGATATGTACTGTCTTAAAATTGCCCTAGCGCACCCAGAATAACTACAATCTATTTGTTTCAGCTTTGGATCCTCAGCTTTCGCGATCTAGCTTTCCATGGTCCATGATATAATTTGTTTCAGCTTTGGATCCTCAGCTTTCGCGATCTAGCTTTCCATGGTCCATGATATATAATTTATTTTCACAATCCAAAACTGAATAAACACGTCCTTACTGTACCTGAGAAAGCCATCACAGCTTGACTCCACTGAATACAACAGACGATCATCAATCAGAGTTAGCTGCCTATGGATGACTCCAATACAACGGACGATCATCAATCAGAGTTAGGCAATGAATTTGTTTTGAAATCTACAATGAAATCAACAAATGTACTATGTATTTAAATTTTGAGCAACACTGTATACACCTGTAGCTGTAGGTATTAAGAACAAGTATATATAGACCAATAATCATGCATTCTACATCGTCTAATTATATCAATTACTAGTTGTCAACTTGCATTGGAAGAAATAAAGAACAAGTAATCATGCATTCTCCCCCATGCTCATGACATGCATGCAGCTAGTTAATCTGCGGAGTCATGAGCAACGCAACAGCACCTTGTCCACAAGCTTACATTTAAGTTTATATAATCACTTGTCAGCAAAAGATCCAGCGGTCGGCTTCACAATTTGTCGTCTTACGCGAGAAATTCTTCTGCACTGGCTTATGCATGAGAGGCACGCAGCATTTAGTTTTAAGAAATACTAGTAGTTATTTATTTAATCATCAAAGAGAGACACCTAATTAATCTGCGAGCTTATTGTTAACCACAGTTGAAGCACCAGTCCGCAGATCCAACAACTTCACGATTTCGTCGCTTTCTATATATAATATATATCCAATCAAAGATTCCTAAGTGTCGATCTTCCTTGTTAGGATTTGCATCACGCATGTTGCTTTTGCGACTTATTTGTTCTTTCTGTGGTCATGATATATACGTAGCATGTTCGGCTCTGTCTGTGTGTGTATACCCGTGAATACGGGAAAATAGCTCCGATCCACTTTTTGTAGCCGACAATAGCCGACAGAAATTTTGTTCCAGAAGACTGGCATTTCTGGTCTCTAGACTAGATTAATACAGTACTGCACACATGTGCATTATTTCTATATATCCCACCATATGCATGCCTCGCGAAAGCTCACGAAACGACAAATTAAGCGGATAGTTGAGGATATTCCATGAAATTTGAAGAATATATAGGCGTTATATATACACTGTCGAAATTCTGTGAATGATTGAGTTTGCGCCACTACGATATATAGTATATTTATCTAGCTTGCATATAAGTATATATATTTCCGGTAGTTAATTCTACGCTGCCTGAGTTCCGTTACCACGGACGCTATCGATCAGCTGGACGATAATTTCTGGTCATCAACCGTTATGTCTGTATTTATACTTTGTTGACACGGACGCCATACCTTATATGTACGTCGTCAAGGGCTACCTTGGCCAGTAGTTTCCTGCCAGTTAACGCAGGATCTCCATGGAACGGATTCTGCTGGAGTTCGCGTGTCTGTTTCAGATGCTGTTGCAACTGAACCTGCCCAGTGTTGACCCCGCCTAAATTGTGACTAAGGTTACAATTTTACATGCATTTTCCTTTTGCGAAGATATGGTATAAGATTTACGAGTCTCACTTCATTCGCTGATCCGCCATCAACATTGCAATCTTCTCACATATTTGGTCACACATTCACGTTTGTTTAGTCTTCGAGATAAGATACGGCTTGATCTTGGTCGATTTCAATTTTGTGCATTTGAGACATGAGGAATTGAAGATTGAGGTAAATTAAGTTCTTTTTGTTGGTTTGTCGACAAAGCCAGGGGGAATTTAAGTTCTTACGACAGTGGTGTAGTAATGTCTCAATTCTGGATTCAGTGGTGTAGTAATGTCTCAATTAATTTCTTACTAGTGTGGTGGAAGATGATTAGTCAGAGATTTGATTTTGGCTGTCTCTAAAAACCGTTTACGTGCTAGTGTGGTAGAAGATGGTTGGTTAGAGATTGCGGTAGGAACGTCGTGGCCAAAGTGATTAGGCTAGCTGTTATGACCGGCAACACATATGCCAGGAAGAAGCCCATTGGCGGCTAAGCTACAGACTTAGGGGCTTAAAAGCCCAAGCATTATATTTACTTATTTATTTCTTATTATTAGATGAGAAGGATATTCATATAAATAGGGCACTTGTAAGATAATTGGATTTTAAGCAAGAGTAATCAAATTACTCGGCTTCCCTGAGGGAGCTGGGATTTCCCAGAACCCTAGCCGCCTCTGTCTCCTTCCTACACAGCCACGGCGCCTCGGCGCCAGAATCCCACCTTCAAGCCTCGTCCTTCCCCTTCCCACACCTACAACCTACGCCCCATACTAGGTAGAGACCGAGTTCCTACCACTAGCCATGGTAAAGGGTTGCGACTTAACCTTTTGGTGGCAGCAAGAGCCAAGATGCAGTGGTAGAATTTCCTGTTATTAGATGGACAGTACAAATTTTATCAAAATTTCTAAACCTTTTTAATGAAAATTACATCAGCTCAGGGGTCTTTTGGCCTCTTCCCTCCCTCTGCCATTGCAGCGTTGAGGCCAGGGAGCATGCACGTAAGTGGAGATCTAAATAGATGTCCATCCGTGACGTTTCAATCTAGACCGGCCGTTGCTTCCTCGTCTAACAGCCAGGAATTCGATAGATTTAGGATCGATGTAATATTCAGTCATCAAATAACTAGCGCTGCCTTATATATAATAATATTCTGTCATGTTTATAGGTAACTAGAATGATCTGTTTGGGGGGAAAAAAGTGAACCCCAAACTTTTGTACTGACAGTATTGGACTACTCCGTATTTGGTACAATAATAATAAGTGCACAACCAATCTGAATAAAAAAATTGATGTGATGTAGTATGAGAGTGGCAGTTTAGAAATGATGATAAGGAAGCTTCTTGTACCATTGGCTGCAAGTACCGTCCTCCCCTGCTGGCTCCCTAGCTAGCTGCCTGTAGCAGCATCTTTCAAACAGTGTAACGATTGCAGCTCTTTGTGTGGTTGTTTTCTAGCTAAAATAAAAAAAAAACAAACGAAGAAAGATTAGCCCCATTACTACCTGAATCCTGAGAGGCCACTTTGTATGCCACCGTAAACTAGCAATCATGGGTGAACTTCTGTATAGAGGTATATGGGCTTTGTTCCCAGGAGCAATCATGCATTAGTTGTGGCGGCTACTGTATACAATGTTAGCGGTCGATAGTGGAAGGCAGTGGACATATATAAACTAAAGTAATCTAGAATTATTTTTTTGAAGGAAAAGTAATCTAGAATTATTTTTTGAAAGGAAAGGTATATGTACAGCTTAATTTAACTCTGCATGTGGTGGGGATCGCAACTAATAGTACTATAGTATAGCTGTTGTGCTCTGCTTCCTTTGTTATTTACCCGGCTATACTACCAGTGACAATTTGTAACGTGTTTGAGTGGTTGACATGTGTCTCTGGTTTCCTCAGCTACTACTCAGATTTTTTTCTGTCCCCTTTGGTTTGCGCGGATAAGAAACTGCTGTCAGACTTACTCCAGCACATAGCTAGCGGTACACTTTCAAACATGTCATCAGCTTGATACAGGAAATGTCCGCGTGGTGGCGATACGACGGTCGACGTGCTACGTGCTGCTAGTACTAGTAACATTGGATGGAGAGCACGGGAATCTCCTCGGATAGCGTTACGCACTAGAAAACGAGGAAGGGCGTTGTTGCGCGTTCCATCAAGTGGAAAAATCCAATGCATGGCGATCAAAAAAAAAAAATCCAATGCATGGGCGGGGCCACGCTGCCGGCCTTCTGCGTGCTGACAGTGCAGCCTATACACTACTATACGGTAACCACACGCATGCATGGGCATGACTATAATTTTCTATTTGGCACTAACGATGGGCCGACCGAGCACGGCACTAAAAAGCCCGTGCCTGGCACGGCCCGGCCCGAGGCATACCGTGCACGATGCGGCATGGCCCGGTGGTAGTGCCGTGCCTGGGCCGCAACTCCGGCCGCGATGCCGGCCCAGGCACGGCATGACTAATGGGCTGGCACGATGTGGCCCGTTTTATTCCGCACCGTTGGATGGTCACTAGATAAATCAGAGCTGTTGGATCAAAGCACAAGTATATAAATACCTCATCTTCACTCCCAAACCCTAACTTCCCTAATCTCTTTCCTCTCTTTTCCTGCACACGGTGACACACTCACACAGAGCAATTGGTGGCGGCGACACATCCCTAGTCGCGGCAGCCGTGTCCCCACGGCGCGACCCCACGGCGGAGTGGCGGCAAGCACGTCGTCCCCGGTGCCGCGCGTCCCCACGGCGCGGGCGGGCGGGCGGTGGCGTCGCCCCACGGCGCCGACGGCGGCGACGCGGCTACGGGCGGGCGCCCACGCCGGAGCGGCGAAGCCGGCCAGCGCGGCGACCTCCGGGCGACGCACGGCACGGCCGACTCCCTTAGTGCCGCGTGCTCGGTGCCGACGGTTGGGCACGGTGACCCGATCCAAAGACGGCACGGCGGTGCCGCCGTGCTTCCGTCGTGCCGTGCTTCACCGTGCTCGTGCCGTGTCGTGCCCGGGCGGCCCGTTTGGCCATATATAGGCATGACCATGAAAGTTTGAGATGATTGTTGACCTGCACCGCCATGCATGTATACACACATACAATATAATATTTTAGTGTACGTGTAGACACGTCCATCGTGCTCGGCGACATCCTGCATGGGGAAAAAAAATGGAGAGGTCGTGTCAAGGTGCACACGGCGCGGCGCACCACACGGGCGGAGCTACGTACAGGCGAAACGGGGCCATGGCCCCCCCTGCCGCCACTAATTCTCCACTAAATGAACAGTAATACGGCTACTGTTCATGCATTTTTAGTCAAAATTGATGAGGCCGGCCCCCCCTCAACTTGAGCTCACGTTTCGCCGCTGGCGCACCATGACCATGGTGCATGCATGTTGTTACGTCAAGGTGCACAGAACAACGGCCCTTATTAGTGCGACCGACGACGTTGTACCGGAAAATAGCTAGCATAAGCATATCTCCGCTGATCTTCTTACACTTGGAAGCCATGCATTTAGAACAATTGGAACTTGGAAGAGAAAAACCAGTGCTTATTCGGGCTTAGTCTGTGACGTGTAACCCGTAGAGTTGAATATCATCGGTTTACTGATGATGAGCCTTAGCTTGCGTCACCAGAACAGAAATAATGAACTTATTGACCTTTCGGTTGCAATGCGATGGCCGATCATGTCAAAAAGAATCCTATCAATACACAGTTATACAATGCACGGTGTATAGTATACATACAAACGTTGCATGACTGATTCGTGCTGCACTTTTCTACTTGAATGACCAGCTGGGCAGCCCCATGCGGCCGCGGATGGGCGACGGCCACGTACACCGCATCCCCATTTGTTTTCGACCCCGACGACGGCCATACCTGCCGGGCCGGGCAGCGCCAGCAGATAAACAAAACAAACCCTTCTCCTAACTCCTGACAGCCAGGCAGCGGCAGCCCCCGGCCCAGACAAATCGAAGCATCCCACACGCATGCGCGCGCACCGCGACACCGCCGCGCCGAGTTGGTGTGCGATCCCCCGGCCGCGGCGGGCTCGCCAGACGCCAGGCTAGCTAGCTGGAGCTGGACTGCTGGAGGAGGCCTGAGTCCGGCCGGGGTCCGGGCCCTGCCCATCGATCGGCCGGTCTCCCCACTACGTTCCCCATACATTGACCAGTCGCGCGCGCGCGTCGGTGACGGACGCGCCAACGCGCGCGGCACACGGGCTTCAGGAGAAAAGAGGAGAGAACACCCAGCTAGCCCGGCATCCGCGTGCGTGCGGACGGGGGAAAACGCTGGAAACCCCGTGATCTCGTGGACGCTTCGCCCCGGCCGCTTTGGCTGGCTTTGGGTTGTTTCGCGGGCGGGCGGGCGCGGCAGGTGCGTGCGAACACGTACCGATCGGCGTACGGCTCCGTCCGCCCGTGCGCGCGTCGGCGGTTCCGCTTGCCCCCACCTAAACACGCACGGACCCGGGGCGCCGAGGACTTGGCGCCGCCTACGGCCACCGCCGCTTAATGCAGTGGAGCGCACCAGCGCGGTACACGCCGGCAGGAGAAGAAGAGGGCGGGGTGGGCGCCGGGCGACGTCCCGATTTGAACCACCTGTCAGGCAACCGCAAAAGCGTTGAAAAATCAGAGGGCGTAAACCCCATGCGGGGCTGGAATTTGCGCCTTCTTTTGGAAAATTGGTGCTCGCCCGCGTTGAATGCAGGGCAAAGGACCGGCTCCGTGTGCTGTCAGTTCGTGTGAGTGTCCTGTGTGTCCAGCTCCTGCTGCTACTACATTCTTGGCTTCTATTTGAAGCAAGTCCCTATCCCTTTCTGCGGTAAAGAAAAGGGACGGGCAAAGGCAGATAAACGATCCTTCTTTTTTGAGACCCCAAGCTGCTGCACACACTTTGGGCGCGCGGAACAATTGCGGGGCGAAATGCAAAAGGCGCCAAGAACAATCTAGGGTTCGATGCTACAACAGCCTTACAGGTGTCTGACTGATGATCTACGGCGGATGCTGATTTCACCGTTTGAAAATAACTAGTACTAGTAGGCGCCAGTAATGCAGAAAGTGACCCACGTAGTATGGATCGGAGAAAAAAAAATTGCCGAGGAAAGTGACAGCCTCTCACTAGTGTCGTCATCGTCACCACAGGATCCCGCTCCTCCCCCAGCCGGGCACGTCCCATGATACTGGTTTCCAGCGCTGTTGAGTGTCGTGGCAGCCGTGCTTACTTGTTCTGCACTTCAGACTAACTGACTAACAAGGTCATCAGATCACAGCTTGCCTGGGTTAAATCACCGGGGATCAATCACTTGAGCAGTTGACCCTGCTAGCTCTCGTGCTCTGCTCGCCTCGCGTGCCCCTGCTAGCCCCGGCAGTGACGAATTCCAAGGCCGCCTTGCATCGCACGCTGAGTGCTCACTCACAGCCTCACTGTGAATACCGAACCCCAGATGCAGAATTTTTCAGAACGCTAATTAAGTCATAATAAATTGTGCTAAAAAAGGTCTCGTTTTTTCCGTAATGCAACAAATAAGTAAGTAGAGCGAGGAAATTTTTGCTGTGATGACAGCGCCTTTTGTTTATTTCTCAGCCAACAAAGAAGAGAGAGAGTTGGGCACGGGGGTTCAGGTTCAGGTTCAGGCCTATAAAACGTCCTACCAACTGCGCCTCCTGTTGAGACCCCCAGAGCGCTCCATTGTAAAGGCGTGTAGCCGACGCCCCCCCTCCTGTAGCTGACCCTCTCCGGCTGCTCATCCGCTGCCTCCTCCCCCTGCTCGGAGTCGGAGCTTGGCGGCGCGGCATTCTCCGGCAATGGGGTGCAAGGCGTGCGACAAGCCCAAGCCCAACTACCGCAAGGGCCTGTGGTCGCCGGAGGAGGACCAGAAGCTCCGCGACTACATCCTCCTCCACGGCCACGGCTGCTGGAGCGCGCTCCCCGCCAAAGCCGGTAAGACCGACCGACAATTCGCCGCCGCCGCTTGCGTCTGCATTCCTGTCCAGTGTCGGGGGAGCGAAATTGAGGTGCTTCGGGTGCATTGCTGCATCCGGAATTCAGAACCCCAGCAGTGCCAATTGCTGAGACAGAACAGAGCAGTGCTCCTGCTCTGCTGGGTATTTTTTTTTTTTTCTAAAAGAATTCCACTGGCCGGCTCAGTCGCGAGTCCTGACTGGCCGATTCTTTTTCTGAAAAAAGGAAAGCTATGTCTTACGTTTCGTCGCGTGCAGTAGTTTGGTTTAATTTCGTCTGATCATACATAAACAAATGCGCTTGCATTGGTCTCAAAATTGAGGGAATTCTGTGGCGTCGGTTGGCAGGGCTCCAGCGGAACGGCAAGAGCTGTAGGCTGCGGTGGATCAACTACCTCCGGCCGGGCCTGAAGCACGGCATGTTCTCCCCCCGGAGGAGGAGGAGACGGTGATGAGCCTCCACGCCACGCTCGGCAACAAGTAAGCACCAGCACCATCCCTCTCCCGTCCCCGCCGCGCACTGCTGCTCTGCTTGACACCGTCGGTTTATTTTGCCCTCCTCTCCGCCCACGCAAATGATTGAGACGACACACAGTTCTCCACGTTGCCCTGCCTGCCTGCCCTCTCGCTCGCTTTTGATCGGCATAATTTTCTACGGCACTTGTTTAGATTGCGAAAAGTCGAAGAAATTTAGAATTGTAACATTTCATCTGTATTTGGTAAATATTATCTAATCATGAACTAACTAAACTTAAAAGATTCGTCTCATAATTTATAACTAAATTGTACAATTAGTTATTTTTTATTTACATTTAATGCTTTCTATGCATAATGCATGGATAAAAATTGATGTGATAATTTTTAAATTTAGTCCTTGTTTAATTCCATGCAACTTTCAATAATTAATTTTTCCCATTTTTTCACATCAATTTCTACCCGTATTTAATTAAATGTTAAAAAAAAATAACGTATGGTTGTAAATCACGAAAATTTTTAATCCTGATTGGAGATTGACAATATTTGCGAAAAAAACGAAATGCCATTTTTCTGAATTTTTCCAACATTTACGAACTAAACAACTAAACTGCTACTGCTACTACTACGTGTAGCCGCTGCTATCCCTATCCTTGCATTGTCCCTGTCCCTGTCCACCGCTCCGCGGCTCGGCAGGCAGGCAGCGCCGAGCTGGCGGCCGCTTCTGGAACACGCAGAAACGATCGAAAAAACCGCGGGGAGGTGTCGAGATCGAAAGGGAAACCGGTGACGATGGCCGCCGAGACCTTTTCCGTAGTGGAGTCGTCGATGCTGACGTGCACGCTCCACGACGCTGCACATTCGAATTTCGGAGGAGATTTTTCCTCATCCCCACGCTCCGGGTGCACGTTGCGATGATTAGAACGGTTTCTCTTTGGCGCAATATATTATTTTTATTTATTTATTTATTTCTTACTGGACGGAAAAAGGTGTGGACCGACCTCTCTTTAGTGGCGCAACAGGGACAAGTTGGGCCGGCTAAATAATGAGAACTAGGAAACGCTAAATGCCATACAGTACAGTGGAGTTGCGTCCGGCTGCAAGCTATCTCAAACCCATTTTGCCCTCTCTTCTTTTCTTTTCCTTTTTTAGTTGCTGCATGTTTGGATTTTCTGTACAGTAGTAGCCTTAGAGTACCATTTTTTGGGCCGGGGGGAGGGCGGTGTACAGGGAATCAATCTGATTAGCAACAGCACCATCGTCGTTTCATGAACAAGCACACAGGGAAGACAACATGCCGTCGACCACTTGGACCAATCCGTGTTGGCGTGCGAGTTAATGAGAACAGCGGCTTTGACAAATCCGAACTGGCACGTAGCAGCTGGTTGGCTCACGAGAAGATGAGATTCTTTATTGGGGGGCCTTCCTCGCAATTATGCCCACCAAAAAAATCAAAGGCCCGGGTGGCCCCACGTGAATAGACTACGTACACGCTTGTCACTTTCGACCAAGCGACACATTTTCCTTTTCTTTAGCCATCGGCGGCACGGCGAAAGAAAAGGGCAGAGGAAGGAGACCTCAGCGTCAGCTCATAATATTGCAAAAGGTTGGGGTTTCCACTCACCCCACCGACAGAAATGGGAAGGGAGCTTGGGTGCACCGCAAGGCTGTGCGTGCGTGCGTGCGTGCGTGACGTGCGACACTTTTTTTATTTTTCCCCACAACAAATCCAAGGGGTTTATTGACGCCGAATTTTGATTTTGTGCTGCAGGTGGTCTAGGATCGCACGGCACTTGCCTGGCAGGACCGACAACGAGGTCAAGAACTACTGGAACTCGTACCTCAAGAAGAGGGTCGAGGGCAAGGAGGGACCGACACCGGCGGCGTCCGCCGATTCAGACGACTCGCATTGCGTCAAGCCGTCAGGGGACGGCGGCACGGCGCCGGAGGCCAACCGGCCGGCGGACTCCGGCTCGTCGGAGCCGCGGGAGTCGTCGTCGGCCGACTCGAGCTGCCTATCGGAGCCACCCGCCTGCAGGCCCCACGCGCCCGTGGCGCCCAAGGTCATGTTCGCGGACTGGCTGGACATGGACCTGGACAACATGGAGTACATGGGTGGTGGTGGCCCGCCGGCGGCCGCAGCCGTAGCACCTGGTCTGGTGGGCGCTGCCGGCGTGGCCAGCACGGGCGATCGCGAGCAGCGTCAGGTGATGAGCCAGGAGGGGTCCTCCGTGCAGCAGGTGGATGGTGTCGATGTGTCCCTGCTGCACGGGTTCGGTGACAGCGACGCCAGCTGCTGGGAGTTCCAGGAGCACTTCGACGACGGCATCGATCAGATGCCGACGGCCGGCTTCTGCGACCTGCTCTCCATGAGCGAGTACTTCGGCCTCAACTAGTAGTTCATTCGGTTGGTGACCGATCGTCGTTCGGTGAAAGGATTTGCGTTTTTTAAACTTTGTTAATTAGAAGTTTCCACCAAACTATTG
The DNA here is from genome assembly GCA_015844335.1 of Chrysopogon serrulatus. Taxonomy (NCBI): domain Eukaryota; kingdom Viridiplantae; phylum Streptophyta; class Magnoliopsida; order Poales; family Poaceae; genus Chrysopogon; species Chrysopogon serrulatus. Next base: position 7,324 of record JADLZL010005535.1, on the reverse strand, counting down.
CTTGTGATTGTAAATTATTGTTGTGTACGTATAGATAGAGGAATTTATAAAAAAGATAAAAGTCAAGGCGATGACGATTGTTGCTACCGTGTAAAATTTTAGTATCGTGTTTGTTGAGGTTCGCTTTTGGAGAGTACAGGTACAGCACCGACGGAAGGGAAGAAAGAATCTTAGTTGTATTTAGGAATAGGAAAATAAAATAATACTGAGAGCTGCACGCTTGCTATTGGGCTGCACAGCTTGTGTTTTCTTAATTCGAAAATGGGACATCATCTTTTTGTGTCTTTATTATTCTTTTTCTTTTCCAACCGATATGGACTGATGGGAGCTAATTTATTGTGGCAATCATCTTTGCTAGCACGGTATCATGGAAAACATCTACGCAGATCTCACTTTCAGGGGCCCCTTTGAGGAGACCACCTTTTTTTCTCCCATCGTCGGCGCCGGGCTTAAGACAGTAGTGTGTCCATGTTAATACTATGGTAAAAATAAAAAATATGATAAAAATTTATAAAAAAGAATAGATATTCAGAATCATTAAAATTCATGTCTTATGTAGTTATATAACTAAATTTTTTTTTGTCAGTCTCTCTCAATTACGATAATTTACATTGTGAACAAAGATCAAAAGATACCAATAGGATCCCTTTTGAAGAAAACTAGTGAAGTTCGTGTGAGGATGAACCAATGTTTTTCCATGATTTCCATCCAATTCTAAAATATTGTAAATGTAAAACTGTTACAGTCAGGAACCAAAAGAAAACAATGTCTGCCACTAATAGCTTTATCTTTGGATGGTATCAAGAGAGGGCAAGTCAGAAATACTGTAATAATAACAACCGTAAAAACAAAAGGAGCAGATTTAAGACAAAGCAAAACATCAAATGGTTTCTTGTCCAGAATTCTAGTTTCAGATAAAAAAACCGAGAGAAGTTTCCTAGGTTCGGATGTGACGTGGCTCTTCAATCAACAAATGATCCAATTAATCTAAGTCAATGGAAGCCACAATCTTTCACATTCAGACCAGTGCTTGGATTAAACAAAGTAATTTTGTAGATTTAAACATCTAGCTGTTGCATTCAAAGCAGAAAATTAGCCGTTACATATGCCTGCAACAACGTACAAACACGATCTTCTCACTTTCACCTTGAAGAGACCAACCACTAGCTCATCTCCAAAGCTGCTGAATCAGAAAGCATGTCAAGAAAACCTTCTTGACATAAAGCTAGCTCCTCTCCAGATTTACTCGGTCACAAAGCATGACGAGAAGTTTGACTGCCACAGACACTTCATTCGGTAAGTCACAAGTCTCATAATCGAGAACTTTAATTTTGTAACTTTTTATTTATGTAAGGTGCCCTGCTGCCGCTGCCCAGCAGGGTTATTGTGCACCGCGCCTCCCTTTATGCGGATGACCTGGTTGTTCTCATTTCTCCGGATGCTAGTGACCTTGATTGCCTTGCGCAGCTGCTACATCTGTTCGCCGGCGCGTCGGGGCTGCTCACCAACAGAGATAAATGCATTGCCACTCCAATCTGTTGCGATGAGGCCACGGTAGCCATGGTGCAGTCAACTTTTCAGTGCGCCGTATCCACCTTCCCCTCCAAGTATCTGGGGATCCAGCTTTCCCTGCGTTGTCTTCGCCGCGTTGATGAACAGCCACTCATCGACGCTGTCGCCGCGAGGATTCCTACGTGGAAGGCCGGATTGCTCACGACGGCTGGCCGGGTAACCCTCACCAAGTCGACACTCTCGTGATCCCCGTGCACGTGAGCATAGCATGCTGCCTGTCGCCCTGGGCAATTAAACAGATCGACAAGCGGAGGCGGGCGTTCATCTGGTCTGGAACTGAAGTCTGCGCGGGGGGAAAATGTTGTGTGGCCTGGCCTTCCGTCTGTCGTCCGGTCGAGCTGGGGGGACACGGTGTGATTGATCTCCGCTTCTTTGGTTTCGCTTTGAGGCTCAGATGGGAGTGGTTGGCGCGGGCAGAGCCGTCTCGAGGCTGGTCTGCGCTGCCTTCTAAGCCTGAGAAATGCGTCGCGGCAATGTGTGATGCTAGCCTCTCAGTTTGCGTTGGTGTTGGCGCTTCTGCGCGGCTTTGGCTTGACAATTGGTCTGCAGTTGGGCGGCTGGATCGCTTCGCACCGGCCTTGTTCGCGGCCGTCTCCAGAGCTGGCAGAAAGAGGGTTCTTCGGGAAGCGCTGCTGGGCAACCGGTGGGTGACGGACATTGTTGGGGCGCTCACCATCCAGGTGGTCTGCGAATACCTGCGGGTGTGGGAACTGCTGCGTACCGTGGCGTTGGTACGGCTGCAACCGGACATTTCGTCTGGCGGTGGTCCGCCGATGGCAAGTTCTCTGTGTCGTCTACGTATCGAGCTTTCTTCAACGGCTCTGAGCAGCTCCTTGGTGCCGGGGAAGTCTGGCGCTACAAAGCTCCACCAAAGGTCAAAATTTTTCATGTTGCTTGCTCTCCGCCGGAGGCTCTGGACCTCGGAACGTCACAAACGCCACGGCCTCCAGGACGACGAAGCATGCGCGTTCTACTGTCAGGCACCTGAAACCATCGAACACCTGATCCTTGGGTGTGTTTTCGCTCGAGAGGTTTAGTTCACGGTTTTGTCACCGCTGCACCTCGACGCTCTCGTGCCTTCGGGGGCCCCTGACTGTAACACCCTAGGTGTTGATCACCCTTACATTGCATTTTATTAAGCATAATGCATAATTATGCATTCATTTATGAGCATGTAATAAAGCAAGGTCTATGTGTGCAATATGTATGTTTGCTAAATAATCCTAAAAATGACCTAGAATGCTTTAGAATCAAAAATGAAGTAGGGTTTATATTCACATTTTTTGCCAAAATGTGCTTTCATGAAGTTATATGTGTCACATGTGCTTTTATCAAGTTAGGAAATAGCCCAAAGCACAAGTATATGTTTTATTTAGTTTTTGGGATTAAGCCCTAAATAAAAGTTGTAGTATAAAATGTATGCAACAAACTTTATTTAAGGGTCTAGGGCTAAATCTTAATTTATCATGTTCAATTAGTGGCCTTAAATTTGAATTTGAAATGAATCTGGAAAGAGACTTGAAAATTTTCCAAGTCTGGAATTTCAGCAATCAAATTCAATTTCTAGGGCTGATTTAAATGGTTTTTCACAAATAAAATTTTGGAATCTGATTCATTGTGTGATATTACAAAGTTTGTACTTGAGTATCATGATTTTGGTTGAACTCTCTTGCTATTGGTTAACTCTTAAATTAATTGCCAAAACTAGTTAAGCAGTATGATTAGAACCTTGCTTAACTGAATTCAGAGTTTTCAGTTTAAAGTTCAATGTTTGGAGGGGTGTGTAACAGTTTTTCATAAGCAAAATTATGGCAACAAGTTCACCCTTTGTTAGAGAAAAGTTTATAATTTCATGATGTGCAATTGGTTGAGCTTGATGGTTAGTGGTTAAGCCCCAAATAATTTGCAAGATTAGCTAAACAGTATGGGTACACCTCTGCCTAATTGAAACTTAACTGAAACTGAGCTGCAGTTTCTTTTTAAGTGTGTTTAGGAGCTTAGGGTTTGCAAACTAGACCTAGTTAGCCTTTGATCCTTTAAGGAAGTTTGAAGTACACCTATAGAGGTTTGCCACGGTGCAATTGGTTTGGGTTTTGGTTGCTTGAGCAGAGAGTTAGAGAAGGATGGAAACCATGATTTCAGTCGCTACAGTAAACCGGGAGAAATCCATTTTCCCTTTCTTCTCTGCCCATGCCGTGCTGCTCACCGGCGTCGCCGTGTCTCCCGCCATTTCCGCGCGCACGCACACGTCTCCAGCTGCGTGGCCAAGATCGCGAAGGCGCCAGCCACCTCCTCGACTTTCCCCAGCCCCTATAAAAACCAACGCCGGCTGCCGGAGCTCCCTTCTTCCTTCTCTGGCCGCCGCCGAGCCTCTCTGCGCGCCGGTAAAATTGGCGCTCGTCGCTCCATCACCACCCCACAGCTCGCTCTTACAGCTCCGCCACGTCCTCGCGACTCTCCCGGACCCGTTTGCGTCACCTCTACCAGCCGGAGTCGGCCGTGCAGCCAATTGTCGCTGTGATGGTCACCATGGTCGCCGGAGCTCGCCTTGCCGTGGCCAGGGCACTCTGGTGAACCTCCCTCCCTTCTCTCTTTTTGAGTTGTGTTTCTCGTGTGTCCGTGATGCTCATCATCCCGCCGCTTTCCTTGTTTCGTTATAGGAATGGCCAGAACACCACCGCCGTGCCCACCATGAACGCCGAGCTCGAGCTCGCACGTGGCCGAGTCACCTGGACCTGTCCCTGTCCCAGCTAGTGCCACCCTCTGAGCGTGGTAGACAGTCCCGATGCTCCCTCTCCACTTCCTAGCCACCGGCAAGCTCCCCATCACCGGAAATCACCGTTTCCCCGGCGCTGCTCTGCTCCATTCGCGACCAGGGACGTCGTGTTAGAATAGAAACTCTTCCAGGGGCCTTTCTGCACAATCATTGACTCAGGTGAATAGTGCGCTACAGGTTTTTTTTTTTTTTTTTCCTGTTTTGGCTGAAACTTGTCAATTTCATAATTATTTTTAGAAGCATGATAAAAACATGAAACTTTTTGTGTAGCCTCTTCATGATATGATCTATCTAGAAAAAATATGAAACTTTAAAAATTAATAGTTTTTGGATGCCTAAAAATTACCTCCTTTAAATAATAAATGCGCAGGTCGTGTGATTTTTTGTAGACTAAAATATTAATCCAATGATCATGAATTTTTGTCAGTAATTCTAATATGCTAAAACCAACCTCCACTAAAATTTTGATACTATTTTGAAGAAATTTATTTCAATAATTAATTTTCACCTTATTTAAAGACTATAAAAAGGGGTAATAAAACCACTAATTAATTAGTTAGTTTTTAATTAATTGCTGAGTAATTTGTGGCTTTGATTGGGGACCTTGGATCAAGTACACCTCACTGATCCATGACAGTTTCATGCTTTGTTTAATAGTAGGGCTAGCCTTATGTTGATAATAAAATAATTAATAAAAAGAAAAGGATGAATGTGATGTTGATTGCCTTTGGTGTTGATTAAAGTCCATGAATCTTTGTCACCCTCATGATCCATGGCTTGATCATGTCTTACTAGCGCTGGTCATCATCACATGTGTAGTTAACAATTAAATTAATTAAGCATTTAAATTAAGCAAGTGCTTCACTTAGCCTTTTGGCTATATTTGGATTAAGTGAAGACCATGGGTCACTAATTCTTTGCTGATCCATGGCTTGCTATGCTTTGAGTAATATTAGGGCTAGTCACATAGTTAATAAATTTGTCAATTAATAAAAAGAGAATGATTTCTTTAGTGTTGATTATATTTGGAATTTAATTGAAGACCATGAAACACTCAACTTTTGATGTTTCATGGCAATGGCATGTTCCTCCTGGTGTGTTTTCTAGTCACCATGTTAATTAAAGAAAATATCCTTCATGCTTAATAAATGCTATAATAACATAAGGAGATATTTATTTATGTTAATGAGATCTTTGGCATGTAATATATATATATATATATATATATATATATATATATATATATATATATATATATATATCACATGTTGTGTTAAAGAGATAATATACTTTTTCTTTATATATAGAAAAGCTAAAGTGATGTAGATAAATGATGAAATGATTTGAGTATGTTTTATACCTTGATTAATGATCTTGGAACACCACACCTCTACTATTCCTTAGCAAGTAACTTATTTGGTTAAAATGCATGCCATCTACATGTAGAAAAAAAAATAACTAAAAAGCTTGATTAAGTGTTCCATTAGCTTATGTATGCATATGAGCTCATGTTATGTTAAGTAGATTGGGTGCTTTTTAGGGGTGATGACAACACACCTAATGATTGGCTTATCCTCCTCTCCATAGGCTAAGCATGATTTCTATTTATGAGCTTGTTTGGCAAATAAAGATAGGAATAAACATCCACCTGTCATATCCATGTTTGAAATGTTTTAATGTGCTTTCATGATGGATTCTACTTAATGGAAATAACTAAGTTAATAATAGTTAATGACTCATGAAAATGCTTGTTCATGCCTGCCCTTGATAATGATCAAATGGTGATTTAAATCTCACATGATTGCTGAAGGAATAGCCTGTGCAGAACCTGTTAAGTGGTAGTTTTCATGTTCATAACAGTGTTTTCTATGGATGGCTTGAATACAGAAGTTGTAGAGAATTTCCATATCTATCTTATCCTAAAATTTCATGATTTTAGGACAACTGATTTGGGAGTTATAGATTTAATAAACTCTCTGTTAGAATTCTGTTGTTTCCTGAACAGATCTAAAAGAATGAATTGTTTGGCTTAGATAACTTGTGAATCACCTTTTGGTCAAAATTAGAAAGTTGTAGTGTTTTTCATAAGCTTTCCAATTTGTCTTGGATCACTACTTTTGGTGGTCCATAGCCCTGGTTATGAGCATAATTAATTCAGGGACAGATTTTGTCCTAATTCTGGACAGAGTTGATTCCTTAGATTATTTGACTCAGTTAATGACCAAATCAATCTGAGATGATAATAATAAAGTTGTAGAAAACTTTATAAGCTTTCCAAAAAGTCCAAGAACACCTCTACTGGATTTCTAGATCTTTAGTTATAACTACATATATTAGATGCTGTTCTGCTGTTCTGTATGTTTCCATAATCTGAGTTAATTGTTGGAGGCTTAGTATACCTTGTGTACTTAATAAGGGTCATTAATGACTTCCAGGATGTAATCCTAATATGTTTGAAGTATCTTGAACTTGGTTAAATGACATATTAAATAATGATAATATTTCACTAGTTAATATATAAATAATCTTAATGCTTCCCTGCTATATAGCTCTTGGAACGAGTTAAACATGTATTGATTGGGTGACTTTTGGATTGATTGTAGACCTTGGATCATAAAACCCAAATGATCCTCGGCAACTTGATTCATTAATGATAAGGAGCATGATAGGTTTATAGTAGTTAGTATGTGTTTGTTTGTAAGTAATTTTTAATACCTTTTCGGAGAAGAGATATACACGTACTCAATAGAAGTTAAAAACAAACTTGATAATATAGTGTTGTCATTAGAGAAAAAGAACTGCACACATGGAACCTTATGTAGCTTTTCTTTGTTATTATTCAAGCAAATCATCTCATCATGCATCATGTCACGTATAGCATTAAGCATGCATTATTTCGTTACGTGTAGTGCACGTGAGTGAGAAGGTCCGAGATGATCAAGCCGGAGGAGACTCGGGAGGATCCAACCCAACAAA
>JADLZL010005534.1:0-185527 GCA_015844335.1 Chrysopogon serrulatus | reverse complement strand
GCCGTAAGGGGAGGGACCGGCTTTACATGAGGTGGTCGTGTTGTAGCAAAGCCTTGGGCTTCCGCGGTGTCCTCGCTCGAGGCTCCTGGAGGGCATTCGCGAACGTGACGGGCCATGCCGCGCCGCCTCTCGCCCTCGCTGGCCTGAATGACGGGCCCCCTCGCTCGGAGTTGGGGTGGAGCGTGATGGAAAGGGGATGTCCGCCCTCAGGCTTGCCGAGCTTTGACCAAGCTGGGATCCGAGGCCATGGGGAGCCTCGGGAGCGTGTTGCTCTTGCAAGCGGGGAGGCTGGAGCAGCCGTGGATGGTCACCGCTGTAACCGCACATCCCGGCTCGAGCTCACGGGTGGACCGCTTGCTGACCGGGGGCGCCGTCCCCACCTCCCCGCACGGTGACGCCGGCGGTCGCCATTACCCGCGTGGTGGACGGGCGCTCTAGGGCTTCGCCGGCGTGACCGGCAGCGATGGTTAGCAGCAGAGGCTGGCCCCACGCGCGGCGGCGTGACTTCACGGGAGATCGCGGCCGCCGTGAGCGCCGGGCGTGCGGTCGCGATGACGATGTTCCATCCCGCCGGGCACGGATGCCCTCACAGGGTGGTACGGACAGTGGCGGTGGATATGGCCAAGTCAATGGTACGGCTTTTGACTGAGCGCCCCGCTCGAGCCCCCGAAGCTGTCCTGGGCTCTAAGTGGACGGAAATTGGGAGGTTCATCCATCATCCGAGGCCCTAGCGCGGAAGCCTCTGGCGTGAGAATTGGCACTACCTCGAGACCCCCGCAGGGAGGGTTCGGATGAGGGAGGCTAGAGCCCTCCCACCGCTTTGGGGGCCGTGGGCCCCTGATTTGCGCCTATGAGCGCCCGGCCGGGCCTAGTTTTGCGCTTGTTGGGCTTTCCCAAGGCCCTTATTTTGGTCCCCCCGACAAGAGCCTCGAATCCGGAGGAGAGCGTACTGCTCAGAGGTTAAGGTTGCTTCCCTCGGGTCACCTGGAGTTTTTCCTCAGGTGCGCTACGCGAAGCGCACCCATACGGGTGAGGAGGCCCCTGAGGAGTCTTGGGACTCCTCCGAGGGCTTGTATTTTTGGTCCACGGCGTGTTTTGTTTCTCGCCTCCGAGCCGCATTCATCGGGCGGGGCGCCGCGAAGTCCCCTCGAGGCCTCTGGAGGAGTGTGTGCACTCATCCGGAGGGCTTGCGCTTGCCCTTGTGAGCAAGTTATTTTGTGGCGCCGAGCCCCGTGCCCGCTTGTCCGAGGGTTCGCCGGTTTGGCAGCGAGTCAGCCCCGTGGTTGGGATTGAGCCCGCTGCGGATGACGAGGGGATCCGATCGGTACCTTAGCTAGTTTACGCACCTCCGCGGCCCCTTCCGCAGGGGAGTGTGAGGGTGGGATTGTCGCAAGTTATCGGCCGACGAGTGTCGAACACCCACTAGATCCGCCGAGCCGTTAACGGGAAGACCCCTTGCGAAAACGCCCGGTGTCCTGCCTGCTGGGGGGCCTCCATCGCCCCGGAGGCGCCGCTTTCATAGGAGCCTGCACGGTATGCCTCAAAGCGGGGCTTGGGTCCTCCACCGTCCCGAGGGCTCTTGCTCTCCCACGCTGACTCTAACTCGCCCGCCATGCCGGCCTCGGATGCCGCGATGGCTCTGCCACCATGCCAGGGCTAGGTCAGGTATGAGGCCGTCCGAGTACCCCGACTTTTGTTGCCCCGAGGTGGCCGGGCCGAACCCCGATGGGCCAGCTCGCGAACCTCGGATCAGAAATGGGCCGCCGCCCGTTCCTTTTGAGGAGAAGAAAAAACCCCCCGCCACCCCGCCGGAGGGGCGTATGGGCCAGCAGCGGCCGCTGCGGGATACATGGAGCGCCAAGCTGGGAGGTGGCGGGTCCCACTTTCCCTCGCCGTGGCGGTGCTGCAGCGCTGCTGCTTTTGGGTCCCACGGGGATGGGATGTGGCGGGCCGCGCTTCCGCTGGAAGGCCATGGGTGGTGGCCCGTGGCGTGACCCCGATCCTTTAGGGTGCGCTCGCAACGCGTGCGGCGCCTGAGCCCGTGTGGCCGCTGCTTTCCCGTGTGCCGCTTTGGGCCGTGTGCGTGGTGCAGTCGAGTGGGCGCACCGGGAGGCCGATACGCATTGAATGTGGGGGAGATGGAGCGGTGGAGACGCTGCCGGGTATAAATACCTATACGGCGGCCGCTGGGCTCTCCTCCCCCGCTTGCTCGCGAATCGCTTTTGTCTTCCCCGCCGCGGAGAGAAAGCTCGAGTTTGCCGAGAGAAGAGAGGAAGAAACCCCTGCGCCGCCACTGCCCGCTCGCTCTTTCCTCCCCGATGGCGCCTGTGGTGGAGATCGCCGGCACGACGTAATCTGGGAGTCGTGTTCGTGGACGGAGGCGGAGCCGGAGGCGCCGTGGAGAGGGGCCTCGCGCGGCCTGGCCAAAACACCGAGCGGCCGGAGGAATCGTGCCGCCGGGCGACAGCCTCCCGCTCCCGTGGGGTACGCCGTGTGCTTCACGGCCTTCCATGAGCGCTGGTTCGATGCCGTGGGCGCTTTCCTTCAAGCGCCTCCTAGAGTACTATGGCCTGAGCTCCACAACCTCGCCTCTAATCGTATCACGCACGCGGCGGTTTTCGTGGGCGCCGTGCGAGGGATTCTCAGCATCGACGCCCACCGGGACTTGTGGCTCTACTTCTTCGAGGCTACCCTCGTTTCCTGGTTCCGGGCGAGAAGGAGTATAAAAGAGAAGGAGAAGGAGAAGGAGAAGGGAAGCTTACCGTCAGTCTGCCCGCTGAACTGCGACGCCGCAACCGCGGCCCAAGAGCCGCGGGGCCTACATCCTCGCTGGCCGCCTCAACCGCTGGGCCGGCACAAAGAAGTGGTTCTACCTTCGCTAACGATGACGACCACCTCCCCGCCTACACCGAAGGTGTTCGACTGAGCCGCCATCGCGGCGAAGGAGTTGATCGCCGGTGAAGGTGACGCCACTGAAAGGTGTTCTCCGCCTTGGCGCATCTGGCCCGGCCTGGTTGGACGCCAAATGGGTGATCGCCGGCTTCCACAAGCGGGTGGCAGCGGCAGCCACCGATGCGGGCGTGGTACGCTGGGCCGTATTTATTACGCGTCCCGGCAACGCCTCGGGAGGGCACCCGATGGCAGCCGAGACCTGGGCTACGGTGAGATCCTTGACCGATCGGCAGGCGGGCGTCGGTGGACTCGCAGCTTCAAGGTCGTCATGCGGCCAGAGAAGTGGTTCATTAGCCTGAAGCTCGCCTCCGCCTCAGCGATACTCTACTCTCATCCTCGATCCCGATCCCTCCCAAGTCGCCAGGGCTCGGAGAAGCCGAGGGCGCTGAAGCCCCTGATCGCTGTGGAGCAGTTAAGCAACTGCGACCATGCGGAGGCGAGGGGAGTGGAGAAGGAGAGGGAGCGTAATGCCCGCAAGCGTAAGGAGAAGGGAGACTGGGGCGCCGCGCGCCGCCAGAGCGAGAGGGCCTCCCCGGGAGGCGATCGCTTCTGACACCACCGAGTACCTACTTAACGACGACGATGACGACGAGGAGCGGGTGACGACGAGCCGGAGCCGCTATCCGGGGCCGGACCCACCGAGGTGACGCCGGGTGCCCGGGAGGCGGCGGCCCGTTTGAGGGAGGCAGGGCCCGAGAGGGCCTCGGAGAGGCCCGCCTCCGGTCTCGCCCGAGTTGAGATTGGGATGGTCCGAGTGCCCGAGCATTTAGGGTTTAGGTTTAGGGTTTAGGTGATGCGCACCCGCGAAGGTTGCCGCATTTCGCTTGTAGAGGTCGCCCTCAATAACGACTTGCTCTTTCTCGCGATGCGCCGTGCTTGGTTGGAAGTCCGGGAGCACTCCTAGGACGATCCAAATGAGGTATGGCTTCCTCCAGCCCGGCTTGGGCTCGGGCCGGGTCCACTCCGTCAATCTCCATGACCTCGGTGTTAGACACCGAGGGCGCCTCGGAAACCGAGAGGGTCTCCTGGATGCAGGGGACTTCGAATTTCTCTAGCCCCCGAGAGGGGGCCTGACGATGCCCGAGGCCTCCTCCCGCCCTTCGAGATTGACCGAGGGGCAATGAGGTCCTTGCTGAATACGCCGGGCGGAACCGGGCTCTCCCAAATGGGCGATCTTGGCGAAGTTCGCCGGTGGGCTTCGCATGCCTCCTGACGACGTGGTTGAGCTTCAAGGTCGCCGGAACTTGTCCTCCAAGGCGCCGCACCGCCTTGTAGTATATGCTCATCTTGGGGTCGGGCAACTCGAGTCCTTCATGACCGGTCGATGATGAGCCGCGAGTCCCCTGACGCCGAGGCGCTTGACGCCGAAGCTCGATGGCGATCTTCGTGCCGTTGAGCGCACTCGTACTCCGCCATATTGTTCGACGCCGAAAATGGAGACGAACTACGCATCGCATAAGGAATTCGTGGGGAGACGAAGAGGAGGCCGGGCGCCGCCCCGGTCTTTATCAAGGACCCGTCAAGTACATGGTCCAAAGATTCCGATTGAGATGAGGCGGCTAGGCGGCCGGTGTCGGTCCACTCCGCAAGGAAATCCGCCAAGACTTGAGACTTGATGGCCTTCCTCCGGCGCGTAGGAGAGGGCCTCCTCCCATAAGCTCGACGACCACTTGGCGACCTACCCCGAGAGACCTCTCCCTCCCTCGGAGGATCTCTCCTAACGGGAAGGAGGGACCACCGTTACGGGTGAGCTGCCGGCAGCCGCCGGCGCCGTGTTAGACCACCTGGTGCAGAGCAGGTTCCGATCCGCAGTAACGACCTTGGTCTCGACGCACCTCGCTGATGAAGTAGACTCCTGCCCTCTCGATCGGGTGCGGTAGCATGCGGCCCTCCTCCCCGCCCTCTCGGACGACAATGGTCGCGCCGCTGACTTGGGCCGCCGCAGCGGACGTACAGAGGAGAGAGAGAGAGGCTTCGCCATCGGCCGGTGGGACCAGCATCGGGGCGCCGGTGAGGGCAGCTTGAGCTGCCGCGAGGGCCTCCCCCGGGCCTCTGAGGTCCAGGAGAAGCGCTCGGATCTCTCGTGGAGGCGTATAGGCAAGCCCTTCTCGCCGAGAGATGAGATGAAGCGGCTGAGGGGTCGCAAGGCAGCCCCCGGACTCGCCGCACACCCTTCAAAGTCTTTGATCGGCCCCATGCTTGTCACCGCAAATACCTTCTCCATTGGGCTCGATGCCGCGTTTGAGACGATGAACCCTAGAGCATGCCTCCTGGGACCCCGGAAGACGCACTTCTCGGTTGAGCCCCGACGCTTTTGGCCTTGAGACACCGGAAAGCGATCTTGAGGTCGAGATAAGGTCGTCGGCCCTTTTGGTCTTGACCACGATGTCGCCGACGTAAGCCTCTACGGTTTCGCCGATGTGGTCGCTAAAAACGCCAAAGATGCACCGCTGGTACGTGGCCCTCGCGCCTTAAGCCCGGCGGGCATCGCCATGTAGCAAAGACATGCCAAAGGGGTGATGAAGGATGTCGCGAGTTGGTCGGACTCTTCATCTTGATTTGGTGGTAGCCGGAGTAAGCATCAAGAAAGGACAGGAGTTCACACCCCAAGGTGGAGTCGACTATCCGGTCGATACGTGGCAAGGAAAAAGGAACCTTCTGACATGCTTTATTCAAACTAGTATAGTCTACGCATCGCCCATTTCCCACTCTTTTTTCCTAACCAAGACAGATTAGACAACCACTGTGGTGGAAAAACCTCCTGATGAACCCGCCGCCAAAAGCTTGTTCACCTCCTCGCCGATGGCCCTTCAAGGCCTCGTCGAATCGGCCCAGGCGCCGCTTCACCAGTCCGACCTGCCCGATATTAAGGGAGTGTTTTGGCGACATCCCTCGAATGCCCGGCATAACCGAGGACTCCACGCGAAAAAATGTCGATGTTCAAGGCTGAGAAAGTCGACGAGCACAACTTCCTATTTAGGGTCGAGGGAGTCGGCAGATCTTCACCGTCTTACCGGACGGGTGGAGGGGTCGAGCGACATCTTCACTGGCCCGACGGCTCGGCGGCGTTGTCGCTTGGAGTCGAGGGTTCTGACATACGCTTATCGCCCTAATGCTCGATAGCCTCTACGCCGCAGCTTGAAGGCGTGCTCGTAGGGAGAGCCGACGGTGATGACGCCGCTGGGACCCGGCATCTTGAGGAGGAGATACGTGTAGTTCGGGACCGCTATAAACTTTCGCTGCACGCTGGACGTCCGAGGATTCCGTGGTAGGTTCCCCGAAAGTCGACCACGCCAAAGGTGATGACCTCTTGGCGGTAGTTCGACGGCGTTCCCGAAACGACCGAAGGTCGATCTGCCGAGGCCGTGCACGTTTGCCTGGCATGATCCCCCCCGAAAGGGAGGGAGGGTCGGAGATGCGGGCGCCCATTCCCAATAGGCCGAGGGTCTCGGAGTAGAGGATGTTGAGGGCGCCGCCGCCATCCATCAAAGACCTTGGTGAGCCGACATTGCCGATGACAGGTCCACCACAAGCGGGTATCTCCCTGGTTCGCACGAGAGCGGTGGTCGCCGAGGCCATAGGTGATGGCGCCGCAGACTCACGGCAGGTACCGTGGGCGGGCGCCATCGAGAACACTTCTCGGCGCCAAGCTTGATCCGGGCGTGGGGAGAAGTTCCTCCGGGCCGAGGCCGCTAATGATCATGAAGACATCGTGGACCTCCGGAATCCCGCCGCCCTTGCCTTCATCCTCCTTCTCTTTCTTCTTCTTGTCCCTGGGAGGGGGGAGCTTCTCGTAGAATCGGCAGGCCAAGTCACACTCCCCATGGTGTGCTTGACGGGGAACTTGTGGAAGGGGCAAGGCTTGACCATAAATGTTGATCCTGGCCCCTGGGGCCTCTGGTGCCTTTATATTTCGGCCGGGCAATGACGAGGTCATCCTGAGTCCTCCTCCTTCTTGCCTTGCTTCCCTCCGCTTGCCCTTTGTTGTTCTTCTCTTGGGGTTGGGGTTGCCCCCCCTGCCTCTTCTTCCCCGCCCGCTTGCCCTTGTCGTTGGCATGGAAAAGACCGCCTTCACTCACTTCCGGAGGCGAAGTTTGTGGCTACCCCTCGAACAGCTCAAGTTGGCGGAGGGCATCTTCCCGACCCAACTCTCGTGGACTAGTTCCTTACAGGTCGCCCGCCTAGGAACGCACCGATGATGGCGGCGGTGCCGCCACGCTGGGTAGCTCTGCACTTCTTCGAGAAGCGCGATGAAGTCACGCCAATGCTCGCTCGACTCCGCGGCAAATTGTGAGGTCCCATGAATTTCCAGGGCGCACGTATGTGCCCTCTAGAAGTTCCCCACAAAAACCTTGACCAGATCTGACCATTCACGGATCGCGGGCGGGAGGTGCTCCAGCCAAGCTCACGCCGAGTCCCCTGTGTGAAGCGGAGGTTGCGGATGATGAGCCACATCGCCCGCGCTTACCCACCGCACGCCATTTCGTAGTCGCGAGCCACACCTCGTTCGTTTCTCCTGAGTACTTGGTGAGGTTGGCCGGCTGACGGAACCGAAGGGAACCGGGCGCGTGGATCTCCCGGCTAGAGGCTCGAGGTCCCGGGGTCCGCGCCCGTCAGCGTCCTCATCGCAAGTCGCGTTTCTAATGTACCCTCCGCCGGGCGTCACGTTTCAGCCGCGGCTTTGCCCCTCGCGGGCCGTTGATAGCGTGTTACGCGCGCCGCTGCCGCTGAGGCTGCCGCGGTGGTCTTGGATGCGCTTCGCGAATTGGTCTCCGCGAGGGGTCCGGGGATTGAGGCCTCCCGCCTCTCGAGGGGCGCCTCGAGCTCCTCTTTTTCTCCGCGGCGCCGAAGGCGTGAGGCTGAAGCTGCCCGCTGACCGCGGCGGTCTTGATGTAGCGCTCATCTCGTCGCGGATGCACCGCCCCGTAGGGTAGAGGGCTCGCACGCGCTCGGAGGAGAAGGGGCGGTGGCGCGACGCTCGCTCGCACGCCGGAAAGACGGGAAAGGGTCACCCCTCGCCGCGTTGACGATCCTCCGTGAACGCGATGGGCGTGTTGCCGGAGCCGCCGGGTTGCTGCGCCCGCGCCGTGGCCCTGCTCGCACGCTGCCTATCTTCTGTCGTAGCTGAAGACGGTCGTGTTCGAACTTAGCCTCCGAGCTCGCGACTGGCCATGGTGGGCCGACGTGGCCCTCGAGGTGGCCGCCAGCCCTCAGCCGGGCGGACCGCAAGCGCGGGGGTCTGCCGCCCCCGGCCCCGTGGGTCGAGGTGCCTCGATCCACCGGGGTCGTGAACCAACGGGGCGGGCCTGACGGTGTGCCTAGGATCTCGATCTCGGTCGCCGCCATCGCTGTTGTTGCCGCCGGTAATGAGGTCACCGATCTCCACGGGAAGCACTCGCGAAGTCGGGTCGCATATGTCGTCCGAGAGTCGAGTCGGGTAGCCGGAAGGCGAAGGCGTACCGATGAACCCCCTAGGTTCGTGAGCCTCGAGGTAACGCCGATCGGGTGGACGGGCGTGCGCCAGAGTCACACCGCCCCGCCTGCCTGATCAGGTACTCCTCGTAGGCATGGATCGTCCGCCGGGGATGTCCGCCGGGCGCCCATGGAGTGCCGCCGGCGACGCTGGCCCTCCTTCGGCTCCCATGGTGGTGGAGACCAACGACGACACGTAGCCGCGGCATTGGCCATGCCAAATGATCGACGCTGTGACGGGGCGTCGCCGAGCGCCGCCGCGGAGGCGCCGCCCAGCTGAAGCGCCGTTAGGTCCTCCTCCAAGCCGCTGGCGTCGTGGCGAATCCGCCGTGCGCGGCGGGTGCGGCACCGCGGTACCTCCCGCGCTGGGCCGGCGATGGGTACGCCGGGCCTCGTCCAGTCCCTGACCTTCGGTCGAAGGAGATCCATGTCGAACTAGGTGCCTGTCGACATGAACTCGAGACCTCCGAACCGGATCAGGGTCCCCGGCTCCAGCGGCTGGGGGGGAGGAAAGTTGGGGCCGAAAGGCCCCTCGTGGTGTCGCCGCGACAACCGGCCATCCTGAGGTTTGACGGGAAGAGAGGCTAAACACGCACAGCCCCCTACCGGGCGCCAACCAACTGTCATTGCTAGAACTGGTGGCCCTAGCACCAACGAGTGAATTTGTGGTGCGTGCTCCCTACTTCCGGATGGTGCGTGCTCCCCTACTCCCTAGCCACCTGATAGTCCTTATACAGGCTTCATTGGAGGTTTGACACTGGTGAAGTTTTGAAATCCAAAATCTTAAATAAAACCAGTTTTGTTTCTAATTAACTTTTCAAGACCAAAACTTTTGTTTTTTTTAAATACCCCGATGATGTTATTAACCTTAATCCTGCCTGTACCACCGTGATGTAACCGACCAATCCATACAAGATTAAGCGCAACTGTCCCCTCGTTAATAACGTTGACACGCATACACCGCTTCTCATATGAACCCGGTAGTCCCCGAAAGTGTCACGGCGGACCTCGGTAAATCAACTTACAACTAGGATCATGATTAAGGTACACCATTCACCAGCTTATGGAATACAGCGAAATAATTAAAGATCGAAACTTCTTACAACAACGGTTCCAAATATGTTACATAAAAGTAGTATTTATTTCAAACTACAATACCATAAGTGTTTTTACATCACCAGTTTTATTCAAGCCTCCTGTACAAGCAAGGTGATGGAGTTATAGATACGGCCAAGCCCGATGGCCTTTACTCATCCACGTCATCCACAGGATTATAGCACGTAATGCAATAATCCTCATATAGCATATCACCCGCAACGGTGGGTAAAAACCCCGAGTACTCAATTGTACTCCATAAGACTTACCCGACATGTAAAGAATAAATCTCCAAGGATACATGACAAGTATAAAGGGAAGTTTGGGGCTAGCAAGCTTTATGGAAAATGCTTACTAACTTGATCCTTATTTTAATTATTTAATGACTAGTTCCTTTAGCTAATTAAAGCTACCTTTGCATTGACTACATCCTTCTTTAAAATTTACAACAAACAATTCTACTAAGTGAGGTACCACAAAGTAGTCCTTTCAATCTCAACATTTGTTATCATTTCTTAACTATGTCTCTGCGGGTCAAGTATGAGTTTCTCACTATCCGGGAGAGACGGCGATTCAATCGATTACACCAAATTGGGTAAGGCCCGTATCACACACTCTTGCAAGCCGGCCAAAGCCTCGCCAAGTCACTGCTCACTTATTCGGAAGATAGGCTTGATCACGCTTATGCAAAACTCATGGTACTGCGTCTCACAAGTCATGCCCGTTCAGCCCGTAGCCCGTAGTCACGCCAGGTCTTGACCAGCACCCTTTCCCCTTCCGATCGTCCCCAAGTAATGCATAAGCGGTTCAAGAACTACCTCGAATAAGTTAACCAATTTCACCGTCGAAACGAGTTATTCGGCGGTTATGTGAAGGTACGTTCAATCTCACACCTAGATCCGTATTGACGGCTCGGTCCTTAATCGACACGCACGAAAAACACCATCTCCGTCCGGTCTTCAATTATTTTCCATCATATGATTAAGGACATCACAAGTATCAACTCGGGTTGCGGATGACAGAATCATCCGACTTCTAATTATCTAAGCATGGCTAAGCATCAACTATCTACCAATACTAGTAGAATAAAAAGGGTGTATTTGAGTGGTCAAGGGGTTCATGCAACAACGGTATCACACAATCCTTATAACGTAATGCATAAAATAAAGTAAATTGGAGTAAATACTTGCATTTTAAATAGAATGGGTTAATAGAATGCTCCGGGCTTGCCTCGGCGAAAAGTGGAGGGACCGTGGTTCTGGGCACTCCTACTAGCGGGTCGTCAGTGGTTCCTCCTTCGTCTCCGGGTGATGATTCCTCTGCGGATCCTCCTCGATCACGGTGTACTCGATGGTAGGTTCTCCCCGATCCTATACGAATGTATGTGGTGCATAAATATCAAGAATGCATATAGGATGCATGATGATAGCATGAAATGATGCGTGATGCTATGATCATGTTGATGACAAAGATGGAAAGCTACATAAGGTTCCATGTGTGCAGCGCTTCTTTCTCGATGACAACACTATATTATCAGAGTGATATAAAAGAAACTACATATTACTTGTTATAATATTTAATGAGTATGTGTATATCTCTTATCCGGGAGGAAAATTGTAACTACTAAAAATAGCAAATATCTATCGCTAATAAGGGTATTCGAAAACTTATTGCTCACAAGGAAATACTAAAATTATGAAAGTATCATAGTTCAAGGTTAAAGGTAAGTTGGAAAAGTATACAAGCATCACATAGTAATTGTTTTCCTTTTTAAAGGTGTATATGTAATGCATGCACACTTGTTTGTATATCCTAAGAAGCATGACATGAAATAATAAGGCACATACCATATAATTGGAAATAATTAAAGGTCAAACAGTACGCTAGGCATCTAAAACAGTAAAGCATAAAATTAGAGTATTCAAATATCACACACATGAAATCATACCCCTTCTCCTTTTCTTTTATTTCTAATTTTAGAAATAATGATTTTATAAAACATTCTCAAATTCTTCTCAAACTTTTTGTACAGATTGGTACTATCATGAAATGGGTGTAAAATAATTTTTATGATTTTTGGATTAATATTTTATTCTAGAAAAATCAATGAATGTCCATTTATTAATTAAAAGGGGTAATTTTTGATCAAACCAAAATAGCTATTTTTCTAGGTTTCATATTTTTCCCACATAGATTCCATCACAGGGAGGCTACAATAAAATTTTCATAAATTTTTGAGCTAAGATTATTTTTCTACAAAAATAAAAAAAGTCAGCACTATTTGGAAAATCAAATAAAAGGGAAAACGGCTGTGCACAGTAATTTTCCCGCGCGCGCGGTGACTGACCGGCTGACAGGCGGGCCCCGCTGGTCAGTACACAGTACCCGCTGCTGACCGCGGCGGCACCGGCGGTTGACCGGCGATAGCTCGCCGTCAGCGAGGTCGCCGGCGACGCGGCTTCCATCTACATGCTCAGGATGATCCCGCGCAACGTTCTAGGGTACTGGTTGGGCTCTAGGAGCACCACGCCGAAGCTTCACGACGGCCATGGCGGCACGGCGGTGCACGGTTTCGACGACGAAGATCAGTTGGAGCTTTCGGCGGCGCAACGACTACGATTCAACGCCACTCACTACCGCGAATATGACCCGACCCCTAATCGCGCGGTAGCGACTTGTTTATGGCACTGATTGCACGGCGGCGGCTCGGCAGAGCTTGAGCTCGCCGGCATGGCATGTTCCAGCCGTTAAGGTGCCCTAGAGTTCAATTATGGGGTTTGGCATCCATCAGTGATCATCTACGGTTACGGTGCTCACGTTGGTTGCGTCGGAGACGGCTCAAAGGTGGTTGGCCGGGGGAAGAGGGCGGCTCCCAAGAACGTGAACACAAATAAGGCGCGAAGGTGTTCCGGCGGTTCCTGTGCGTTAGAGACTAAGACAATAAGCCGATCATGAAATAGAGTTCAAGGCGATCATGATGGAGCAAACGGCAGGCCAAACGGTTCATCAGAGCGACCTGACGGCGGTGAAGTCGAGCGCGGCGGAGCTCCGGCCGGCCGCGGAGAAGATGAAGGTTGTCTGGGCGATTCGGTCGATGGCAAGCGACGTAACTGGGTGCAATCGACGCGCTAGGTTGTAGCGGGACTGGTGTCGAGAGGAAATGGACAGGGATGGCTCGGCAAGGGTGAATTTTACGACGAAGTGGGTGCGGCCGACGGTGAGCAGAAATTGAAAAAGATGAACGACGGCCGGCGTGGGCTATTTATAAGCAATTGCCGTGCACTGGAAGATGGTCAGGGGCTTCACGAACCTATACACGTGACTAGGAAGGCATGGCTGCACGAGCAAAACACGGGGAGGCCGATACCGTGTCGCCGGTGAGCAAGGTGGCGGTGGATAAAATCGGGCGGCGAAGCCGGACGGCCGGGTGGCAACAGTGGGCACGACGGTATGGGCAGGGGCGGGTCGTTCCGCTCAACACTGGACAACGCGACGCAGGCAACAGGCCAAGCACGGGCGTGGCAGCGGCGCCAATCGCCGGCTGCCACAAGCAGGCCGACGAGAAGGTGCTTTGCTGCTGTCGAGCCACCGTAGCCGATCAAACCGCCTCTTTCTCCTCTCTCTAACTCTCTCGCTCAAGCCACGAAAATGGCAAACCAATTTCACTTCTATACTCTCGATATATGGACTACAACTTTGGTTAAAGGAGCAAGGACTGAATCAGCTCGGTTTGCAATCTACATGGTGCTAAACATTGCTAAATCAAAACTGAAACCTGAGTTCAGTTTGGATTCAGTTAAGCAGGGTTCCAATGACATTGGTTAGCTATGTTAGGCAATTAATTAAGAGTTAACCAACAGCAACTAAACCCAACTAATTCCATAGCATTCAAGTACAAACTTTTCACTAACAAGTGATGCAGTTGGTTTCCCATTTTTATTTATGAAAAATATAATTACTCAGCCCTGAAAAGTGAATTCAGTGCTGAAAATCAGGGACTTAGAAAAATTCTAAGTCAGTTGCTGATTTTAATTCAAATTCAAATTTAAGGCCACTGTTTGAGCAATTTAGGATGGGATTTAGCCTTAGACCCTTAAATAAAAGTTGTTGCATATATTTTGTACTTCAACTTTCATTTAGGGCTTACAGCCAAAAACTGAACAGATCATATACTTACATACTAAGCTACATAGCAACTTGATAAAAAGCATATTGAACATTATCATCACATGTGAGCATGTTTAGGCAAAAAGTTGTATATAAACCCTATCTCACATATAATTCTAAACATTTTTAAGCAACTTTTTGAGATTGTTACACTCATGTATGTTGCACACATAGAAACTTGCAATAGCTTTTGCTTATAATCAAATGCAAAATGGTGCTTATGCATTAATGCAATGTAATGCAATATGATTAACATTTAGAATGTTACACCCTGTTGGCCGGAATGACAGCGCCCCCCGCTTGGAGTTGGTGGAGCGTGATGGAGGGGATGTCCGGGCCCTGTAGCTTGCCGTAGCTTTGACCCGCCTGGGATCCGAGGCTCGGGGAGCCTCGGAGCGTGGTGTCATACGGGAGTGGTTGGAGCAGCCGTGGATGGTCACCGGCGTTGTAACCGCCCATCCCGGCTCGAGCTCACGGGAGGGACTGTTTGCTGACCGGAGGCGCCCATCCCACCCCCGGTGCTGGGGTGACGCCGGCGTCGTCGCCGCGGCGTGGTGGACGGCGTTCGGGCTTCGGCGATGTGACTGGCAAATGAGGTTAGGCAACCATAGCGTCCCCACGTTGGCGGGCGTGGCCTTCACTGCGGAGATCGCGTCAGCGTGAGCGCCGGCGTGGGTCGCGACGGGACGGTGTCCATCCCCTGCCGGGGCATGGGATGCCCTTGACACAAGGTACGAACGAGTGGCGGTGGATATGCGTCAAGTCAATGGTACGGCTTTGACCTGGAGCGTCCCGTCCAAGCCCTGGTTGCCAGGGCTCGGGCGGGATGTGTTGGCGGAGCGAGCCACGCTTGAGAAATGCAGGGGCTGGGAAACGGACGAAGGATCCCCGCCCGGCCGGAGGTTTCGACCTCCGTCCGAGTCCGGGTCCCACAAATGCCTCTCTCCCCCCAACGGGTTCGAACAATGTCTCTTGAAAACTGTGTTTGACTAATAAATATTCTCATTAAATTTTCAACAACCTTCCAACAGTGCTGAGTTCCCCCTTTTATAGGTGGCTCCCAGACAACTATTTCTGAACCGTTACACATTTACCCCTCAAACCCTAGGGGTAGTTTTGACCTAGATCTAACTGCTACTTTTCTCTGCAGGGGGGCAAAGACGGGCATTTTCCTTCTCCTCGTTGTGGGCCGGGCCGCATCTACACCGCCATCCTGGCCTCCTTGGTGGGCCTTAGCCCGGGCGGAGGTCTCGACCTCCGGCCGTGTCCGGTCCTCGGAGGTCTTGGGGCGCCTTCCTCCGACGGCCTTCGCCTTCCGGCTCTTTCCGCCGGAGGTCCGAACCTTCGACCACACTCGGGCGGAGGTCCGGACCTCCGCCATCTCCTGAGCCTGGGGCCACCGAGTGCCTTCTTCCGGCAACCTCCGCCCCGAGATCCCGTCCGTGCGGAGGTTCTCCTCCCCCCAAAAGAGCCAAAACAAAGAGAGTGAAAGGTTAAGTAGCTTTGGGGGACCTGCGCCTCGGGGAGTGGAGGTTGGGGTAGATATTTTCCCCAATATTTCCCCTAGAGCACTTGGGCTAGCGCGAGGTAGGCCAACATCCTCTGTGGTCCTCCGCTCCCTCGACGCGGAGGTCCCCTTCCCCCCCCTTTTCAGCGCCGCCGCCCACGTGTCACTTGTCAAGCTGGTGCGTCGTCGTGCGACGTGATATGATTTGACGGTTTGTCTTCCGACCCTCGGAGGCCCCCCCTGGCGCCTATATAAAGGGTGCGCGGGCCATGGTTGCCGTACTGCTGGCTTGCTTGCCTACGCTTCCACTACAGCTGTGGCTTCCGAGCTTCCTCCACCTCCGCTTAGGGCCTCATTCTCGGGTCCTTACTCTCGCTTGCTTTGTGTTAGAGCCAGTGGGTGGTCTTGTTGCTTTGAAGATTGCATGGTAGACAGTGCGAAGGCCCAGGACTTTGAAGAAACTCTTTCTGACGTCGAGGCTTCGCTTGCTGATCTGGTGCCTCCGAGTCCTTCCCAGGAGATGGCCGGCAAGAATGAGAAGATCACCTACGAGATTGGTCGTAGCGTCGTCAACAAGATGATGCTGGACCACATGGTGACTGAAGGCTGGTTCGAGAAGGACAAGGCGGTGCTTCCTGGCCGGGAGGTCGTCCCTGAGCCACCCAGTAAGGATTACGCGGTGGTGTTCCGTGACTTCTTCACTTGCGGCCTTCGCCGCCGTTCCGCAGATTTTTGAGGGATGTTCTAGACGAGTTCAACGTGCAAAGACATCAGCTCACCCCCAATGTAATCGCTGCCCTTAGCAAGTTTGCATGGGCTTGTGAGTCTTACGGTGCTCCGCCGGACATTGACAGCTTTTGTCAGTACTATGAGCTGCAGAAGCAACACAAGAAGTTGGACGGCGCCGTATGTCAATACGGTAGTTGCTCATTCTTTCCTAAGCGGAAGCAGCCCGAACCGAGGCTTGAGCTTTCATACCCGCCGAAAGAACAAGTGGGACACGGATTGGACCTTGCATTGGTTCTACGTGAAGACCCCCCCGCTATACCACCGAGGAGGCCGACGGTAAGAAGGTGACCCGCTATCCCTTTGCTTCGTGATGACGCAGCCTGAGCCGCCGCGTTACTCCATTCCACCTCCCCGCTAGGCCTATCTGCCGCTAAGATTGCTCGCAAATCGGCCTTCGCCTGGCATACCGTTACTCGGAGGTCGTGATTTGGTGGTGGAGATGGTTGCCGCCGATTGCTGGCCGCCGGCGAAGAACCAGCTTTTTTTCGTTTGGAGAACGTGCAACTCCCCTGTCTTTGGTGAAGCCGGAGGTGTGCCTTTCCCTCGCTTTGGAGCTGTTCGTCCGGAGGACAAGACGGATGAGGCCTTCGTTCATGAGGTTGAAGAGAAGGCCCGAGAAATTCTTGGAGAGATCTCGAACAAGGAGTATCTTGCCCGCCGGACGGGGCGGTAATATGCCCCGCCTTGAATCGTGTTTTTCGAAGAGATGGGTGTCACATACGGTGATCACCCCGCCCGGCGAAGCTAATTGCTACAATCCACGAGGGAGGGAGGCGCGGCTGCTGCTGCGAGGTGGGTTTGGGTGATGTCCCCAAGCCGGGCGGGTCGCAAGCGTCGCGGAGCTTCTTCTAGGGCCGGCGCAGTCGCGGAAAAGAGGACGCGCTCGTCGGTCCGTAGCGTGGAGGTTTCGGAGCGTGATGACGTGCCCCCCGCGGCAGCGCCTCCGGTAGTTCGTTCGCTTCCGCCGCTGCTCGTTCGGTCGGTGGGGGGCCGTGACAGCGAGGCGGGAGGTCGAAAGGCAGGCTTCTGAGCCTGAGGTGGCACGCCCTTCCGCAAGGGAAGGCGCCTGTTAGAAGCTATCGGGGCATCGGCCTCCGTACCTCCCTTTGCCGTGTTTTTTTTTTAGTGCGTGCTCGGATGACTCCGAGGCTTCGGTTCATGCCGTTGTTGGCACCGGTGGGGAGCGGGAGGTTCTTTCTCGTCAACCTACGCCACCTGCCGCGGGAGGTTCTCGGTCTTTTCCCCTTCCTCCTCCGCTGTTCATATGGCTCCTATGAAGCTCCTGCGCGCCGCCGCAAGCTTCAGCCGATCCTGCCAAAAGCTAAAGCTCAAGGAGGCTTCGATGCCGCAGAGATGGGAGCTGCCACTCTTTGTAAGTGTTACTTTTTATCACTTTGCTTGCTTTTTAGCTTGCGTTCTCGACCCTGCCCAGTGGGCTTTGCTCAAGTGCTGGCGCATGAAGGAAGTGCCGGTGGTGGGATTGACTTAGGTCGTGTCGGACTGGACCAAGCCCCTCGAGGTTCTTCTCCACTTGCCGGACCCATATTTGGGGGCCTTCGCGGCGAGGGCGAAGGTTTAGACAAATCTGCGTTCTCTCGTTTGTTGTGTGTTTTGTACCTATGTTAACCTTGTTCTTTCTATACAGCTGACTCCATTGAGACTTTAAGTGGGTGGAGTTCTGCCCTCCACAGTCTGCACAAGCAGCTTGGAGGTTTGATATTTCCTTTTGGCCGATTTGTTGTAAGTTTATATCTTTGCTTATTACCTGAAATTTCTGCTTGTCCACAGGGGGGACCCGTAAATACTTGCAAGGGCTGGACTACTTCAAACTCCTCCGCCTAAATTTGGAGCATCAGAGCGTGGTCTGTATTTACCTTCGCTTGCGGTTTAGCGCTGCCTTTGCGTGCTGACCCCTTTCTTCTTCTTAGGGCCATCATCTTGCGGAGGCTATGGAGGCTCGTTGCTCTCATGAGGTGCTAAAGCGGGATGAGGCCTTGGGTGCTCTGAAGGAGGAGGTTGAGACTTTGGAGGCGGAGAAGCAAGCTTTGGCCTCCGATCTAAAAGAGCTCGCCCGCTTAAGAAGGTCTGCGAGGATCCGGACCTCAAACTTAAGTCTTCGAGAAAGAAACTTGAGGAGGCCCAGCCCGCCTCTTCTCTCGCTGGAAGAAAGGCTGAAA
Organism: Chrysopogon serrulatus; assembly: GCA_015844335.1. Classification (NCBI taxonomy): domain Eukaryota; kingdom Viridiplantae; phylum Streptophyta; class Magnoliopsida; order Poales; family Poaceae; genus Chrysopogon; species Chrysopogon serrulatus. The sequence goes on along the minus strand of JADLZL010005534.1, from coordinate 167,368 downwards.
AAGGCCATTGACGCACGCCAACCTCCGCATGGAGGTGGAGAGTGAAAAGCTGGCTGCCGCAGCTGGGGGAAGCAGGTGGAGCAGCTCCGTAGCAACTGGATGAAGCGAGGGAGGCGGCCATCACTGTGGCTAGTGCGTGATTCGGACGCTTATCCACCGCTACGGCGGTGTTGTTCCCCCCTTCCCGGAGGACCCTTCCACCTTTGATGTCTTTGGACTGGCTGCGCTCCCGCCTCTCGCACTTCCCTCGGTTTGTTGACGGCGTCGCAGATTTTGCAGCCGTTTCTTGTGCCAAGAATTTCAAAAATGCCTTGACGGAGGTAGGGTGCGAGCATCTCCATCTTCTGAAGGGGAAGGCTACATATGCGGACCCTAAGGAGGTTGACTGGTCTAACCTTCGTGCGCCTATGCGCGTTGTGCGTGATTTTATGCGCCTTGTTGAGTCGCTTTGGCCGCACCTACGCGCACATTGGTCGAGGAGCGCAACGCCGAGGTAACTTTGTTTTGTTTTTAGTTTAGTTGGGCATTTTTTACTTTTGAGTTTTTAATAACCTCCGCTGCGTTGCCATGGCAGGCCGAGGCGGAGAGGGCGGCCAAGAAGGCGGAGGCTTTGAAGGCGTCAAGTCCCGAGTCCTCCAGCGGTCGGTGGGAGAGAGATGGCGAAGACGCTGAGGTGGATGCCTAGGCTTAGGCTCGAGTAGTTTTTAACTTAGGAATGATATGTAGCCCGGTTTACAAACATGACTTTTGACAGGCGACTCTTTTTGTAGTCTTTTGTTTTTAATTTCAAATTGCCTTTGCGCAGTGGCCTTGTTTGGACCTGCGCAAGTGCTTGATGTACCTCCGTTGACTATGATGAGGGATGGAGTTTATGTTAGCGGGTGGATGCTTGACCGCTGGCCCGACAATAATATGAATGAAATGTTTAAGTTTGTCGTTGAAGAGCTTGAAGCCCCGCACAACGATTTCGTCCGTTTTTTTTGCGTGGCGGGGTCCTAGTACCCTGCCTTAGTTTGCTTTTAACCGAGCTACGTTGTAATGTTGTATCAGATTGCTCGCACCTTCGCGTGCGTTATGTTGTAAGTTTATGTCCGTGGTATGTGTAATGAATGTTGTACGCTTGTAACTATTTTGAATCATTGTTGTATTATGGAGTTTACAGACTTCTAGCGGAGGCTATTGCTCTATCTTTTCTTTATGCCGTATTTTTTGCCTTCGCTCTTACATTTACAAGCGCCATGTATGTTCTCCGGTCATCCATATCCCGCCGGTTCGGTGGTCGCCAGATCAAGTTGTAGCCGTTGAACTCATGCTTGGCCCTGTTGTCCCGCTTGACGCAGGTGCTGGAGCTGTACTTGCGCTTTTGCATGTTTTCTCTCGCCTTGGGACCTTCACACAAAGATCGCGTGCTTGGTCTCCTGTATGTTTAGTTGGCGCAGGTTCTTCCCTTTACTCTTGGGCTCGCCTCCAATCTTTACAAACTTTTGCCCGGTATCTTCCGACTGGGCGGAGGCTTTGTTTGGTCGGGAGTTATTGAAGTAGAACCTTCGGTTTCAGGGGGATGTTACAAGCTTTTGCGTGGTATCCCCCTTCACCCTTGGGTCCTAGTTCTATCCTCGGCGCACTACGCCACGTTGATTACAAGTTTTTGCGTGGTATCTCTTTGTTTTACGTACCTTGGGAAACGCCTGCTTCCATCCCCTCCTCTTTCCCCTCCTGTTTCCTTTCAAGTGCCGATGGGTGGGGAGTGATGCGTGGCTTATATACGGCTTTGGCTCATAAACGCCATTAAGTTTTCGGTGGTTGAGGTAGTTGCTGTCGTGCTTTGGTCTGGTCGCGTTGTACTTGCTGCGGTCGGTTAGCATTTATTTTGGTCATGTGCCTATTTCCAGGTTATTTTAAGTCACGGCATAGGTTGCCTTTCTGTGTTTTCTGGTATTTGTGCGCTCTTGATTGCGTGGTGCCTATACCGTTGGTAGGGTCGTTTTGGTTTTTTGGCGGAGGTTATCTCCTTTGATTGCCTGGTGCCCGTACCTTGGTAGGGTCTTCTTCCAGGTGTAGTTTTTGAGCGGAGGTTGTTCCCTTTGATTGCCTGGTGCCCGTACCTTGGTAGGGTCTTTCTCCAGGTCTAATTTTTGAGGGGAGGTTGTCTCCAGTTCTACCAGGCGATTGTTTGCCGCGGAGGTCCGGTTGGGCGTGCCTGGCCGCGCCGGCTCTGCCCAGTAGGTCCTCTTTCTCGCTATGTCGTTTTGTCGAATGTCTGCTGCCTCGTTGCTGGCAGCTTTTCGACCTGTTTGCTCGTAATGTGCTTTTTTTTCTTTTTTCTGGGGGAGCCTCTTTATACTTTCAGAGGTTGTTTACAAAGGCCCTGCCTCGTTAAAAACCTCACCTCCGTAAAGGAGTCCCCATGTGAGGAAAAGAGTGCAGGTCTGTCGCCAAGTGGCGAAAAAGGAAAATTAAAGACGAAAAATGCTTCTATGCTGAGGGTACCTTCGCTTATATTTTCGCGCAGGTCCTCTTACATCAGATGTAGTACTTTCTGAGGTTTGCGGTGTTCCAGGTGTGAGCGGAGGTGTGACCTTCGCTGTCTTCTAGTTTGAACGCCTCTTTGTTTGACGTCTGTTTAGCTATGAAGGGTCCTTCCCATTTTGGTTGCAACTTGCCCGCCATGTTTGCTTTTGGTTTCCTCCGCAGAACTAGGTCTCCATGTACGATCAGCCTTCTTGTTACATTCTTGTCTCTCCATGCCTTGGTTTGGTCTTGATACTTCATGATGTTGTCAAGAGCCTGCAGCCTCTCCTGCTCTATTCCTTCCTTCGAGCATTCTTCTCCCACTGAGTTCCTGCCAGTTACGCGGAGGCTTTCGTGTTTTAACTCTTCTGGCGCCATTGCTTCTTCCCCGTACATGAGCTTAAATGGGGTGTATCTTGTAGCTCTGGTGGCTGTAGTGTTGTGTGACCATACGACCCTTGGTAGCTCTTCTGCCCATTTTCCTTTGCGTAGGTTAAATAATGTTTTGGAGATTGCCGTGAAGATTTTTCTGTTTGCCCTTTCGACTGCCCCATTTGATTGTGGGTAGTATACTGATGCGAAGGCTAGTGTTGTGCCTATTGATTTGCAGTATTCTTTGAACTTATCTGAGTCAAACTGTTTTCCATTATCGACTGTCAGTACCTTCGGGACTCCGAATCTGCATATTATGTTTTGCCAGAAGAATTTTTTGACCGCTTCTGAGGTTATTGATGCCAATGGTTTTGCTTCTATCCACCTTGTGAAGTATTCCACAGCTACTGCTGCAAATTTGAATCCCCCTTGTGCGGCTGGTAGTGGGCCTACCAGGTCCATACCCCATCTTTGCAATGGCCAAATTGGGGGTATTGGTTGGAGTTCTGACGACGGCGAAGGTTGTCTGATGGAATACAACTGGCAGGCTTCGCATGCTTTAACTAGTTTTTCGGCATCCTTCGCGTGACTTGGCCAATAGAATCCCTGCCTCAGGGCCTTCGCTGACAGGGCTCTTGGGCCAATGTGTGACCCGCAGGTTCCCGCATGTATTTCTTTTAGCAACTCGCCGCCTTCCCTTTTGGATATGCACTTGAGCAGTGGTTGAACCACTCCTTTCTTATACAGCTTCTTGTCTATCAAAGACATATGATCTTGCCCTGTATTTCATTCTTTTTCTTTGTCTGCTTTTGTCTGTGGATTGAAAGTTCCTTCGAGCATTTGTATTATTTCGGCTCGCCGATCTTTGTTCGATGTTACTAGTATCTGCCTTTCTGTTCTTTCTGCCGCGGAGGTTGCAGGTTTAGCTGTCTGCTCATAAAATGTTCCTTCAGGCAATTTCTAGTTATTTGTCGCTGCCTTCGCTAGTTCGTCTGCCTCTGTATTTTCCCCCCTTGGCATGTGTTTTAGGGTGAAACCTTGGAACTTTCTTTCTAGCCTTTGCCCCCCGCTCGAGGTATTTTGCTAACTCTGGTTCTCTTGCCTGGTATTCTTTCTCTACTTGGCCTGCCACAACCATTGAATCTGTTTTGACCAGAAGTCTCTGAATTCCCAAGGCCTTTGCCTTGTTGAGGCCTAGAATGAGTGCTTCATACTCTGCTATGTTGTTTGTTGCCTTGAAGTTCAAACGGGCTGCATATTTTATTCCGGTTCCCGATGGGGATATCAATATCTGCAGCAACTCCTCGGCCCGTTGACTCCCCAGGCCCCATCCGTAAGTAGTACCCAACTTTGCTCTGTTACATTCTCGCAACCTTTTGCCGCGAAGGTGTCCAATCTGCCACAAAATCTGCCAAATACCGAGATTTGATAGTCTGTTCGTGGGACATATGTTATGCAATATTGTGACGACTCGGTGGCCCATTTGCCAATTCTCTGGGAGGCTTCCTTTGTTGTTGAGAATTTCTCCCAGTGGTTGCGATTTAAGGTACTATGATTTCATGTGCTTGGAAATAGTGCTTGAGCTTCCTCGAGGCGGTTAAAATGGCGTAGGCTAATTTCTCTCGCCTGGGTGTAGTTTAGTTTAGGCTAGCTGCGAGGGCTTCGAAACGTAATAGACTGGTTGTTGTTCCTTCCGACCTTCGCTTTTTTTTCTTGTACTAGCACTTTACGTTGACCGCATGAAACGATGTTTGCCACATACAAGAGTAGTGTGGCATCTTGTTCGCATTGTGACTTTTAGGGTGTTCGCGAGATATTCTTTGAGCTTGTCAAAGGCTTCGATCGCTCCCTGTCCCCATTCAACTTTGTCGGAGGCCCTTAGAGCTTTGAAGAATGGTAGGCTCCTTTCTGCTGATCTTGAGATGAACCTGTTCAATGCTGCTATTCTTCCGGTGAGTTTCTGTACTTCCTTCTTTGATGTTGGCTCTGTCATGGCCAGTATTGCCTTTGTTTTCTCCGGGTTGGCTGCAATTCCCTCCGGCCCTACTATACATCCCAATATTTTGGCCTGGCTTACTGCGAAGACACATTTTTCTGGGTTCAACTTTAAGCCTGCGCTGCGGAGGTTGGCGAAGGTCTCCGCCAGGTCTTTGATATGCTCCTCTTTTTCTCTCGCTCATGACTATGATATCGCCAACGTATGCGATGACGTTTCTTTGAACCGATTTCCCAAGACTTTGCTTATCATTCTTGCGAAGGTTGAGCTGCGTTCTTCAAGCCTTCCGCATTCCGAGGAAGCAATATGTACCGAAGGGCGTTGTGAAACTTGTCTTCTCTTCGTCTTCTCTATTGAGCCAAACTTGGTGGTACCACGAGAAGCAATCCAGAGAGAAAATCTTTTGCGGTTCTGACCCTATCCAGGGAGGTATCTATTCTTGGGAGCTGGAATGCATCCTTTCGCAAGCCTTGTTTAGGTGTGTGAAGTCTATGCACATCCTCATTTTGCCATTGCTCTTAGGCACTAGTACAACATTCGCTAGCCGAGTACTTGACTTCTCTTATCACTTTTGCATCTAGGAGTCTTTGAACCTCCGCCTTAGTCGCTATGACTCGTCTTCTGGACATTTTCCTTTGTTTACGCTTTTTTTTTTGGCCGGATGCACGGGTTAACGTCTAGGTAGTGCTTGTATAACATCTCTAGACACTCCCCCGAGGTCTTCCGTAGACCATGCGAAGGCATCTTTGTTTTCCCTTAGGGCTTCCACTAGCTCTTTTTCTTCTTGACTTGTTAGGTTTGATGCTATTGTTATCTTCCTGTCTGGCCTGGACTGCTCCAAGCACACCGACTTCATCGTTTTTTCATCTTTCCTTTCAGCTTTGAAGCTTGTTTTTTCTTTGGGCATGTCCGGAGGTTCCCCCCTTTTCGATTCCTCTGCAGCCCCACAGAATTGACATTTCGCTTGAGTCGTGTATTGTTTTTTCTATGTTCCTTGCTTCTTTTTTGGCTTCCGTAGATTGTAATTATGCCGTGCGTCTTTGGTAGTTTCATGCATAGGTAACCTATGTGGATTGCTGCTCCAAACTTGTTAGAGAAACCTCCCCCTGAATGGCGTTGTAGGGATAGCTAAGATTGACGACATCGAAGGTTATGTATTCGCTCGGCATTGTTGTGGTCCCCGAAGGATACAGGGAGTGCAATTTTCCCCAGAGCCTCCACCTTTCTTCCCCCGAATCCAACGAGGTGAGATTTCGAAGGTTGCAGCTGGTTCCTACCGAATTGCATCTTGCCGAAGGTACTCGCAAACAAGATGTCGGGCGAGCTTCCCCGAATCCACCAGAATTCTTTTTATCTCCCATGCTTGCTATGTTTGCTTTGTATTACCATCGCGCCCGGTGTGGGGATAACTTTCTAACTTCGATCTTGCTCGGTGAAGGTTATTGGCACCCTGGACCATTCCGTCGCTCGACTTGGCCTTGGATCGCTACATTGTTCACCAGGCGGAGGTGGTCCTTCTTTTTGTTTTTAGTTTGGAATTCCATCGCCGAGCCTCCGCTAATTGGTAATATCGGTAGATGGTTGGTAGCGGGTGGTGAGGGTTGTGTTGATTTTCCCGGTTTGGCTCTTGTTTTTTGGTTGGGCTGTTGTATTTAAGGCCGCTTTGGGGGTGGGGGTGGTGGAGGTGGCGGTAATGCCTCATAGGTTCTGCCTTGAGTTTGGCTATCCGTAAGTTATGCTTGGTGGCCTTTGGTGGTCTGTAAGCTGGTGCTTGCTCTAGCCTTGTATTGGTTAGGATTTCTTTGCTTGAGCTGCGTGGCGAAGGTGCCGGGCGCCATCTGCGTAGGTGGGTGGCTCGAAAAATATGTCGCCGCTAGTGTTGAGGGGTGTATCTGGGTGCTTGTTTAAAAATGAGTATATCGGGCAATATTGGTTTTGCCGGTTTGGTGCGGAGGTGTGATTGACTTCCCTGGCTGGCTGGTATGGCGGTGCCTCCGCCTCTTTCCTCCTCTTCATCCTTTCTTGAGTTTCTTTTGCCTCTGGGCGCTCTTTTTATGACATGCCCCTTGTCTTCTCCGTGGAAAAAACAATACGGCTTCTTTTACATTCTTTGGTAGAATTGTTGTTCCAATTCCTTCCTGTGTTCTCGCCTCTTGGTTTTTGGTAGATCATGATGCTATTTGGCGCCCTAACTGTTGGTTTGGCTGGTTTTGTTGATCAATTTGCATTACTTGTTTGTTCCGGGGCTGTTCTTTGCTTGTAGCCCCTCCCCGAGTCGGAGGTCCACTTTTGTTTGCGTTTTGGGCTTGCCTATATTGGTTTTGCTCTTCAACCCTCTTGCGGAGGTCGTTGTCGACTTACGGTATTTTTCAAACTCGGAGTACAAAGCTTCCATAGTTTCGGGCTTTTCTCACGGCTGGGTGCTTGCCGCAAACGGACCGATCTTCGATCCTTTGACTGCCGCTTCTATTGCTACCTCTTACTCGTACGTTAGGAGCCTTAGGAGCCTTCAATTTGGACAAAGCGTTGGTAGTATTCTCTTAGGGACTCGTCTTTTTGTTGCTTGCGGTGAAATAGGTCTGCATTTGTCGATTGATTAAACGAGAACCCTTTGAAGTTTGTCATTATTTTGTCGCTTGAGGTTCTCCCACGAGTAGATTGAACTTGGCTTGAGCATAGAATACCAAGCAAGTGCATCCCCCTCACCGCGATGACAAAGGATTTCGCGAGAACTGCGTCATTCCCCCCCTCACGGAGGCTACCGCCGCTTCAAAACTCATGATGAACTGCGTGGGGTCGGGTCTTGCCATTGAATTTTGGCGGTGTGATTGGCTTGTAGCCCACCGGCCATGCCGCTGTTTTCAATCCCTCCGGCGGTGGGGATTTTTGATCCCCCCGTCCGTGTTTGGGCTGCGCCAAAGACCGTGAAAGGCTGGCCCCTGGCCGGGTGCACCGCCTAGGGTCGGGTAGTAGCGAAGGTTGCAAAAAATGGTTCTTGGGCTGGTGTCCCTTCACGAAGTCTGCGCCATGAGCATGCTTTGTATTTACGCTTGCGAGAATCGCCATTTGTTGCTTTGCTTCATGACGGCTTGGGAAGTTTGCGCCGCCCTTTGCCTTCTTTGCGAAGGCCGCTGCAACTCTTTCCCTTTCTACCTGCCAGTTCTCTTAGTTGGGCTTGAACCGCTGCAGCTCATCTTACGTGCTGCAGGCCAGCACTGCTCGGCTGTTGGTCATGTAGCTGGTTCCTCATTGCCTTGCGGTGGCGGCGGTGGTATCCTCCGCGCCGCCTTTGCTCTGGTTACGTGTCGGAGGATCTGCGTAGGTGCTTTGCGCCTTTAGCGCGCCTTGGCGTTTCCCCGAGAGGTGCCTCCCGCAGCGCTTTAGGCATTTTCTTTTTCCTAGGTGGCATGTCCGGGTTTTTGTTGGCTAACCACGGTGGGCGCCAATGTTGGCGGAGCGAGCCACGCTTGAGAAATGCAGGGCTGGGAACGGACGAGGATCCCCGCCCCGGCCGGAGGTTTTGACCTTCGTCCGAGTCCGGGTCCCATAAATGCCTCTCTCCCCCCACGGGTTCGAACAATGTCTCTTGAAAAACCTGCGTGTTTGACTAATAAATATTCTCATTAAATTTTCAACAACCTTCCAACAATCTTTGAGTTCCCCCTTTTATAGGTGGCTCCCCAGACAACTATTTACGAACAGATTACATTTACCCCTCAAACCCTAGGGGTAGTTTTGACCTAGATCTAATCGCTACTTTTCTCTGCATGGGGCAAAGACGGGCATTTTCCTTCTCCCTCAAGTGGGCCGGGCCGCATCTACACCGCCATCCTGGCCTCCTTGGTGGGCCTTAGCCCGGTCGGAGGTCTCGACCTCCGGCCGTGTCCGGGTCCTCGGAGGTCTTGGGGCGCCTTCCTCCGGCGGCCTTCGCCTTCCGGCTCCGCTCCACCGGAGGAGGTCCGAACCTTCGACCACACCCGAGGCGGAGGTCCGGACCTCCGGCCATCTCCTGAGCACAGGGCCACCGAGTGCCTTCTTCCGGCAACCTCCGCCCCGAGATCCTGTCCGTGCGGAGGTTCTCCTCCCCCAAAAAAGAGCCAAAACAAAGAGAGTGAAAGGTTAAGTAGCTTTGGGGGACTGCGCCTCAGGAGTGGAGGTTGGGGTAGACATTTTCCCCCAACAGGACGGAAATTGGAGGTTCATCCGAGGCCCTAGCGCGGAAGCCTCGGGCGCGGCGGAGAATCGGCACCCGCCCGAGACCCCTGCGGGGAGGGTTCGGACGAGGTGGAGGCTAGGAGCCCTTCCAAATTTTTGGGGCCGTGGCCTGGATTTGCGCCATGAGCGGCCTGCTGGGCCTAGTTTTGCGTTTGTTGGGCTTTCCCAAAGGGGCCCTTATTTTGGTCCCCGACAACACTTTAAGATTATTTATGTTTGAACCAAATACATATGGTGCTAAAAAAAGAATAACAGTAGAAATTACCTCATGGAACTGGTAGAAATAAAAAAAGATATACCCTAAAAATCTTAAAAAAATTGAACTATTTTTCCATCAAATCCATTAGTAGACTATGATTACCTAAAGAACTAATAAGCCTAAAATTTGGGGAAAAAGAATCAAAATTAATACATATTGTCAAAATATAGACTATAGCTAAAACTATCACAGTTTAAGTAAATCTTTCATTCAACTAAATGTATATTAGCGATACTCAAAGGTGCTATGTAAAGAAAAAAATTATGAATATGGATGGAAAAAACATATAAATTGATATTTGATATATTATCCCATTTTAATTAATATAGAGTATAGAGTACCATTATAGCTATTATTTAAAACATTAGTGAAGAGAAAATGATGTTTAATATAAGTGATTCTCTTATAAGATTATAATCCGTGCGAGAGCACGGGTTGGTGAACTAGTTTTAGGAAATCGAAACCAACTTTAGAACCAATCATAGGACTAAATTTGTCTGATTTGAACAGTTAGATGACGCCCATTACCTGATTATTTCATAGTTTAGGGTTAAAACAAAATCAAACTGGCATATGCACCTTAGAGGTTGACAATGTGACAATGTACTTTATCCTTTCCTAAAAGTATCTCATTATCTCTTTTTTTTTTTTTAAAAAATCGCAAGCCCAGCTGGCCCACGGGGTTGATGACTATTTAGTAATTGACGACAGTTTCAGATGGTCGGGGTTGAAGACAATAATGGATTATTTGGCGCCACTGCACATGTGTGTTGCAGAGTTTTGAACCAGGCGAGACTACTAGTACGTTGGTTCGTTCACACTGATCTGACGAGGGTCATATTCATATGTACACTGTAGCCTACTCAGTCTCAGGTGGACCTGTTACGAAACTGTACATGATGAGCAACTGGTAACGGACAGCCACACTACTGTACCTTGATAGGTCACCTTGTCAAACATGTACATCGACGATCATCGTCAGTCCATTTCTCCTGATTTCTCAGATCGTTATCTCTTCTGCATGCAAACTACTGGCTAGCTAATCCCTCTGTTTCATGGAGTTTATCACTCAGAAACTATGATTGCGAGAAAGACACAATTCTCCAACGACAAATTCAATGGAACGGAGGGAGTAGCTAGCTTTGTTCTCAAAAATTGAGTGATATGCATAAAAATATTCTATACATGCACGCATGGCATTTCAATTCGACATTCGAAATAGGTGACTCATCTCTGACCGTCTGAGCGGACTGTGCACGCTTTTGTTCCATCTACGAAGTCGACGTATGACAACACCTTTTTTTTCAGAGCATCGCGTAGTGCAGGGCCTGAGAGAGAACTGAAGAAACCATGCAGTAGCTACTAGTAGAAAACAACGCTCCAATTCCAATCTATCTATGCATATGAATTCATGGATCGATCCGCCTCGTTGAGCTGTGCTTGTCTCCTTGCTCTCCTCGGAGGTTTTTCGGCTGCCACTCCTGACGACTCTCCATTGTCTTCTTCCTCCGATCCTCTCTGTCTTCACATATACGCTCCGTTCCATCAGCTTTGTGTGCTTATCGAAGAAGAGTAGAAGACTCCTACCTACGCCTTTTACCCTACACTACTCTATTATTATTGGCAGAATCCACTGTGTATGCATCCCTATCCTATGGTAGAAATTCAGGGGTGTTTGTTGGGGGTAACGCTCCAATCTTTTAACCGCAGTCAAAAGACGGTTTAATCCGTTATTATAGCTCACGCTGAATGGTATACTACATATCCGAAACAATTTAGAATTAACCTTCTCAAAAAGCTCTCAAGCCCGTTTACGAGCACACACCACCGAAACAGAGACTGATCGAACCTCCTCCAAAAACTCTCACCAAGAAAAGAAATTATTGACAGAGATTACACAAGACGAAAAGAAGTTTTCCTTCAGCTCGCTTGTTATAGGGCCTCCAAGGATGCTCTCTGCTATTTTTCTTTCAGTGTAATGCTTTTTTATTTTCCTGACATAGAAATTAGCCAATTATGTGCCATTGCAACCACCTTGTGCATATATCCATACTCACCCGGTTCTCTGAAAACACGTATCTTTTATTTGTAAGTTTCCACAAGCTCTATACAGCAGTTGAAGTAATCATATTTAGCACCTCCAATCCAATAATAATAAATGTCAACGGAAGTAAACTGCTACACTAATAAGGTGTCTTCCTCTTCACTAAACACAATGATTGAAGCTATAATTGACAAACCTCCAACTACATCTCCTAAAGTTGGGAGAACCTTGCCACAAAAGGATCCTTTTGGATTGAGGTGGTGAAACAGATTGACTGCAAGTGTCTCTCACCCCCACCGCCGGCCTAGCTTCCCCGCGCCCGGCCTCCTCTCCGGCCGCCGCCGCCTCCTGCTGGCGGCGGCCTCCTCTCCCCCGCCTCCCTCCCTCCCCCTCCCCTACCTCTCCTCCTCCACCTCGAACCCTATTGGCGGCGACCGGCGACTAATGGCGGCGGGCGGGGGACGGCACAGGGCTCTGCCCGCCCGGGTCTAGCCTCCTCGGGGCCGGATCTGGTCTCGGGCGTCCCCGCCTCCTCCATCGGCCTTCCTGGCCGGTGCGGCGTTTGGCCGGCGGGGGCCCGGGCCGACTGGCGTTTGGGGCGGCGGCGGCCCGATCGGCCTTCACGGGCTCGGATCCGTGGCCGGGCTGCCCGTCGCCCCCCCCCCTCCCCCCCGGTGTGCGGTGGCGGCCGGCGGTTTGGCCTGCTGGCCAGCGCCCCCCCCTCCCCTAGTCTCCGGCGTGCGGCGGCCCTCGGCTCTCCGGCGAGGCGGGCGGTTGGGGGGTCGGCCGAATGAGGACCCCCGGGCCTCGGATCTGGCCGGCCGGCGGCGGCTCGGGGTGGGTGGCGTGGCGGGGCGGACGTCGGCCGGGGTAGCGTGTCAAGAGTGTGGTCGCCTCACACCGTGGTGGTGTGGGCGGCGACTCGGGCGTGTTATCGACGCCGTGGTGGCGTGGATGGCACTGTCTCACTCTTCCCCTGGGCGTGACTCGCATGAACCTCGGGCAAGCTCGGCCGACGGTGGTCGGGCGAACGACGGTGATGACTTCGGTGCCACACCCTTCTTGAAGGCGTCGTCTTCGAGTCTAATGCTCCGCTCCTACGCCTTGGTCGCTTTGTTCGTCTTGCTGCCCCTAACTGCGCTTCATGTTTCTCCTCACCCGGGTCTGTCTAGCTAGTGTTTGTTGTAGCCATAGCCGTGGTGGTTTCCGGCGGATGCTTTGCCGCCGAGGTGTGAGTCCTCCTCGCCCGTGGTCCTAAGGGCTTTGGCCTTAGTGACTCGGAGGAGCAATCGGTTTCCGAGGTCGCGTTTCCGGCGGACGCTCTGCCGTCGAGGTCGCGGATGTTTCCGGCGGATGCTTTGCCGCCGGGTGGTTCCGGTGGATGCTTTGCCACCAAGGTCGTCGTCTTTCGGCGGATGCTTTGCTTTGCCGAGGTTGGTTTGGACGGATGCTTTGCCGTCTCGAGTTCTAGCGGATGCTTTGCCGCTGTTATCGCTATGGCTCCAATCACTGCTTGACTACCTAGGTGTTGAGATATTTGTTGTGTTAGGCTCAGCTGTGGGGCTGTTAGGTGGAGGGTCCCTCACCCCTCATGTTTCTTGCTTTTTTAAATGCATTGTCGAGGGACTTCATCGGTAATCCTTGGATTACCTACGAATCCTTTTGTATCATCTATGTGTAGGTCTATTGACCATTCTCCTCTGCTTAATGAAACACGGGCTATATTGCCTGATCGCAAAAAAAAACATCTCCTAAAGTTCTACTATAGAAATGTTCTTTTCAGTAGCTATTGTATACAACTTCGTCTAACGAACATTTCTCCACGCATATGCCACAGATATCCAATTTTAGAAGCTTGAACTGCAGACATAAAACCTTTGAAAAAGGTCAAATCTCATATAGATCTAGACTGAAAATCTAGTGATATATATATATATATATATATATATATATATATATATATATATATATATATATATATATATATATATATATATATATATATATATATGAAAATATCACCTAGGGGGATTATTCCCCACCTAAATATATATTGTAAAGCCTAAAACGGCTCGTTATATATTTTTACAAAGGATAGGAAGGAACAACATCAACACCAAGATACCCTAGCACCGGGGCAAAAAGCGGCAGAACCACAAAAACACAAGCGAGGGTCCACGCCTGGACAGAGGGAGGTAGGTGGAGCCGGTCGCCACCACACCGCGGAGCCGCTCCCGGACTCGCCAGCGACGATGGGAGGCGCGCACCGGCAAAACGTCCCGTGGCGTGAGACGGAAAGGGGGTGGGGGAGGGAGGTGCCGGCCGCCGCCACACCACGCTGGAGCTGTACTCGGACTTCGCCCGTATTGGTGGGAAGAGCGCGCCATTATCTGTGTCATTGGAATATCTCTTAAGCCATGAGGCTAACAAACACATATTCAAATCTCTTAAATTTGTAAATTCTAGTAGATTATCACACGATGTCAAGGTAATCTATATATGTCATCTACTTTAATTTGCCACGATTCAAAGCAAACAAGCCCTCGATCGGTGCTGCGTGGACGGTTCGGTTCTTACACATACAGGTGTGCAAAACAAATGAAGCAGGGACGGCCAGGTACAAGCCTACACTACACAACTACCTTAAACAGCACGAAGAAGTGCACGATTCATGGCATGATGCATCCGCTGTGAAATAGCTACAAGTGGCCCTAACTGCTGGCACATGCCAAGTAAAAGGCATACGCATACGTGCATACCTCTACCACCAACAGTACCAAGGTTTCGTAAATGAAAAACAATAGCAGAGACGACGTACTCCCTCCGTCCCTATTTAGATGTCGCCGTGAGATGCGTGCCACAAGTTTGACTTGATTTATAGAAAATACGTACAATAATTTTGTTAAAAAACTAGATCCAAAGATCTTTCCGATGATACTAATTATGATACTAATCGATGATATTTATTATTTATTAAAATTACCGGTATTTATATCTCGGGAAGCGAAGCGACAAGTATTTAGGGACGGAGGGAGTAGCTGTGTAATACGTCAAGTAGTACAGTCGTCAAATGAATGGTTGGCCGGTGTAACAGTTGTAGCTAGAGTCGCGTCCACGGTGCACCACTCCCTAGGGCTACAATTTGCATGCATGCAATGCATGGAGGATCGTTGTGTGGTGACACTGACGACTCGACATACTATACACACATGGATGGCAGGCACAGGCAGGCCGGGTACGTTTCCTATGAGCATCAACTATTATATGCTGTGTAATAGCACAGTCGATCAGGGTACTCCTGAATCTGCCTGGTCTCCAATGCATGCAAGGAGGGAGAGTACAGTAGTAGTCGTCAATATTGTCACGTCACCATATTACTTGTACATGTATCATGTGCCAGCTTCAGTTACATCAGGCTGCTGCCGGCTCCTGCTGTATGCATGCATGCTTACCTGCTCCTTTCGTTCTACAATCATAAGTTGTTTTACCATGTTTATTTCAGCTAAAATACTGTTTCAGCTTATAAATTAATAATATTTTTTTTCTCATAAAAAATTACACGTTTTTATGGTATTTTTAGTTATATAGAGTTTGTTACTTAGACATATGTTATATTTTTATGTATATTGTAAAATTTATATATGAGAAAAGTTAAACCCATTTATAATTTGAAATGCAGTGAGCACCATCGATCTATTAGGGCAGGGAACTGAAATGGCAAATCATCACTGCTTTCCTGTCATCCCGTGAGAACGGCTTATGTAGATGCTTTTGCATATACTCCCTCCGTCCCAAAATAACTGTCGCTTTCGCTTCCCGAGACATAATTGCCGGTAATTTTTATAAATAGTAAATATTATCGATTAGTATCATAATTAGTATCATCGGAAAGATCTTTAGATCTAGTTTTTTAACAAATTTATTCGGAGACATAAATATTACACGTATTTTCTACAAATCAAGTCAAACATGTGGCACGAAAACCGAAGACGACAGTTAATTTGGGACGGAGGGAGTATATACATTGGGCTGCAGGGGCATGCATGCTGACGATCGACTGAATTAGTGTGCAGTATATCTGCACTGTATCAGGGGTAGCAGAGACAAAAAGAGGTCGGTTTAACGATTGCGGAGGAGCGACTATACTCCTACATGCTAGTAGCCGGGGTCCAGTGGAAGCTCTAGCAGGAAGGGCAGCACGCTACATGACGAAGATCTGGTCACTATTCGCAGCTACTGCTGCCCTCTCATTCAAAGAGGTCCCATCGTTTTCCTGAGCGTACGTACGACGTGCTCCCGAGTAGTGTTTGCATTGTTTACTCCCTCTGTCTTTGAAAACCGTGTTTGTGAGGATGATATAGTTTTTTAATGATATTCTTTATGAAATAGAGAAAATATACTATTAGTACAGTAGTATATGCTAGCCAATAAGCTCTAAATAGTGGATCTAAAATGTCCGATTAACTGCAATTTGATGATAACTTGCTGCAAATTTCTTGCTAAACTTGTTATGAAAGCTTGTAATAACTAAATCGAATGATGACCTTCACCTTCTATTGCTTAACTGAAACTTTGTTGATGACTACCTATGACTGAACTGTAATTGGATGCTAACTTGGTGTTGTTCTTCCACCTTAACTTTTTGTCCTGTGATGATACGTATATTGGTATGAATGGAGTTGTACTAGTTATCTCGTTCTCCCCTAACAAGATACTCCCTCCGTCTCAAAAAACATGTAAATCTCGTTTTTCGAGAAGTCAAAGAATCTTTAACTTTGACCAAATTTATAGAAAATATTATCTATATTTAGATGTCCAATAAAGTTTATTACGAATATAGATTCCATGACGAATATAATGATACTTAATACACATTATAAATATTAATACTTTTTAAATTATATTGGGTCAAAATTAAGAATCTTTGACTCCTCAGGCGGAGGGAGTAGTGCCATTTATGATTCTTTTTTAAGTTGTCCTGCTTAATTTGTGGCTACAAGCCATTGGGTTCACTGTCCTCCACTGTAGCGGTCATAGAAATTACGAGACAGAGAAAGAACAGAGTTGTTCAGTTGTTCACGTGAACGGTAGGGCTAGCACTAGAGAGCGATCGCATGGTGCAGTCTGCAGTGCAGTGCAGCAGTGCTGTGCAGGTCGCAGGCGGCAGACGGGAATGGGATCGGAGGGTGACGCGTGATGACCTCAGGACCGAATGTGAGCATGTGTCCACATCGATCTTTCTTGGAGTACAGTACATGAACAAATGCCTTTTGCATGGCCCGTTGAGACTCAGAGGTTTCCTCTTTCAAAAAAGACAGAGTGCAGAGCTCATATGTGATATATATATTCTAATATTCCTTGGTAGTTTATGCAAATTCTACATAGTGCTAAGTTCAACTAAATTTATGCAAGAATAATGCACTCCTTTTTTTCTTGAATAAATCAATTTCTGGATTGTGCTAAGTCAATTTTTTAAAGTTTGACCAAATTTATAGAAAAAAATATCAAGATTTACATCATTAAATTAAAATAATTAGATAAACTATGAAATGTATTTCATACTTTGTTCATCATTTGGTGTCATAAATATTGTTGTATTTTCTATAAATTTGATCAAATTTGAAAAAAAAAATTGACTTAAGATAACTCTTAGAATTGATTTATTCGAGGTACTAAGAGAATGATAAAGTTTAAGATAATTTGCATCAGATTAAGAGAAGCTTTACATCGAATGTGTAGAGTTTTAAGAGATCTATAATTTTGAAGTTGGCAACTTTTAATTTGAGATGATTTGCAAGTCCAAATATTCAATATAATCTCTTGAATCAAATTTGAGATGATTAACAATGTCAATTGGAGACGAAGTCAACATCAAAGTTGTATTCGATGAGATCTACAACTTTGCAGTTAACAACCTTTCATATAAGATCATTTGGAGTATTAAATACATAATATAAGATTCAAAACTGTGTAGTTAAATGAATAGCATCAACTGTATAGTTAAATGTGTCGCATAGCTTAGCTGGTATGGGCGGTTGAGAAATATGAACGTTGAGTGAGGGTCTCAAGTTTGAATCCTAGAAAACGCATTTTTCAAGGTTTTTTAGCACTTATCACTATCGGATAGTGATGGGCTTACCTTAATTAAAAATTTTGGTGTAGTGTACAGCCCCCCAACATTGCTACCTGGGTGGATATTTCGCCACCAAAGTCGTTCTCTTTTGGCGAATACTTTGCCGCCGCAATCGTCTCTTTTTAGGGGAGCTTTGCCGCCGCGGCTTCGCCTCCCTTGTCCATTCAGTTAGGTTGTGGCAGAGGGTCTTCTACCCACCGTATTTCTTTCTTTCTTTCTCTTGTGTTTTATGTTCTCGACCATGTGGTTCTGTTTGCTATGCTTTAGGTTCTCACTTAGCTACGTCAGGTAAGCCGTTCTTTCAACACTATCTTTCTCTCGATGAAATACGCGTGAATTAGTGTTCTAGAAAAAAAAGTCCTCATCAATGCTCAGTTGTCGGTCATAAACTCTTTGTTTATAATAAATTGATTGGAGATCCTTACACTATAAAAGATTCATCTGCAAAGGCCGGATTGTGTAGGTCGTCCCTTGTAATTTGTGATCTTGACAAGACTAGGCTTGTTAATTAGAACCATATAGTACATAGATTGTGAGCTGTAATATCTCTCTCTCTAATAAAATGCATACGTTTGCGAAAGAAAAATCCCGCAGAGATGAGAGAAGCCAATGAGGATGAGTTGCTGGCCATTCATTGATGCGTCTGCGTCATGGACTCGGTGCTGCTCCTGGCAGCGAGCTGCACGCGCACGCTACAGAGCTTTTTATTTCCCAGTCGAAAGAAATGGACCCAGCTAGTGGTAGAATCTTTATGTGCATGGCGCCAAGAAAAGCACCGATCGATGTGGAGCGATACAGACAGCTGATAGATGGATCGTCGTCACCCGCTGGGCGCTGGCGCTGCCCGGCCATTTGCATGCATGCATGTGTGCATGCATATGCGTCATACTATGCATGCCATGGCGTAGATGCCCCCAAATTTGGCCAACTGTGGATGGCCTACATATGTCCAAACCACGAAGACGAAGCTCGGTCCCGTCATGGCCTTTGTGGGCTTTGGCCGGCCTAGCAGCCGAGAGCAGACCACAGATGGAGCTGGCCTACTCGATCCCTCTCTGCATGCATGCCTCCTCGCACCGCACGCCACCGTCCGTCTGTCCGGCTCACGCTTTGGCTCTCTGTCGTCTGCCGTGCCGTGCCAAGTTTATTAGGCCGGCCGGGCGGCGCGCGCGCGGCCGTGTCCACGCGCTGATGCGTGCGTGCCTGCCTGCGTCGTCGTCGACTCCGACTCGTCGTCATCCCAGGGGTCGCCATGCATCCCTGTGCGGTCGCTGGGCGCGGCGCGCGGCAGGCACCGTACACGGCACCGGCGGTGCCGCGCCTGCTGCTGCAGCAAGGCCGGCGGCTGCGCTGGCTTGCAATATAGGCCTTGTTTAGATGCACTTGCAACTTGCAAGTTTTTCCACTCTCTCTCCGTCACATCAATTTATACCCGCATATAAAGAGCATTAAATATAAATAAAAAATAACTAATTACACAGTTTGGTTGTAAATCACGAGACGAATCTTTTGAGCCTAGTTGGGCCACGATTGGATAATATTTACCACATGCAAACGAAATGCTACTGGGACTTTTCAATCTCTCTCCTCTCACAAATAATTTGCCGCATGTAAAGAGCATTAAATATAAATAAAAAAACTAATTGCATAGTTTGGTTGTAAATCACGAGACGAATCTTTTGAGCCCCTAATTGGGCCACGGTTGGACAATATTTACCAAATAAAAACGAAGTCTTCTGAGAACTTTTCAATCTCTCTCCTCTCACCATCTAAACAAGGCCATAATAGCGCCCCCAGCCCCGAGGACACCGCGCGCATCATGGCCTCATCATCATCGATATCGTGTGTGCCAGTGCCTTGCTTGCAACTCAGAACTGATCACATCACATGCACTCTCACTGCTGCTCTGGTTTGCATTGCGCTGTGCGCGTGCGTGCGTACGTACGGACCCATATGCGCGCCCGTGTAGTATTGCATGGTGCATCTGCAGTTGCAGCCAGGGGCAACGTACGTGCGTGCGTGTACGTGCTGCCTTGCTTGGCTTGTGCTGCATGCATGCGTGTGTGATGGCGCCTGCGTACGTGCATGCATGCTGCATGCAGGTACGTACACGTACGAACTGGGCTACTGGCTGCTATGCATGGTCTACTTATGGCGCTACTCCGATGATGCCATACATGGAACGTACGAACACGTACGCTCGCAGTCGCAGTCACGACTCACGATCAACGCACGGATCGAGACTCATCAGCACGCACGCTGCGTCACATATCGATCGACATTTGACAGACCAGAGACGCATGCATGCACTCTCCATATGTACGTACGTGCCTTAATTCGAGTGCATCGTCCAATTGATATATACTAGTACTTCCAATCCAATCTCTGCACGATCGAGAGACGTAGAGTAATTCTTTTTTGCGTACATATATAGATGTACAAACAAAAAAAAAAGTTAGGCTTGGCGTACGGACGTTGTTTCAATTGGCAATTTGGAATTATGCATGCAGCGGCGGCGGGCCACAGTCCAGAGTCCACAGCTACGTACGTACGCTCTCGCTACCCGCTGCCTCGCTCGTGGACGTGTCTGCGTCTCTGCGCGCGTGTGCCGCCCCGCCACCATGCATGCATGCGGTTTTCGCGTCGGTCGCCAGTAGTCGCCACTGCTCTCGTATCGTATTCTCAGTCAGAATAGCTGTTCTAGCACATTTATCATCACAGGACGCATGACCAGGGTGTACGTACTGCAGAAAATTTTTATAAGAACACACTGTAACTTTTGTAAGTTTGTGTATAAATAAAAAAGAAAAAAGAAAACGGTCTTGGAAAACATTTATAACTAGGATAGAGAGATAAAACAAATAGTATTAGAAGTTTATTAGGGAAGTGGCTTATTCAGGTTTAGAGTTCATGGAAGAAAACAGACTTTACAAAATTAATGGAAATAATGTGTGGACCTCTTCATCCCCCCTTTTTATGCATGTATTCCCACCAGCCCAGTAAGGCCCATGCGTTGGAGCTTTAGCCATCTTCTCCCAAGGCTGAGATGGAGAGGCGCGGCTCGCCGCGGCGGCCACTCGCTAGCGCCACGCAGGCCGCAGTAGCGCGGCAGGGCCAGGAGTCCAGCGGCCTAGGCTGGGCGACTGGCCATTAGTCTATTCGTCGGTATAGTACTGTACTACTAACTAATTTTTTGTTTTCTTGTTAGTGTTTGTGCAACCTCTGCTCCTCGTGGTGCACTTACTTCTGGATTTCCCTTTGGTTATCGATTCAGATTTGGACATCGTTATCTTAGTCCATATATGTCAGTGTTCCTGTGTGTGTGTGTATTTTTAACAGAATTTAGTCCCGTTAGTTGACTGCCGCACACAAATTTTAAATTGAGCTGTCATTTGTGATGAACTCAAAATTTCAAAACTAAAAAAAATATTTGCCTCTCTGAATTGATATATGTCTTCATATAAAACTGTTTCAAACTATCATATAGATTAGTCTTGTGCAGATAAAATGAACTTATTTTGGTCTACTCATCTTGAGCTCTTTTTTTAGCCCCTCCTATATATTTTTTTCTAGATCCACCATGGCATGCCTAGTAGAGACGTCATGGCATGTGCTACACACCCACCATGCTGCATTGGTGGCCCTGTCTTTGCCGAGAGAGGTGAGGAAGCTAGGAAAGTGAGAAACTGAGTACAAGGGGACAACGAGAATGAGTATGAGCTCCTTTGAGATTGGGAAGTGGAAGGAGTCCGGTGGGGTGGTGAATGCGCGACACCATGTGAGGTAGAGCAGGAGCGAGTCAAGCGAAATTGAGTAGAACCATGATGGCGAAAGCTTAGCTAGGACAAGCGATAAGACAAACACGACCAAGTGGTGTATTATGTCGTTGTAAGCTTGGTCTCCACATCCCTCTTGAGCTCCCAGCACACGTCCTAGCCCCCATGCGAGCTCACGCCCTAGCCCCCATGCGATACACACTGTGGTTGGATGATGCAACACATTGTGGTCTGTGGAGGAAGGGGATCGATCAAGTTGGTATAGTAATATAAGTTTAGCGAGATGAATGTGTATTTTGAAAGTATTAGACCGGGATGAGAAGTTGAGACCGGTTTATAGCAAGCTCAGTGTATAGAATTTAAAAGTACCAAGACATAACTCAAAACAAGTCTAGAGAGTTGGACATGTAATTTGGAAACATCAGAACCTAAACGAGAGTTTGGAAGAAGTTCGATGACAACTTTGTGAAATTTTACTTTTTACGTGATAACCTAGCCTCTATGCATGGGTAGTAAAGTGCAACAAAAAATCAGTATTCAAATTAATACAGACAAACAAATAAGCTTATAATAATTATTTGACAATAACATTATTTTATTTTTTTAATAAATTTAATCAAATTCGAAATCTTTTATTGGACGAATTTTGCACAATGAAAGCTGGCATCTCATTTGGCGGTACCTCCATTGGCCACGTGGCCGGGTAGTGGATAGGGCCACGGTGCGGGTCTTCAACCCGTCAAGGCTCGAACCCGTACGTTTGCGCGAACCCGCAATCGCGCCGCCGCTCCCGCTGCTAGTGTCGCGCCGTCCGCTGCTCCCTCCTGCCTACTCGCCGCGGCACCCCAATCTGCTAGAGCTATCCATCCCCCCCACAGCTCACGCTCCCCCATCTCTCGGCGCCATCCATCCTCCTACCGCTCCGCTCCCTCCTCCTGGATCTCGCACTCGTGCCCGAGCTCGATTCACGGCCGGCTAGGTCGCGGCGCATCTTTGCGGTACCGAGCTGAGCTCGACCACACCAGCGTCGCTTTGCCGGTTTCTTCCACGACAATGCAGCGCAGACGCGGAGGACAATCGCTAACTGGGGGCTTAGACCGAGGATCATCACGCCGCAGGGGGGGCGCGCGGCGCTCGAGAGGTGGCGTCGCCGCCCGCCGCGCCAGCGGCTCGACCTCGCCCCTCTCCGGCTTTCCGGCGTCACAACTCAAAGCGCAGTACCATCCATGATGTGTCCAGGCCTCAGTAGCATCGGCGATTGCGTCGGAGACGTGTTAGATGGAAGGAGCAACTAACAGGTCTTGTCTGCTGTGGCGGCGTGGCCGTCCCTTTTTTTTGCATGTCGCTCTAGTTTCTCAGTTTTGCCATTTTCTCTCACTCTTGCATGTGCTAAAGCGTACTACTCCCTTCGTCCCATGGAGACCGTCGTTTTTAGTTTTTTAGACTTCGTGTTTGACTATCTGTCTTATTTAAAATATTTATGCAAATAATAAAATAAATTAATCAATATTCAAGTATCTTTGTTGATAAAAGAAGTCATAATAAAATAAATTATATTTATACAAAAAATTTGAATAAGACGAATGATCGAACAAGATGGCACGGAGTTCAAGATGACAAACTCAATGGGACGGAGGGAGTAGGTGCTAAGCAAACAGCAGAGAACATGCTGCAGTTCTCAAGTCCTTCATTCATGAGGCGATCAGCACGTTAGAAAAAAAGGCATGCTTCATATCTACTGTACTTTATATAGCAGCCAGGTCTCAAATTTCAGTTGCCAAGTGAAATCAGTACTCATTCGATGAACATGAGAAGAATCAAGAATATACATATTTCTTTAGTAAAGGATTTGTAATTTAGAAATACTATATACTGCCATAGGGTTCCAAACTTTAGAAGTCCATATTTTTCTAGGAACGAAACAAAAGAGCTATAGATTTCTATACTACCTCATAAGCAATAAGATTATGGAGGTATGAATCATTATATGACCACCCGTATCAAGTCTTAATATTATTTTATTTAATCTACATTGTTAATTCTGTATATAAAACAAGAAATAACTCAAGTCCAAACATCCTGTTTTAACTATCCTATTTAGTAGGTAACTTGGGAATTTAGAATCAAATACAATGGAAATTCAGAATACACAACAGCAAAAAAAAAAAGTCAGTCTCGTGCCATTGTTGTGCTTTAGAAAATTCAAACCAGTAGAAATTCATTCTATTTTGCTCAAAATATACCAGGATGCGAATAGAGTGTCTCGACAAACATTTCCTAAAGAGGAAAAATGATATCCTACTAGAAAAACGATGATTAAACTGCATAAGATGTTCTCTGATATCAAAAAGGGTCAGCAGTTGTTAAATGCTATACATGTTATTACTCCAGCTGGGATACTGTTCCTTTTTAGTGAGAATGACCTCAATTGTAACTATGTAACAACTAATTTAAATCTATGGCACAATTTGCTCGAGAAGCTCAATGCTAAACTCACTTGAAGTTGAAGAGGTAACTAGCTGCTTACACCCTCATTATCTCACATATACATTGCTACTCTCGTCATGTTTCCTTTGCTCTAGTTTGTAACTATTTCTTTGATACCATAAGCTTAGAAGAGTAGGATTCCTAGCATCACTAATTAAACATGTCAATTCTCAGCATTTTTAGCCATATTTTTTGAACTTTGATAACTTATATATGCTCTAATGATAGCCAGGTCTCACCCTTTTTCCTTACAATTGAAGACATTTGTACTGTCCATTGCCCAATTGAGAGTATGTTAGGTTAACCTAAAAAGATGTTGTATAATTTCTTCTAAAGAATAATATAATCTTTCTTCTATTTTCAACCATATATCTTCTTGAACTACAGCAACATAAAAAAATTAGTCTTAGATGGAAAGTTAAATTTCTTCCACAGTCCACAACCGTGGCTGTGTTATTCTGTGCATTTCATTTCGCTGCTTCTATTTTAGCTTTTGCCACCTCGATTTCATCCCCATATCCTAATTTTGGCATTATATAATTCTTTTTCTGTTTGATGAAGTTTCCATGGCCTACTTGCTCCTAACAGGCAACTGGTGATGATCGAATTGTTTCCAGGTTTGGTACTCCAGGACAAAGTGGTAGAATCGGCAAAGGGGGAAGGTCAATGATGCACAGGAACACAGCTCACCTTCAGTGTTGATCCATCGAAGCTTGGTTAATTGCCCTACCTATGGCAAAGAGTTGGATAAAAGGACTGGTCAATAGAGCCATACTGATTTATTGAGTCATGAGTGGTGATCGTAGTCTCTAGTTATTCTCATCTGATCTCATGCCAAAAGTGAATGTGCTGTGACTTCTGGCAAGAGCGCTGGGTAGGAGAGGTTCCTCTCAAAGTCCAACATGAAGACCTATATAAAATGGTTAGGGATCCTTATTGCTCCGTAGCAGATTGTTTGGGTGAGAGAGACTGCACTATGGAGTTCATAAGAACTTTGTCTACTCAGAAGTATAATAGGTGGCTAGAGTTAACTAACTCTCTCGCTGATATCTCCCTTTCATCAAATACTGACTCTGTCAGGTGGGATTTAAACAAAGACAAAACCTTCTCGACAAAGTCTCTCTATAGATTTATCTCCAATGGGGGCGTTTCAGGCAGGGTGGCTGGATTTATTTGGAAGAGTAAGCTGCCACTTAAGATCAAATTCTTCTTATGGCAAGTTTTTAATAATAAACTGCAGGATGCAAATAGTTTAGCTAAGAGGGGTTGGCGTGGGATTTGTAAATGCTTCTTGTATGATTGCCCCGAAGATACGATCATGTTCTTTTCAAATGTCATCTAGCTAGGATGGCCTGAGGCATGCTTCAGAATTTGTTCAATTTACAGCAGAGTGTCCTCGTTCGCTGAGGCACTTCTCCAGCTTATGGTTATTCGGCAAGGGCCCTGGCCAAAGAGACTGGTTGTCTTTGCGTTTGCAGGTTTGTCATGGGCTCTTTGGAACTGTAGGAAGAAAATGATGATTGAAAAACACTTTCCTAAAGCACCTACTGATGTCATCTACTCTGCATTATTATTCATACAGAAGTGGAGTTGCTCGCTTAAAGAGGAAGACAGAGATCGTATCATTCAGTTGAAGGAGGATATCATGAAGTGGCTCAAGAGCTTCAAGACTAGTGTTTTTCTATTTCTGATGTAGTTGAGATCTTGTCTGCTTTGTTTTCTGAACTTTTCTTTGTAGCTGGCAACCCTAGAATTACTTTGTATCCGCTACTACTGCTTTCTGAAATGCGGAGTTTATCTCCTTTTTAAAAGAAGTGGTGAATGTGTCCAATCCATGCCAATATCTGAGGAGTATCCATTGTGAAGTTTCTCTGCAGCCTTTCTACCAGCTGTGCTCTTTTTTATTTCTTAAAGAACATAAACTCAAAAATGGAGTTCAGAAAATATGGTATGTATTGAAGTACAAGCACACCTTATACGTCGATCCTATTGATTTTTCTTCATACAATTTTTAAGGTTTCTAATTATGTATCATGTATATCTCTTTACCTTCTTTGAAGTGCCTTCATTGGTATATTATTATGATTGATTATTCCAAGACAGGCTCATATGTTCAGTCATAAAAACATGTATTTGTTGTCTGTAATAAAGTTTCATCAGTGCCAATCCCTCCCTCCCCTCCACTCAAAAAAAAAGCGACAGCGTAATGCTTCTTGCCAACTTGTTTCTCACTTTACGCTGACATTGATAGATAAGTTATGTTTCCAACTTCACGCTTAAAAAAACAGAGATAACTAAGTTATGTTTTCAACTTCACGCTTAAAAAAATAGAAATAAGTGTTCAAAGAAAGAGATAACTAAGTTTTTTTTGCGACTAAAGAGATAACTAAGTTATGTTTCCAACTTAACGCTTACAAAAAACAGAGATAAGTGTTCAAAATTTAATAGTCACAGTTAACAATACCTCTTCTTTATTGTACATCACTAAGTAGATATTTATATTAATAATCCTAATGGAACATGGGTTCCTAGCACACTGATGATCTCGACCTACTCACGCATCTTAGGCGAAACCAACACAGTCAGCGGAGGCACACGGCAATGCTGTGCGTGGTTTCTAGTGGTCATTGATTCCGGTTCGGAGCAGTGCAAGGTTCTGAATGCGGCTTGGATTTCACATATTTCCTCGTGCCGTTCTTCCCTACGCCCCAACTCCTACATCGGGGCGGCTCGCAGGCCACAGGTCCACAGCACATCCGGCCAGATTCCGTCCTGCAAGCAGCGAGCATGAGGATCAGGCCAACCAATCGGCTTCTCATCCTGACACAATTCGGAAATTAGCAAAACGATAGGTATAGCCCATCGCCCCAGTTCACCCCGGTCCCATCCAGATCCGCCGCCTGAAATTTTTACGCTTGGGAAGCCATGAAAATGAGGACCGCACGCGCCCTTAGGACTCGGCGCCCACCGGATTCAAAACCCAACCCAAAAATTTCCCCTGTGTAGGACCGCGCGCGCCCTTGGGACTCGACGCCCACTAGATTCAAAATCTAGCCCAAAAATTTCCCCTGTGTAGCACCTTTAAAGGCCCTCTACCCCCGCACTGAACAGGGGACGGGAGAAAATCTCCAAACGCAACAAAGCCCCCGCGCCTCCAGCCTCCTCGACCTCACCGCGCACCTCTGCAAGCTCGGTGGCCGCTCTAGCCTAGGTTTCCGGCGATGGCGGGCAAGGGAGGCAAGGGTCTGCTGGCCGCCAAGACAACGGCGGCCCAAGAGCGCCGACAAGGACAAGGACAAGAAGAAGGCCCCCGTGTCTCGCTCCTTCCGCGCCGGCCTCCAGGTACCTTCACGGTTCCTTCCGCCTCTTCACTCGGGTTCTTTGCTTCCTTGTCTTGCGCTATTTTAGAAAACTTCAGATCTGGAGCTTCTTTCTGCAAATTTCAACCCAATCTATACCCTTTCTATGGATTCTTTATGCGCTTTGTGTTTTGCGGTTCGGTGGGTCGCATCCACCGCCACTCAAATCGCGTGCCACAGCGCTTGCGGTCGTGTCGGCGCCACCGCCGCCGTTTACTCCGCAGCAATCCTCGAGTACCTCACCGCTGAGGTCCTTGAGCTGGCCGGCAACGCCAGCAAGGACCTCAAAGTAAAGCGCATCACCCCGCGCCACCTGCAGCTCGCCATCCGCGGGGATGAGGAGCTCGATACGCTGATTAAGGGAACCATCGCTGGCGGCGGCGTCATCCCGCACATCCACAAGTCGCTCATCAACAAGACCGCCAAGGAGTGAAGGAGGGAACCTCCCCCGTGCCGTGCTGCTGCTTCTGCCTGACTACAGTCCATCTAGTTGTGTACATGTGCTATGTTATTTAAGTGTCTGTTGTCACAGAAGTAGTAAACTCATGTTTACCTGTGCTTCTATGTTGTTAATTTAAGTTATCTTCTGCTGGACATGTTCTTGTTCCGGGTAGGATTCATGTGAAATTCTCTGGTGCCTATGATTAAGTTTCTCTAAGTTCTAAATTCTAGTGGTTAAATTGTTCCGTGTTCGGTTATTTGCCTTGTTTGGAACAGCTTTTGGCTCGGCTTCTTGTGAAAAAAAAAAAGCTTGAATGGACTTATTTTGGCCTTGTTTGTCATGGCTGCAACTGCAAGGAGCACCAATCCGACTGTGGAAGCTCCCATGGAAAGTCAAGAAAAGTTAATATGGCAAACCATAAGCTTCTCCTTTGCTGTGTACTGCTCGATAAAAGCTGGCTTCCCCTAAAATTTAAGCCATTCCAAACAGACATTTCCCATAGGATTTAAGCCATTCCAAATAGACATTGTCACATACTAGTATGTAAACTTCATTTGGAAGGCATCCACGAATGCGTGTGCAGCAGCGATAACGTTTTTACTCCCTCTATTCTGCTATAACTGTCGTTATGGTAGTGTATTTGAAAGTCTACATTCACAGCATGTTCCATGTATCTGGACACACAGGACGTCTAGGTATATAGAATCTTTGTTGTACCTGGTAGAAAGGTAAAACGATACATATAAAGCGGTATTTGTCATCTACATCTAAACTTACAGTAGCATGACTCATTCTCCTCGTTGCCACATCGTTCCAATGGTGGCTCATTGTTCTCATGTAGGCGGTTCCCTTGGGCATGTTTCTAGTGGTGCTTGGTGGGTGGCTTGTTTGTGG
Organism: Chrysopogon serrulatus; assembly: GCA_015844335.1. Classification (NCBI taxonomy): domain Eukaryota; kingdom Viridiplantae; phylum Streptophyta; class Magnoliopsida; order Poales; family Poaceae; genus Chrysopogon; species Chrysopogon serrulatus. The sequence continues at coordinate 138,880 of JADLZL010005534.1, read as the reverse complement.
CGAACCTTCTAAATTATATGGCCCACAAGCACGACATTGTCCCTAAGACCTCTGTCGGCCCGTGCCAGAGTACCACATAACTAGAATGTTACGTCGGGTGAAACCCCGATGAACCACGTTTCCTCGAGGATCGATACTTACGAGAGACATCACGGTATTACAACGGTTTTTCATACAAAATACGGAGTAGCGGAAGACTTACAATAACTTAATTTACAAACCTTTTGTTAAACTTATACAAACCAGAGTAGCATTATTACAAAACAGCGGAAGTATCATTACTTAATTTTATTACACTCACGCAAGGAAAGTGCCCTGCCCACGGGCCACATAATCTATTCCTCGTCAGTCACTTCATCAACGACCGTCATGCAGCAAGGGCCGTAACACACTTGCTCACGCGGTTCACCTGCAACAGGGGTTAAACAAACCCTGAGTACAAAAAGTACTCCGCAAGACTTATCCGACCAAAAATTGGGGAGAAGACTCAGGAATGCTGGCTAATAGGAATCAAGGTAAGGCTTTAGCAAGATCAAATGACACCTTTGCAAAAAGAGACTAAGCCAATCCTTACTGTACTACATCAATCACTTGTCAACCATGTACCGGATTCAAAACTTTCCATCATCAACTTCCATTATTACTACGATGCTGGTGCTTGGATCACGGCTCCCATATCGTGGAGCACACGACGATTCGAATCGCTTAATATACCCAGCTGGGGCTTCCTAGCCACACGATGTATGCAGGACCGAACATCTTACATACATCAACTCACGCTCGTATTTCTCCTGACTAGAACGGGTCCTAGCTACGAGGTACAGTACACCATCTCCCTACGCCGCGGTCCCCTTCCACGGTGGCCCCGTAGGATGGGTACACGCTACTCCCGTCCCGGTAACCGTTCTCGTCAAAGATAGTACAAGGGAGCTTACCGCCATTAGCATGCGACTAGTACTATCCAATAACCTCATGATCCCAGGGCCAAGGCAACGAACGGTGCTTAACCGACTCACAAGTGGACGACACTACACCAGGGCACTAGCCCTTCCTGGTGCAAGTCACTCCACCCGGTCTCAATTTACTCATCATCATGCTCTTGTTGCGTACCCTTGACCCGATCAAAGTGAAGGGATACCAACAAGTAACATCAGGTTTTCGTAATTGCCCTCAACGGGGATATTATTATCACATTTTTGGAAAACATTTCATTTGTGAAGCCTAGGCTATCAGCAAGACTAAGCATACACTAGCATTTGTGAAATCAAAAACAGGTATCCAGGGTGTATAGCAAGGTACGGTAAATGCACCAAAGTAGGATATCACACAACTCCTATTACCTAATGCATCATATCAGGAACATACAATATGAAAGATTTTTGAAATACAAGGAAGTGGTTGGATGCATCCGGGGCTTGCCTTGGGGCTCGACGAAGTTAGGTTTAGTGATGGTGCTGCCGAGATCGGGACCAACCTTCTCACACCGATAACCTTTCTCGGGCGGGATCAACTACACGATTGAGATGCATGATCACAATGCGGTAATAAAAGGAGCATGCGATAATGATGCAACGATTGTCAACCTATCTTGAGTACAACTTTCCTTCACGGTATAGTTGCACTAAGAAGGTATAGCTAGCGTCGACGACGACGAACTAACGATGCGCAATCAACATAAAATGTCGAAGGCCATTAGGGTTAATGACCTAGGGTCATCACTCAATCCCAAAATCAAACAACCCTAATAGTGATTAAAGTTAATTACTAATTTATTAACCATTTTACAGTTGTTGAAAGCCACTAATTAACTTGCTAATTGGAAATTAATTAAACCCTAATTAATTAGAGAATTAACTAATTAAACATGATTAATTAAGGAATTAATTAAGCCTAATACAAAACTTAATCAAAACAGGATCAAACTTCATAATTAAGATCATCATCATCTAATTAGCACACAAAACAAATTTCATGATTTTTGGACTTATATTTTAATTATTAAAAATCATGGAATTTGCATTTATTAATTTAAAGAGCAAATTATCATACAATTAAAACCTATTGGAAAAACATGGTTAGTATTTTTCATGAACAGAGCACATCACAGGGATCACACACATATTTTTCTCATATTTTTAACTGCCCAAAATAAATTACAACAAAAAAGATGAAAATCAGCTTTTAGAAAATTAAATTAGAAAAAGAAAAGCTTTTTCCCTTCTCCCGTGGGCTTCACTGTGCGGCCCGTCCGCATGGCCCGACCTGCTTTCCTCCACGCGCCCGCCAAGACGCACCTGCTGCGCCCGCCCCACTCGAGCACGCGGCCCGCTCACTCACCCGCGCGCCCGCCGGCTGCTCCCTTTCTCCTCTCCTTCAGCACTGCGGCCGACAACGCGGCCCCACTCGTCGGCTCCTTCCTCCTCCCCTCCCTTTCACTCGGCCGACGGGGCGGCGGCGGTGACCGGCGGGCTGCCCTCGCCCGATGGCAACTCCGCCGGCGACAAAGTACTACCCCGCGACTCCCACTTTTCCCCGAGCCCAACAAGGTATATCATGGCCCTTGCCCATCACCGGCCTTGGCAGTCCACGATCCTGGCGGCTCGGGCACGCCCGAACACGGTGGCGCAACGGCGCTCTCGCCGTTGCGAGTCACGGTTTGACGAAATAGAACAAAAGGAAAAGATGGAGGAAGCTCACCGCGATGCGTGCTTGCGTTAGCTTGGCTATTGGTGAAGCGGAGGAGCGCGGTCGGCGTAGTGGCCCGCCGGCGGCTTGAACTCACTGCACGTCGGCGTTCGGATTCACCGAAGCTTCGCCTGAGGAAAACATCAAGCCGAGCGTGATAAGGGACTCAGGGCGATGCTAAGACGAGCAACGGATCGACCCATAATATGTCAAGGTGCTCGGACCGAGGGGAGGGGGCCTTCACGGCTCCACCGCCGGGAGCGAAGAAGATAACGGCGCGGCCAATTCCGGCGATTTCGGGCTCTAGAATTTGATGCTATGGAGTCGCAGCAAGGTTCTTGAAGGCTGTGGACAAAACAATTGAATTGGGATGGAGTGAGAGCGATGAATTTCGGGATGGATTCAAGGATGACCTACCGGTGGCAAAGTGAAGAAAAAGAAGGTGGTGCCGCGCGTGCTCGACTTTTATAGAGTATGAAAAGGTCAAGGGGGTAGCTAGGAGCTTCACGAGCTCGGCCAGATGGTTGGAGGCGCGGAATTGCCGGCGACGACACGAAAACGACCACGGCGGCGCCGGTGAGTCACGGCATGGGCACGGTGTCAAGGTGTCCTCCCCCTGTTGGCAGAAAGCGTAAGATATTTCCCTCTCTCCTTCAAATTACTCCCAAAATTTGAACTGCACTCAAAATTCTCCAAAAATATGAATTGCACAACTTTTCAGGCTCTACAACTTTTATTAAAGAAGTTTTGTAAAATTTCAAATAATTTTGAAACTGCATTTCAAATTTGAAATAGGGCTTAAAATTCTACTTTTGGGATTTCAAAATTACTTTCAAATTTTGAATAAAAGATGAAAATATCCAAAAATAAAAGTTGTTCATTTTCTCAATACCTACAACTTTCATTTAGAATGTTTTTCATGGAACCAAATAATTTTTGAATTGGAGTTTAAAATACAAAAAGGGGCAATTCTAATTTGAAGAACTTTTGAAATTACTTCAAATTTTGTTCAAAAACTTGAAAAACTTTATATACCAAAGTTGTAGAGCTCAAAGAGATGCACAAACTGTATTTTTGGAGTTTTCCCAAATTTTGAATATTTTGAGATGAAATTTGAAAAGGGGGCAGTTTCACTTTGAAATTCAAGCTTTTGAAAAGGATTTTCAAATTGGACTTTTGGGCAATTAATTAATGATGTTGTGGCACTTTTCAAACCCAACCAATAGTACACTTTCAAAGTACAAACTTCATACTTTGAAGTGGTACCATTGGTTAGCAACTTTATTTATAAAATTAATTATGGTTAGCTCACCAAAATTGAAAATGAAATTCGAATTCCAACACTTAACCAACTAGGGTTAGGGTTTTGGGATTCGGATTCCGACTTCAATTTTGAATCTTTCTTTTGCATTATTTGACTTATAAAACATGGTTAGGGTGTGAGTCGGGGTTAGTCAAGCACTTGCAAACATCAAGATTAGTTTTAGTTGGTTGCTTTTATACATAAAAAGTAAAATTGTGAGTGAAGTTTAATGACATGCATATACACATATGATATAAAAAGAGCACAACCAAACCCTAAAATTGAATAAATTCACTTTGGTTGTTTGCATTTGTGTTCTCTAATTATGAATGCCCATGCAATGATGATGATGACATGACAGGTTTAGGTTAACGTAACAACAGGGGGTGTTACATTATATTCCCAACAAAAGGAATCTCGTCCCGAGATTCAAAGCTTAGGGCTAAGTAATGGAAAAGGAAATGTGTCAAGCAAACACATCTTACATGGTTTCATAAGGGAGGTAGAAGGGTTCATATTACAAGTCTCATGTTTTCAGAAAGTCGCAATTCTTAGAAACGAATCATGACTTTGGAGAAGGAAGGAAATTATTCTGGGAAAGACTCATTCAAGAATTCCTCAGGGAATACATCTGAAAACTCTCAAACCACGTATATCCTCGACTTCTTGTACTTGAGGTGGCATTAATCTGTCTCCACCGCTCTTTTTTGGAGGTCGGGAATTGGATAAGAAGTGGGGATCATTTATCGGGTGAAAGTAACTTAATGGTTCTATTCAATGCATCTATCACAGCGCCATCTTGTAGAAAGAAAAAAAAGAAGAGATAGAACCTATAAGAGTGAGATCCTTAGGGCTAGCAAGAATAGGATTGATTTTTACTTAGCCCAAGCACTTTTCAACGGGGATATGATTTTAAATAAGTGAATTAAACATGATGCATGATCGAACCTACGGATCAAGCAAAAGACTTTTTAAATTTAACATAAGCATACTTTTATTAATATAGGGCAAAAAGAAAACAACATGATACTCCGCTTAAGACTCTTTTAAATAGCACCTAGAAAGGCTACTAGAAAGAATTAAGCGGAGCAGAAGCAATTTGGACTAAACCACCTTTAACTTTGGGATCCAAAACATTTTGAAGTTTTCAAAAAGTAATACTATGAATATTTTTGTAAGTACCGCTCGATACCCTACCCTGGGGCGTAACCTTCTAAATTATATGGCCCACAAGCACCGACATTGTCCCTAAGACCTCTGTCGGCCCGTACTTGAGTACCACATAACCTAGAATGTTACGTCGGGTGAAACCCCCCAGATGAACCACGTTTCCTCCGGGATCGATACTTACGAGAGACATCACAATATTACAACGGTTTTCATACAAAATACCGGAGTAGCGGAAGACTTACAATAACTTAATTTACAAACCTTTTGTTAAACTTATACAAACCCGAGTAGCATTATTACAAAACAAATGGAAGTATCATTACTTAATTTTATTACACTCACGCAAGGAAAGTGACACGCCCACGGGCCACACAATCTATTCCTCGTCGGTCACTTCATCAACGACCGTCATGCGGCAAGGGGCCGTAACACACTTGCTCACGCGGGTTCACCCGCAATGAGGGTTAAACAAACCCCGAGTACAAAAAGTACTCCGCAAGACTTACCCGACCAAAAATTAGGGAGAAGACTTCGGGAATGCTTTGCTAATATGAATCAAGGTAAGGCTTTAGCAAGATCAAATGACACCTTTGCAAAAAGAGACTAAGCCAATCCTTCTTGTACTACATCAATCACTTGTCAACCATGTACCGGATTCAAAACTTTCCATCATCAACTTCCATTATTACTACGATCTTTGGTGCTTGGATCACGGCTCCCATATCGTGGAGCACACGGCGATTCGAATAAATCGCTTAATATACCCAAATTGGGGCTTCCTAGCCACCACGATGTATGCGGAGGACCGAACATCTTACATACATCAACTCACGCTCGTATTTCTCGACTAGAACGGGTCCTAGCTATGAGGTACAAGACCCATCTCCCTACGCCCGCGGTCCCCCCTTCCACGGTGGCCCCGTAGGATGGGTACACGCTACTCCCGTCCGGTAACCGTTCTCGTCAAAGATAGTACAAGGGAGCTTACCGCCATTAGCATGCGACTAGTACTATCCAATAACCTCATGATCCCGGCCCAAGGCAACGAACGGTGCTTAACCGACTCACAAGTGGACGACACTACACCGGGGCACTAGCCCTTCCTGGTGCAAGTCACTCCACCCGGTCTCAATTTACTCATCATCATGCTCTTGTTGCGTACCCTTGACCCGATCAAAGTGAAGGGATACCAACAAGTAACATCAGGTTTTTGTAATTGCCCTCAACGGGGATATTATTATCACATTTTTGGAAAACATTTCATTTGTGAAGCCTAGGCTATTGTGGCAGAACCTTCTAAATTATATGGCTCACAAGCACCTGTCATTGCCCCAAAGGCCTCCGACGGCTATGCTTGCGTACCACATAACTTACAACGTTCCGTCGGGTGACGCCCGATGAAACCACAACAAACCAAGATCGCATTCTCGCAGATACATTGCAGTATTACAACAGTTTTTATACAAAAATACAACAGAGTAGCGGAAGACTTACATAACCATAATTTACATCATTAGTTTCTCAAACTTATACAAACCGGTGCTTAAGTTAGTACAAACCCGGTGGAGTAACATTAAGTAATATATTACAAGCCAAACAACAAAAAGTGCCTTGCCCAAATGGCCAAACAAACTACTCCTCATCGGAAACTTCAACAACCGTCATGCAGCAAGGGCCATAGCACACTTGCTCATGCGGTTCACCCGCAATGGGTAGAACAAACCCTGAGTACAAAAGTACTCCGCAAGACTTAACCGACTAAAAGTGAGGAGAAGACTTCGAAATGCTAGGCGATGGGTATCAAGGTAAAGCTTAACAAGATCAATGACTCTTTTTGCATAAAAGCTTTGGTTACCACTTTTAATCATCATTAATTATAATTCCTATCCTCTAGGTGATCCTAGTCTAAATCAAACACTTCTCAAACATTTAATCACTTATAAACCATCATTCCATTCCACCGCTATTATTACTACGATGAAGGGGCGAGGATCAAGCTTCCTTTATCGCGAAGCAACGACGATTCGAACCGCTTTTATACCCAAATGGGATTCCTAACCACACGACATATGCGGGACTCTAACCCCCATATATCAACCCAACACTCGAGTCTCTATGTCCGGATCGGGTCCGCGTCACCCGAGAGCATAGTACACCACCGCCCTACGCCATCCGTGACGGTTAACCCGCAGGGTGGGTACACGCTACTCCCGCCATCTCTCCACTCCCAGTACGCGGTTGTCCGTTCTCGGCATAGGTCGGCCCAGCGGAGCTTACTTCTAGAGCATGTGATTAGTACTAACAAATTGATCCAAGGGCCAATAACGGACGGTCCTTAATCGACTCAATGGGACAAGCACGACTCCCAGGCGTCCCAATCGGCTTCCACCACAAACAAGCCGTGTCCCGCGGGTCTCAATTTCATTCCTCTTTTCCATACTCATCGAGACATGCTCCTCGAGTCGTACTCACGAGCCATGCTCATTAGAGTCATCAATGGTTCTCATCATTGAAAACATTTACCTTGAAAACCTATCTTAAAATAAGCGTGGCTAAGCATCGCTAAGCATTTGTAAATAAACAGTATCAAGGATAATATACCAACATCAAGGAAGGTAAATGCATCAATATAGGATATCACTCAACTCCTATTCACTTAATGCATCATTTCATAAGCATAGAAGTTATTAAAGCTTTATAAACGCAAGGAAGGGTTTTAAATGCACCGGGGCTTGCCTGGGTTGACAAAGAACTTCGGGCCCCGACGAAGAACCAACAGGGGTCGGAGCTCACTCCTTCGAACAACTCGGCCAAAGAACAACAGGGGGTCGGATCAACGGCAACTTCCTCGGACCCCTCAACTACACGGAGATAATATATGATCATGATGTGCGCTTAAAGTAACATGATAATGCGACGGAGATGCATCGGGCTACTAAAAACGACACTAAACAACTTCACTTCTCAAGTGGTGGTAACGGGTCTTAACAAAGATGCGCATCAAGCCACCCCGATGGACGGCTATCCTAAGAGTGGCGAAGATCTCGCATACCACCCCTCGAACTAACGACGACGGAGTTCTCTAGTAAGATCTGCATGCCATCACTTTGCAGGGGTGATGGTCTTGCCGATGAGAGCTACCATAGCTCTCCGACGGAGCCGCAACGACGTCGAAAAACGCTAAAGCGCAATGTTCCTAGTGCCGGGGTCATTAGGGTTAATGACCAAGGGTCATCACTCAATCCCAAAGTCACACATCTCTAAAGTGAGCAACATCACTAAGTACTTTATTAACCATTTTTACAGTTATTAAACAAGTTTAATTAATAAAGACTTATTTAAAGAATTTAATTAAGTCTTTATTAATTAAGCTAGAATTAAACCTTAATGAAACTTTATCCAATTGAGCTACAAATTTTAAAGTAAGTAGGTTTTACCTAATTAAGCTTAACCCTAATTTTTCATGATTTTTGGAAACACACAGAAAACTACAAAAATCATGAAAGATTAAGATTAGCAACTAAAGTTGTATTTTTGGTTTTCAGAAACTATACTAAACACATGCACTCAATATTTTTATTAAATAGAGCATATTATTGTGAGCACAGAGCAATTTTTGGTTTATTTTTATCAGCCCTCAATAATTATTTACAAAAATATGAAATCAGTCATTCAGAATTTAAAAGAAAAAGGAAAACCAAATTCATTTAAGTGCACAAGCAGCCAGGCCGGCCTTTCGCCCAACTCGCCCACTCCGGGCCGGGCAGCGGCGGCGGCGAGAACGACGGCGATGCTCGCCGTCGGCGAGCCGGCCGGCGAGCGACGACCACACCAACGAACTCCCCACCGCTCACGGACCTAACGAGGTATTACTCGACCCTAGGCATGCACTAAGGCGGGCTGGGCGGCGACCATGGCGGGCGGCGGGCGCCGGCGAACCACGGTGGAGCTCGGCGAAGCTCCTCCCGTGAAACCAAGCACAGCTACGCGCTCGGTGACTCGATGCGAACACGAAGCAACACGAGCGTGGCCGCAACGGCCCAAGCGGCCCAAGCGAGAACAGCGTGCGCCGACGGTGGCGGCACGGGGAGCTCGGCGGCCCGTGGTCGTTCCGGCTAAACGGCGGCGAAGGACGCGACTCGATACCCCTATAAGCACCGGGGGAGCTCACGGGACTTCAAAGCAGGGGTTGCGGTGGGTTTGGCGGTGGTCGGAGGGGTTAGCGCTGGTGGCCCGATGGCTCACGGCGGCGTGAACACCGGCGGGCGTGGTGGTGTTCCGGCGGGAACTCGGCGGTGGCCTTGTGGAAACAGATGGCCGATGATGATCGCGAGCTAAGGCGAAGCGGGTGGTGGTGTTGGTTGAGCTAGAGACGCTTGGATGAGCGCCGGTCGTATGAGGCTCACGGCGCTTGCCGGGCGGCCGGAGAGGAAGGAGACGGCGGGCGCGGAGGCGCTGGTCGTCCTCGGATCATGGCTAGCGGCTCAGCGATGCGCAAGGAGGTGGCGGAGCGGTGTGCAAGCTATTGGAGATGGCGGTGGGGCGTGGAGCGGGAATTGCTCTATGGGAAAGGCGGCCGTCGACGGGCGGCGGAAGAAAAAGAAGGCGGCGGACGACGAGCTCCGGCTCTTATAGGCGATGGCATTTGCTCCTAGAGCGACAAAGACGAGGCGGCGCACTCGACACGTCAAGCGAGGTGGCACGGGCGAGCCTTCGCGACGGCAGAGGGTGGCGGCCGTCGGCCGGCGAAGCCGCCCGCTTGCCCGCCGCACCGTAGCTTCCCCCTTTCCTTTTTTTAAACCGATTTACAAACTTTTAAAATTACTTTTGAAATTTGAATAAAAGATAAAAATCTCCCAAAATAGAAGTTGCACAACTTTTCTTGCTCTACAACTTCTATTTAGGAAGTTTTCTCTGAAAATGAATAAATTTTGAATTGCATTGACATTTTGAAAAGGGAACAAAAACCCTTCAAACTGAATTTTGAAATTACTTCAAATTTTTAATGGAACCTTGAAAAACTTTGAATACCAAAGTTGTTCCTCTCATCAAGATCTACAACTTTGCTTTTTGGACTAACCCCAAATTTTGAATAATTTTGAAACTACAGAAAAAAGGGTAGAAAAGGATTTTGAAATTAGGGTTTGGATTTGAATTGCTAATTCAAACTTTGTATAACTATTTAGGGCTGAGCTTGTGAGGTTAAGACCCAACCAAAAGGCACACATTACAAGTATGAAACTTATACTTTCAAATGGTGCCCTTGTTTGGCAGAATTTACTTAAAAAATTAATTATAGTTAGCTCCTCAAGATTGAAAATGATATTCTTAATCCACACTTAACCACTAGGGTTATGTGAAGGACAAAGACTCCAAATTCAATCTTGATTCTTGATTCACCTCCAAAGATTAGTAAAACAAGATTAGCCTTTTGAGGTTATAGTTAGCCAAACACTTGATCACACCAAGATTAGTTTTACTTGGAAATTTTTATACCCTACTTTAGCATCTAGGTTTAGAAAGAATAATTGATATCACATGCTTAGCTATACCCAAACAAGCCTAGGAAGATAAACTTATTAAGTTATTGCATGTCATAGTTCTCTCTTCGATGAGATGCATTGCGGTGCATATGATGTCATGACAAGTTTTAGTTGTAGTAACACCGGGGGGTGTTACAGACTATCAACAAGACTAAGCATACACTAGCATTTGTGAAATTAAAAAACAGGTATCCGGGGTGTATAGCAAGGTACGGTAAATGCACCACAGTAGGATATCACACAACTCCTATTACCTAATGCATCATATCAGGAACATACAATATGAAAGATTTTCGAAATACAAGGAAGTGGTTGGATGCATCCGGGGCTTGCCTTGGGGCTCGACAAAGTTAGGTTTAGTGATGGTGCTGCCGAGATCAGGACCAACCTTCTCACACTGATAACTTTTCTCGGAAGCCGGATCAACTACACGATTGAGATGCATGATCACAATGCAGTAATAAAAGGAGCATGCGATAATGATGCAACGATTGTCAACCTATCTTGAGTACAACTTTCCTTCACGGTATAGTTGCACTAAGAAGGTATAGCTAGCGTCGACGACGACGAACTAACGGTACGCAATCAACATAAAATGCCGAAGGTCATTAGGGTTAATGACCTAGGGTCATCACTCAATCCCAAAATCAAACAACCCTAATAGTGATTAAAGTTAATTACTAATTTATTAACCATTTTTACAGTTGTTGAAAGCCACTAATTAACTTGCTAATTGGAAATTAATTAAACCTTAATTAATTAGAGAATTAACTAATTAAACATGATTAATTAAGGAATTAATTAAGCCTAATACAAAACTTAATCAAAACTGGATCAAACTTCATAATTAAGATCATCATCATCTAATTAGCACACAAAACAAATTTCATAATTTTTGGACTTATATTTTAATTATTAAAAATCATGGAAGTTGCATTTATTAATTTAAAGAGCAAATTATCATACAATTAAAACCTATTGGAAAAACATGGTTAGTATTTTTCATGAACAGAGCACATCACAGGGATCACACACATATTTTTCTCATATTTTTAACTGCCCAAAATAAATTACAACAAAAAGATGAAAATCAGCTTTTAGAAAATTAAATTAGAAAAAGAAAAGCTTTTTCCCTTCTCCCGTGGGCTTCACTGTGCGGCCCGTCCGTATGGCCCGGCCTGCTTTCCTCCACGCCAGCGCCAAGACCGCCCGCCCACCCACACACGCGGCCCGCTCACTCACCCACTCGCCGCCCGGCTTTGCTCCCTTTCTCCTCTCCTTCACTCTCGGCGACAACGCGGCCCCACTCGTCGGCTCCTTCCTCCTCCCTCCCTTTCACTTTCGGCCGACAGACGGCGGCGGTGACCGGCGGCTGCCCTCGCCCGGCGACAACTCCGCCGGGCGACAAGAGCTACCCCAGTCGACTCCCCCACTTTTGCCCGAGCCCAACAAGGTATATCATGGCCCTTGCCCATCACCGGAGGCGCCGCGGTCACGATCACGGCGGCTCGGGCACGCCGGAACACGGTGGCGCAACGACGCTCTCGCCGTTGCGAGTCACGGTTTGATGAAATAGAACAAGGAAAAGATGGAGGAAGCTCACCGCGACTCACGTGCTTGCGTTAGCTTGGCTATGGGTGAAGCGGAGGAGTGCGGTCGGCTTAGTGATCGCCGGGCGGCGCAACTCACCGCACGTCGGCGTTCGGATTCACCAAGCTTCGCCTGAGGAAAACATCAAGCCGAAGCGTGATAAAGGGACTCAGGCGATGCTAAGACGAGCAACGGATCGACCCATAATATGTCAAGGTTCTCGGACCGGGGCGGGGCCTTACGGCTCCACCGCCGGAAGCGAAAGAAGATAACGGCGCACGGCCAATTCCGACAATTTCAGGCTCTAGAATTTGATGCTATGGAGTCGCAGCAAGGTTGCGAAGCTGTGGACAAGAGCAATTGAATTGGGATGGAGTGAGAGCGATGAATTTCGGGATGGATTCAAGGATGACCGTGGTGAGCGGTGAAGAGAAAGAAGGTGGTGCCGGGCGTGCTCGACTTTTTATAGAGTATGAAAAGGTCAAGGGGGTAGCTAGGAGCTTCACGAGCTCGGCCAGATGGTTGGAGGCGCGGAATTGCCGGCGACGACACGAAAACGACCACGGCGGCGCCGGTGAGTCACGGCATGGGCACGGTGTCAAGGTGTCCTCCCCCGTTGGCACCTTTGAAAGCGTAAGATATTTCCCCTCTCTCCTTCAAATTACTCCCAAAATTTGAACTGCACTCAAAATTCTCCAAAAATATGAATTGCACAACTTTTCAGGCTCTACAACTTTTATTAAAGAAGTTTTGTAAAATTTCAAATAATTTTGAAACTGCATTTCAAATTTGAAATAGGGCTTAAAATTCTACTTTTGGGATTTCAAAATTACTTTCAAATTTTGAATAAAAGATGAAAATATCCAAAAATAAAAGTTGTTCATTTTCTCAAGACCTACAACTTTCATTTAGAAAGTTTTTCATGAAACCAAATAATTTTTGAATTGGAGTTTAAAATACAAAAAGGGGCAATTCTAATTTGAAGAACTTTTGAAATTACTTCAAATTTTATTCAAAAACTTGAAAAACTTTATATACCAAAGTTGTAGAGCTCAAAGAGATGCACAAACTGTATTTTTGGAGTTTTCCCAAATTTTGAATATTTTGAGATGAAATTTGAAAAGGGGGCAGTTTCACTTTGAAATTCAAGCTTTTGAAAAGGATTTTCAAATTGGACTTTTTAGGCAATTAATTAATGATGTTGTGGCACTTTTTAAACCCAACCAATAGTACACTTTCAAAGTACAAACTTCATACTTTGAAGTGGTACCATTGGTTAGCAACTTTTATTTATAAAATTAATTATGGTTAGCTCACCAAAATTGAAAATGAAATTCGAATTCCAACACAACCAACTAGGGTTAGGGTTTTGGGATTCGGATTCTGAATTCAATTTTGAATCTTTCTTTTGCATTATTTGACTTATAAAACATGGTTAGGGTGTGAGTCAGGGTTAGTCAAGCACTTGCAAACATCAAGATTAGTTTTAGTTGGTTGCTTTTATACATAAAAAGTAAAATTGTGAGTGAAGTTTAATGACATGCATATACACATACGATATAAAGAGCACAACCAAACCCTAAAATTGAATAAATTCACTTTGGTTGTTTGCATTTGTGTTCTCTAATTATGAATGCTCATGCAATGATGATGATGACATGGCGGGGTTTAGGTTAACGTAACACCGGGGGGTGTTACATTGTTGTCCTTGTTGTCCGAGGCCCTTGCCACAATAAGAGTGACATCAATAGCATGTGGGTCCATTTTTGTGTATTTGGTAGCCCATAGATCCGATGGGGGCGCTTGTCGCTGGTGGTTTGGTGCTCTAGTGGGGCGAGGCCCTTGCTATGGCACGAGTAATATCAATAGCGTGTGGGATTAGTAGCCCATGGATCCGGGCAAAGATTGTTGCTAGCGGTTTGGTGCTCCAAAGGGCAGCTCGTTGTTCTCGTTGCTGTGGCCCTTGCTACACCATGAGTGACATCAATAGCATGTGTGTTCATTTGTGTGGGCTCAGTAGACCATGGATCTAATGGTAGCTGTTGTTCGGCAATTTGGTGCTCTAGTGGGCACCTTATTATCTTCGTTGCCCGAGGCCCTTGCTACGGCACGAGTGATATCAATAGCGTGTGAGACTATTTGTGTGGGTCGGTAGCCCATGGATCTGGCCGCAGTTGTCGTTAGCGATTTGGTGCTCTAGTGGGCGCCTCGTTGTCCTTGTTGCCTATGACCCTTGCGACAAGACAAGTGACATCAATTGCGTGTGGGTTCAATTACGTGGACTCGGTAACCCATGGATCTGGGCGGCGGTTGTTGTTGGCGGTTTGCGTAGGCAACTACCATGTAAATAGTGGGCATGGTGGCGAGGGCATTGATAGTGGGTTTTTGGTGTAGTAGTGTGAGTTGTGCATGCAAAACTTCATACCCTCTTAAGGGCAATCTGAGGACCGATCTGTGGGCCGGAGTAGTGCTAGAAAGAGATAGCAATGGAGCGGTTTTGGCTTGGAGCTCCACGGATTTCAGGTCTTGTGGGTTAGGTTTTGATTTTCCACCCACGGTTTTCATGTTCAAGAGGACATAACTTATTGGGTTTGGTTTCGGGTTTTGATTTGTACGCGTGGATGCCCAATGGAGGTCCGAAATAGATCATTTTGAATAAAAACACATGTTTTATTAATAAATTATTTATGTAAACCATTAATTTTGTTCTAAGTTGAATCATGAAACTATGTGGTGTTTATTACCTATTGTTTGTACATGTGAATATGTAATATATACCATGCATGTGTTGCTAGAATTTTTATTATTATTTTTTTCATTGTCATATAGTGGTGAGTTTTGGGTTTAGGGAAACAATTGGGTTTCGAGGGATCCATCGGTTTTGGTTTTAGGTTTGCATTATCACTTGAACCAGTGTTCGGGGCGGTTTCGGGTTCGGGTCCACGCAGATCCTCCTTGGGGCTATGTCCTTCAAAGGCAATGAATGTGACGTGTGGACTCCTGTAAAGGATGTGGTGAGCCCCCATGCATTTTTTTTTAATTTTGTAGTGTTTTATGAGGCAACTTTGTGTGGGTACAAATCCGGAGGAACGATCCCATTAGCTAAGGTGTGGTGCTGCTGCGGTACTATGGCGGCGAAGGGCTATGCATGGGCACACGACCCCGACCTTCTCGATCCGGTGTGCTCTGTTTCTCTCGATTCCCAATAATAAAGAGCTATGAGTGGAGTCTTCAACGATCACACGAGCACATAACATGATGGTGACATCGAGTAAGTGTTGTTGAGATGGTTATTTCGGTGGCTGACAACTGTTT
Organism: Chrysopogon serrulatus; assembly: GCA_015844335.1. Classification (NCBI taxonomy): domain Eukaryota; kingdom Viridiplantae; phylum Streptophyta; class Magnoliopsida; order Poales; family Poaceae; genus Chrysopogon; species Chrysopogon serrulatus. The sequence continues at coordinate 123,274 of JADLZL010005534.1, read as the reverse complement.
GGCCATTGCTGGACGTGATTTTGGTAGCCAGGTGCTTTTTGTAGTAATTGTTGTAGTGTCCAGCGGTGTAGTGCTTTGGGCGGCTTGTGGTGTAGTACAATGCATGTTTTTTTTTCTCGATCGGCGGGTGAGTGTGAGTAAAAAAAAATCTGTTGTTGTTTTTTGTTTCTCCTACAAGTAGCCTTCCAGGGTTTATTTTTTTCTATATCAATAGGAATTGGCATTGTGAGTGGCAATTGATTAAAAAAATCCTTTTTGCAGACGGCAGGACATCTACTAGCAAATTCTTGTGGGAGTTGAAAAAAAAATTAGATGGCCTGGTTTAGGAGTATTTGACCTTAGACTCGTTTTTGGATAGTGTAGTATCTACATTGAAATGTTCAACTGTTACTTCAAGATATATTTGGATGTAATCTTGGCAAAAGATTTCTCTGGCCTATAGAATGTTGGGAAATTGCATTACTACCTTATTTGGTTACCCTCTTAGGGAACTATGTGTACTAGGCATCACCGGCCAAGCTATCATTTGGCTCGTGGTGTTACGTTGCCTCTACTAATCACTTGTTTTAGCATTTGTGTAACATTATTTAATGCATTAACTATTTAACTAAGGCACCATGTATATATACAAAATTTTCTATGTAACAAGAAACTCACACACGAGGAAAAATGTACTGCTTGTACCCCATCATAAAAAAGAGTAGCACTCTAGTGTGTTTCCTTCAAACCGATCAATTGTTCGTAGTTTTTGAAAGTTTTTGTTGAAAGAAGTATGGCAACCGTGAATGCCTATCTTGGCTCTCCACGGATTCGTGTTGATATATATATACTCATACATACTTGACAATCAAGGTATTCGGTTGAGATAGATACAATATACAACAAATGTCCCTAGACTCCTAATCTCAACCGAACACAATCTTCTCATGCACACAATCACGGTCATTGCCGTGATACACCCGTGTGTCATGTTACAAGGTTGTTACAATTCCTAACACCCTCACTCAATCTATGCTTGTCTTTTCTACAAGATTTAGATTGCTCTTAAACTCTTCAAACTTTCTTTGCGGTAGAGCCTTGGTAAAGCCATCGGCAACTTGATCTCCTGTTGGTATAAACCTTACTTCTAATTGTTTTCTGGCAATCCTTTCACGCACAAAATGAAAGTCAATTTCTATGTGCTTGGCTCTAGCATGAAAAACTAGATTTGCAGCCAAATATGTCGCTCCCAAATTGTCACACCAGAGACGTGGGTTTCACTTTAAGCTTGACGCCCAACTCACCAAGTAGCTGCTCTACCCATATCATCTCGGCTGTCGCGTTTGCCATTGACTTGTATTCTGCCTCAATGCTAGATCTAGACACAGTAGGCTGTTTTCGAGCACTCCATGAGACAACATTCGATCCCAAGAACACGACAAATCCCCTTGTGGACCTTCGATCATCTTTATTGCCTGCCCCATCTGCATCCGAGAACGCACTCGGGACTAATGGTGAACGCTTTCTGATCAACAGCCCGTTCCTTGAGAAAACTTTAAGTACCTAATGATTCTTTTGATTTGCCGACCAATGTACTTGAAGTCGGTGAATGCAGGTATTGGCAAACTCTATTAACAAACAAAAGACAAATCTGGCCGAGTGAGAGTGATATCTTGGAGAGCCCCCACTACACTTCTATAGTTGGTGCTGTCAACCGTTCCTAGGACATTACCATCATATTTGTGACATCTTTTCAAATTGACGACATCGGAGTAGGAACCGGCTTGCACTTGGTCATGCCAACTCTAGCCAAAATTTCTTGGCATACTTCTTCTGAGTTAGAAGTAGGTCACCATTAGACTTTTTCTCTACTTCAATTCCTAGAAAGTAATGTAGATCACCAAGATCTTTTAGGGCAAAATCTTCCTTGAGTGCCTTTAGTAGTATGTCAACAAATCCCGAGAGGAACTAGTGACAATTATGTCATCCACATATATAAGCATATATATCTCAACATTTTTTTCTTCCTGTAGATGAAAAGTGACGAATCGACTTAGCAGAACAAACCCAAGACTGATAAGCTTTGTACTCAACCTGGAATACCAGGCCCTCGAGCTTGTTTTAAACCATAGATGGCCTTCTTAAGCTTACAAACAAAGGAGGGAAACTTAGAGCTCTCAAAACCTGGTGGTTGATTCATATAAACCTCCTCTTCCAGAACACCATGTAAGAACGCGTTCTGAACATCTAGCTGTCGTAGGCACCATCCCCTTGATACTGCCAATGACAATACCAATCTTATGGTTGCAATCTTGACCACAGGGCTAAAAGTGTCTTCATAGTCAATACCATATCTTTGCTTGAAGCCTTTTGCCACTAACCGCGCCTTGAAACGATCTATCTGTCCATCAGCACGTTTCTTGATCTTAAACACCCACTTACAATCAATGAGGTTCTTACCATGAGGCCGTGGAACCAGAGACCATGTCCCGTTCCTTTGCAATGCATCATACTCATCCTGCATAGCTTCTTTCCACTTGACGGATTTTAAAGCTTCATCCACCGAATTGGGCTCACCTGCAGCACACAAGTTTGCATATCGTACAGTTCCATCAGTGTACACCTTAGGCTTGACAATGCCACTTTGGAGCCGCGTATGAGGTCGAGGAGCGGGTTGCTGCTCAGCTTGATCTAACTCTGCAAACGGAACTTGCGACGTGGCCACACTGGATCCAGTTTCAGGCGAAGAAGATCCACCGGACAGCTCTCCAGCCGTCGCAGCAGGTTTTGTTGATGAGGCGCTAGGCAACACAGAACCGGATCCTGTCCCACCACGCGGCGGACTGGGAGAAGCTCCAGTACCTACGGATGCCGGGACGGCTGTCTGTTGCAGGAGATCAGCTCCGGGATCGCCACTGGGATTTATTGTAGCAGTGTGATCCATAGCCCCTTCTTCCTGGAATTCCTGCATTTCATCAATTTCCTGTATTTCACCAGAAGCACTTTGTGGAGCAGGATTAGTAATAGCAGGTACATGACAATCTACACCCCCATGAACTAGTGGAGCTAGGCTATCAGGAAGAACAGATATTTCGTCTCTCAGCCGTGCACCAGCATTGATATGAAGGGAAGAAAAAGGGAAGACATCCTCGTCAAAAACTACATCCCTTGATATATAGATGCGACCAGTGTTGGGTTCAAGGCACTTGAACCCTTTGTGAAGTGAGCTGTACCCAAGAAAGACACATCGAGTGGAGCGGAAGGATAGTTTTCTAGTGTTGTAGAGTCTTAAATTCGGCCAGCATGCGCATCCAAACACTCTAAGGGATTGATAGTGAGGTTTTTCTTTTAACGGTAGCTCTACGGGTGTCTTATGATCAAGGACTTTGGACGGCAACATGTTGATGATGTAGGTAGCTGTGAGAAAAGCTTGATCCCAAAACTTTAGGGGCATAGATGCCTGAGCAAGTAGAGATAATCCTACCTCTACTATATGGCGATGTTTGCACTCGGCTCGCCCATTTTGCTGATGTGTATGAGGGCAGGAGACTCTATGGGCGATTCCTAGTTGCTGAAAGAAGGAATTTAGTTTCTCGTACTCACCACCCCAATCTGTTTGCATGTGTACAATTTTCCTATTGAACTTCCTTTCAACAAGGTTCTGGAAGTTCTTAAAGACCTGAAACACTTCAGATTTGTGCTTAAGAAGATAGATCCATGTATATCGACTGTAATCATCAATGAACGACACATAGTACGTGTGATTACCAACAGAGACAGGGGCAGGACCCCAAACATCCGAATGTATCAAATCAAGGGGAGCATAGCTTTTATTGTCTGAATTGGAATAAGGAAACTGATGACTCTTTGCTTTTTGGCAAGAGTCACACACTGACTCGACATCATGACTAACAGATCTAGGAAGTAAATTGTTTCTAATGACTCTCTCAACAATGGGAAACGATGCATGACCCAAACAACTATGCCATCTCCATGTAGATGGCCTATTGACACCGAACGCCTGCTTGTGGCGCTGTGCTCCTCCCTCTTGCGTCCTTAACGGATAGAGACCACCCTCACACTTGCCTTGATGGAGAGTTCTCTTCGTGGCCCGATCCTTGATAAGAAAATAATGGGGATGAAATTCAAAATAGGTGTTATTGTCGGATGTAAGACGATGAACAGACACAAGACTCTTGTTGGTACTAGGAACGTGAAGAACATTCTGTAGATGCAAATCTCTAGTTGGGGTATGTAAAATTGCATGACCAGTATTACTAATCTGCATACCTGAGCCACTAGCCGTGTGGACTTGATCAGTACCCTTGTACTTGTCCCTGACTGTTAGCTTTTCAAGTTCGGCGGTGATGTGATCGGTGGCGCCACTATCAGCATACCAATTGGTGTCATAGCCGTAGTTGGTTGTCGCCGTACCAGCAGTTTTGGTGTAGGGCTGGTAGTCCTCTTCGAAGCGATGCCAGCAAACGTCAGCTTCATGACCCTTCTTCTTGCAGACTTGACAGATCGGCTTGGACACCGCCTGCCCACCGGTCTTCTGTGGAGGTGGAGAATTGGCGTTCCCACGTCCACGTCCACCACCACCGCTGCCACGGCCACGACCACGAAAGCCTCCGCGACCGCGTGCAGCAGTGTTCACCGATGAGTTGCCACCGGTGTTGTGATTGTCCTGAAGCATCTGGAGCCTCATATCGTAGGCGAGGATCTGAGCGTAGAGCTCGCTCAGAGGAATCGGATCTGCACGCCCCAAGACAGAGGACACAAGTGGGTTGTAGTCGAAGTCGAGGCCGGCGAGGATGAAAGTCACCAGTTCATCATCTGGAACGGGCTTCCCGGCGGCGGCGAGTTCATCACCGATCCCCTTCACCTTGGCGTAGTAGGCAGCAGCCGTCTGACTGCCCTTCTTGTAGTTTGCAAGTTGCATGCGTAGATTGGTCACGCGCGCCTGTGACTGCGCCGAGAACATGCCTCCGATTGCAGACCAGACGGCCGCCGCGGTGGTCTTGGTTGCCACCTGCGCCAGCACCTCCCTTGAAAGGGAGTTGTTGATGTGAGCTAGGAGAAGCTGATCTTCCTTAACCCACTTCTCATATTCGGGATTGATGACGGTGTACTTGGTCTTGTCCTCCTCCTTGGCGAGCTCAATGGTCTTGGCCGAACAGGCTTGGATCCATCTAGGTATCCTTCATACTTGAGCCGCCCGGATGCCGGGGCGATGAGCGCCTTCCACGTAGGAAGTTGTCGCGAGTAAGTTTCTCGGAGATGGATGGGCCAAATGGTGAGTGGTGGCTAGAGGAGGAGGAAGAGGACGACGACGCCATTGCTAGATGATCTATGGAAGAGTAGCTCTGATTACCATGAAAGAAGTATGGCAACCGTGAATGCCTATCTTGGCTCTCCACGGATTCGTGTTGATATATATATACTCATACATACTTGACAATCAAGGTATTCGGTTGAGATAGATACAATATACAACAGCTGTCCCTAGACTCCTAATCTAAACCGAACACAATCTTCTCATGCACACAATCACGGTCATTGCCGTGATACACCCGTGTGTCATGTTACAACGTTGTTACAATTCCTAACATTTGTTGGGTGGAACAAGTAGTGAAAATGGGATATACATGGAAAATTTGGAATGAAGCATGTTTAAAAAATCAGGAGATGTAAGACAACAATGAAGTGGAAGGTTGTGGTGCAGCTGACATCTGCCATCACCTTAACCGACGACGTAGAGGATGCACTCATTTGGCAATACAATAACTCAGTGCAATACTCCTCTATATCTCCATATCATTTGGAGTGTGTAGAACCAGTGCATACACCTATTTTTTCTGTGGTTACTATAAAAAAAAGAACAGGAACTTGACAAGAGATAATGTAGCTAAATAACTAGCTCTTGTTGATACCCCATGCGACCATGCCTTTTTACTCTGATTTTTTGTCAGTACATCACCTTTTCCTTGGTTGCGTGGTGGCAAAATAAATGTGGCTAGAGCTAGGCCATGTGGTTAATCTAAATAGAGTCGATGACATGGCCATGTGGTTAATCTAAACGGCAAGCAGGGGCAAAGCTAGAAGTGAATCGAACCTGGTGCACCGTTTAAGTAGTCTACACAATTTTGTCACAATATACAGTCTGTTAAGTGGTGATTTTTTCTTAAAGACCTGGTGCCTTGGCACCAAGGATCTTGAATGTGGCGTCGCCCCTGACGGCAAGCTCTTGTCCATAGATCTTGTGTGTTAGTTGGTAGTGGTAGTTTTGTTTTCCTCATATCCCAATTGAATGGCTCATGAGCCATGTTTGTGCTCTGTTCTTGGTGGCAATTGCTTGATTTTGCAAAAGTTTCATTAGAATTTTGGTCCCGACAGAAATGCTAATGGACCAGGGGGTTCTCCCTGAAACTCTAAAAACATATATCATCGTTGCAAATCATCAAGCTATCTGGGAAAAATACAGGTTAAAAATTTAAAACTTATTAATATTAGGTATATATATAGATATAGAAAAAAGGAAAAAAAAGGAGAAGAAGCTGCAATCCTGGCCAGTGGCCACAATGGCTGAATCATTCCACTGCCTCATGGGCGGCCTAGAGGTTGCCAACGGGCCCAAAGAGACGCCGGGCTAATATGTTGCCAACGGGCCCAAAGTGAAGCCGGGCCAATACGTTGCCAACGGGCCCAAAGTGACGCCGAGCAGGCTCAGGCCCACTTGTCATGGGCCTTCTTTTAAAAAAAAAAAGCGACACCTGCCTCTGGGCGCCTGTTCTTCTTTTTTAGCAGCAGTTCTGCATCCCTTGCATTGAAAGGTTCCATCGCAATCGCACCAAGGCGAGCAGAACCAGGACGCAAACGCATCTGTAGAGTGCAGACTGCTGCAGCACAGGACGACAGCGGAGGCGATAGCGATGGCGATGGGAGGCGACAAAAAAATTTCCTGTGTGATGATTCTTCTTCTACAAACAGGAACAGTGCGTCTGTCTGCGTTTTTGTGTCGTCGCAGCTTTTGTTGGATGCGAGCGGGGGGCGAATTTTTCATCATTGCTAGATAGAGTACTGCTTGACGTGGTGGCCCACGAGACTTGAACTCTGAATGGGTCACTCCACCTACAAGCAGCGAGAGGGCACAAGCGGTACCTAGATGGAGCCACACCATACAAAGCTGTGAAAGCGTCTCCCCCTCTATCTGTTCCCCACAGATTCACATCATGCACATAATACGTTTGGTGCTACATGTTTCTGAAACAAATGCAGAAAGTTGCTTGGTTAGCTAGCACTACTACTATCAACTAACTTTGCTACATCTGCCGAGCTCCAGGTTCTCAGTTTGTTTGTTCTACTTGTAGGTACAGCCACCTCAACTCACCCGAGTTATTGCTACTACATACTCACCCGAGTTATTGCTACTACATGGTACGATTTAACGAAAGCTGCCGAGAAGCGTGCAGGCGCCATTTCCGCTCACCCTGGAGTAAGAGAAACGATCGACGACGTCCCTGTCCCACACAGACCAGGCGACAAACAATTCATGCTTATCTGAGAGACTGTTGAGACAAGCGCTGCTCCTAATTGTCAGCCTGATGGTGATGGGAGGACAGGAGGTTACACCTAACACGAACCTGGCAGCTCATGAATCCCGGGCGAGGGGGACCAGACCATGCATGCCGAGTACACCGGCACACGCAACGCAAGCATGCGGTCTGCCTGGTCGCCCGATGAATGGCAATGATCATCCGGGGCTCATCTTTTTCCATCCATCTACTGTACTAGGCCGCATGCACGCACGGCAGCTGCTACGCTACGCGCAGCTCTTGCACCACCACGAGACGAGAGGCTCTCCCCGGCCCCAGCCTCCAGGCCCAGCAACAGAAGGCGGACGCGGACGCCGACGTGCCGCCCGCCGCGCCCTCGCCGGCCCGCGCCCGGCCACGGTTGGCATGCAGCAGCAGGCCCATGATTCCGCCTGCGCCCGCGCCCGGATCAAATGATCGCGCGCTGTCACGAGCGAGCGACCTCTACTCCTACTAGTAGCTAGTATGTGTCACGGTCGCGTCGCTTCCTGCCTGCCACTCCACTCGATCGAGTTCATTTCATTCCTCCATTCCTCGCGCAGCGCGGCGCACGGCGGGGGAAACCGGCCGGGACCGCGCGCGTGATGCGCCTTGGTTGGCCTAGTGCGTGTCTTGTTGCCATGACCTCGACCCCTGTCCTGCCGGCTCCGGGCTGCCTAGCTCGACAGCGCGCGCGAGCGGTGATGATGGCTAGGGCTCCGCTAGCTTCGACGAGCAGGGGCAGCAACAAGTGGCGCGGGAGACGACGTAGGCCGCACGCGAGGGGCCAGGGCATGGCATGGCATGCATATGGACCCCATGAAGAAAAAGGGCTTTGTTCGCTTGCTGCCCCTTTTTGCGCGCGGTACGTACGTACACGTGAGCAAGCTCGGGCACGCACAAGCCGTGACCGTGAGTGTGCACCGCCCAGCGGACATGCCTCCTTGCCCTTGCTAGCCGCCCTACTTCGTCGTACGACTGACTACCTTTTTGTTTCGGGATCTTTTTTGATGCTGCCATGCCATCTTGGTCCATGCTTGCCCGTGCATGCATGCACCTGTTGGTTGCTTGCAAGGGGATTGGTCTCGTCTCGTATCGATCTCGATCTGCAGCCTGCAGGCCGATGGATGGATCGACCGAGGCCGGGCTGAGCCGGATTTCTCCTGCGGACCAGCTGGGGAGGGAGAAAGCGTGGATGGAACAGCGTGCATCGACGAATACGTGCTGTGCCTCATGTATGTATCCGCAACCTGCTGATCCATGCATGCCCGTGCATTGCTTGGCTTCATTGATTGGCGTATAAAGCCAGGCATGCATGACCCGTTGTTATCGTCCTCGCCACGAAAAGGGGACAGACAGGCGCCGGTAGTGCATGGTATATATGGACAGCCTCGTCCTGGTCCTGCCCGTTTACTAGTGTGTACTGCTGGTGTTTCGCTGTACTGTACCAATGGCCCCGCGCACACATGCATGCATGGACGCACTCGCGCAAAATTTATCATGTAGAGTACGTACGTTTTACCTACCATCCCTCGCGCGCCCACTGTACCGATATTTTTGACACTATTTACATCTGCTAGCGGAGGTCAAGTCGATTGGTTCGGCGACTGCCGACTCGGACCAGTGCGGCAGAGTCCGAGTTTGTTTGGTGGTTTGTCTCCGGATCCATCCATCCTCTCACTCTGGCTGGCATTGGCAGCGCCGCCGCGCAGGGACAAATTCTGTAATCAGCAGCATCGTCGTCCAGAAGGGCACCGAGAGGAAAAAGTCTACTTTAGATCCCTCCACTTTTGTAAAAGTCTGTATGTCATCCCTGAACTCTAAAACCAGGTAAAACATATCCCTCAACTTTTAAAACCGTTCATATTACATCCCTCAGCGGTTTTTGATAGTGGTTTTGCTTTTTATTATTTTGGCTGAATCTTTGAAAAATCATAGTAAATCGTACAAAAATCATAAAATAGAAAATTCAATTGTGTTGGACTTCACATAAGTAGATCTACACAATGAACATATAATATATTATACTTTAGTACAAATTTTTTATTGTAGCTTTAGATCTGTGTATTTCTATAAATAAAATAAATTATACAATAAAAACTTTATACTAAAGTATACTATATTATATGTTCACCATGTAGATTACTCATATAGATTCCAATAAAATTAGATTTTCTATTTTATGATTTTTCTATAATTTACTATGATTTTTAAAAAAATTAGCCAAAATAAATAAAAAAGGCAAAACCATCTTTACTGTAGCAAAACCACTTTTACTGTATCAAAACCACTATTGAAAACCACCGAGGGATGTAATATGAATGGTTTTAAAAGTTGAGGGATATGTTTTATCCGGTTTTGGAGTTCAAAGATGACATGCAGACTTTCGTAAAAGTTGAGGGACCCAAAGTAGACTTTTTCCCCGAGAGAAACGCCAGCCAGGCCATTAGCCTATTACTGTACATTACATGCACGGAGAGACAGCCGATGCATGCGTACCACACCAGGGCTATGGCATCACAGCGGAGCCGTAGCAATCTGCCACGCCCGGAGAATTATCCCTGCGCCAGGGGCCAGGCATGGACGTCGGTCGAGGAGAAGACGACGCCGCCCGCATTCTCACCTCTGCTGCGCCAGTGACCCACCCATCCAGCCTCTCTTTTCTCGCCATTCCATTCCATTCCATTCCATGCATGCCACTGCCACGTATCCCAACCGGCTGGCCGGCCGGCCGGCCGACGTCCCGATACAGTCATCACTCGTGCAGGGTCAGAAGCAAGCGACGTCCGTCCGCGTGCTGGCTCACGCGTAGCTTTTGTGCCCGTTCCACGTCGTGTGATCCGCAAGTGGATAACAAGGGACGACAGAAGAAAACCCACCGGGGCACACCAAAGCGCTAGCTAGCGGCACAGGATCATCCAGCATCCATTTCGTGTGCGTGCAGCTAGCGAGCGGTCGGCCCACCCGCCGCCGTCCTGGTCCGATCCCATCCCTATCCCCTTGCTGCTGCACGATTCGCTGCAGGATCCATGGCAAGCAAGCGCCGGGCCACAAGCTTCCGTAGCCCATTGGTTTATTAGGCGCCGAGACGATCGATCGAGCCGAGCCTCCTTGGCAGTCTGGCACCCCGGCGCGGTTTGTGTGCGCGGCCAACATGCCATAGGCGCCGGACCCGGCAGCCACTTGCGCGCGGACGGACGGGCCGGCGGCCACCGAAGCTTGGACGCCAAGCATTGCCGCCGCGTCGCATAGTGTTCCACGATCCAGTGGGCGTGGATGCCTGGATTGGGCTTCACGGGCAGCAAGTATTATCACGGGCAATCATTAACGGGACAGCAGCTCTTACTTTCTTCGCCTGCAAGTGGAGTGACGAACACATCGCATCGGGGTCTTTCAATTCCAGCAAGTGGCCGGGACGACGAACTCATCTCACAAACGCTCTTATTACTTTCTGGTCGATGCCGACCTCCGCATAATTTCGACGAAGAAATTACCATTTGATATGATTGTTGCTGGTGAAGGGCGTTTCGTTTGCAGAAATTATCGATTGATGGACCTTTATTATTAGTACTCTAACAAACACACGTAGGAATAGTTAGTGCTTGTACCACAGTACCAGTACTTTGTAACTGCAAGCAACAGACAGGTGGGGTCAGAACTTGCAGGGTCCCGGTTGTCAGTACCGTAACCAGAGCTCGACGGCCTAATAATGATCGTGCATCTGAGATGGAGCATCTCCAACAACTCTCTAAATCAACTTAGTATTCTTATAAACTTAGCAAAAACACAAAACCCCTCTCCAACAATTTGATAAATCAACTTGCTATAAATTTCCCAAGTTGCTATCCAGAGGCCTCTACTGCCGAGATTTGCCAAGTTGCTATCCCCCTCTACGGCAAATCCTCCTGACGGGACAGAGCAAATCCGTCATGGATCGCCGGCCGCATCTCGTCATCGACCTCAACGAGGCGCCGTCGCCGCCTCGGGAGTTGGCTCCGCCCGTTTGAGCCCCACTTCTCCAGCCGGCGCGCCGCCCTAGTTCCGCGGGCCCGCGTAATCGAGCGGCACCGGTCCATCACGGGGAGAGCCAGGGCAACCGGAGGGTGCGTCACGGGACCCCTATGGCTCCGACGCCGCCACGCCGCCGCCGCCGTGTCATCGAGGCGGTCGCCAGAAACACGGCCGCCGCCTCCTCCTGCTCTCGACGGAAGGCGTAAGAAAGAGGACTGGTGCACAATTTTATTACACTTCCCGGACCTCTGTGCAAAACTCTAGGGACTATGATTAGATTTTTTGATTTTAGCAAGTTGGAATAGCAAATTGTTGGAGAGAGCTCTTTTTTTGACTTGCCAAATGAAATAGCAACTTGCTAAATCACACAATTTAGCAAGTCAATTATTCCAAATTCTTGGAGATGCTCCACAAACACATCAATCTAAAATGACACCTCTTTCAAAATCATTTCTAAGTGCAGCAATAATTGGAGCGCTACAAAAGCCTTTAATAAATAACTATCAGTACTGTAGAGAATTTTTTATACAGATGTCAAATCAAATAAAAAATAATAAGTACAGTACTACAACTCAGTATTGATCACCCGCAGGAAACGCCGCTAGTACGTCCTCCAATGCCCAGCAGTCTGCAGCAATCTGCAAAAGATCTGCGCAGCACAGGCATGCGAGATGGTCACGCCGGTCGCGGCCTCCGTCTCCCCTGTCACCTGCTAAATACCCAAACCACCCACGCCGTCTCCAGACATGAGCGGCTTTGCCACTGAACGGTGCACGCCACGGCACTACAGGCCAGGAGAGGGTAGCACGGTCGTTTCGCAGCGGAGCCCACACGGCGGTGGACACGTAGGATAACGTCCGGCGCAGACCGGCAGGCACAGCCTCGTTTCCGTCCGCCACGCCATCGCCCGCGGCCGCTTTATAAAAACCCGGCCCCCCCCTCGTGTTTCTTCCGAAGAGAGAGATCAACCCCAACACAAAATAAATCTGTTAAAAAAATAGAAAACCAACGGAGAGTAGAAAACCTAGGCGCACAGATCGAAGAGGAGTCAATCGCCGGCGACGGGTATACCTGCGGCGATCCCGATCCCCAGAGAAGACCTTGCAGACCGACGCCTCCAGTGACGCAGCCACTACCACTGCCCGCCTAGCTTGATCCGGTTCTGTGCTGTGCTGATATGAGGGCCGCGCAGATCGATCCGTCCCCCGCGGCGCCGCCCAAGTCGCGGCTCAAGCGCCTCTTCGAGCGCCAGGTGCTGCGGGTCTCGCCGGCCGAGCGCCTCCCGTCGGCGCCTCCCGGTGGTGGGGGGGAGAAGGATGAGCTGTCGGAGCCCAGCTCGCTGTGCTTGGACGGCATGGTGCGGAGCTTCCTGGAGGACGGCGGCGGCGGCGGCGGAGCCGAGCGCGGAGCGGCCGCGCGGTGCTGCAACTGCTTCCACGCCGGCGACACCTCCGACGACGAGGACGGCCCCGCCGCGGCCGACGCCGCAGCTGCTGACATCGCGGAGACCATCAAGGTAGTACTGCAGTTCAGTACTGGTGGCTGCTTCTGTTCTGAATTTGAACTGTCAGCGTCCCCCTGGTTGCCGGCGACGAGCTTACCATTTCTGAACTGCGCGTGCAGGGGCTCGTCCACTGCGCCAGCCTCCGGGAACGCAACCTCCTGGCCGACGTCTCCACCCTGGTGGAGCGGCACCGCGCGGCTGGCGCGCGGAAGCGCGAGCTTCTCCAGCTGCTGGCCGAGTCCCTCCGCGCGGCGGGGCACGACGCCGCAGTCTGCGTCTCCCGCTGGGACAAGTCGTCGTCGCACCCGGCCGGGGAGCACGCGTACCTGGACGTGCTCCTCCCGGCCGCGTCGGAGCGCGGCGAGCGCGAGCGCGTGCTGGTGGACGTCGACTTCCGGTCCGCGTTCGAGGTGGCGCGGCCCACCAAGGCGTACCGCGCCGTGCTGCAGCGGCTGCCGTCGGTGTTCGTCGGGCGGGACGACCGCCTGCGCCTCCTCGTGGCGGCCGCCGCCGACGCGGCGCGCGCCAGCCTGAAGAAGCGCGGCCTCCACCTGCCGCCGTGGCGCAAGCCCGAGTACATGCGCGCCAAGTGGCTTTCCCCCTACGATCGCGAGGCTCCGCCTCCGCCTCCACCTCCACAGCCTGATCAGGCCACCACCGGTGAGCTCGCCGGCGACGGCGAGGGAGGTGGGCCCAGTGCTTAATCATGGAGGTCGTTTTTGGAATTCCATTTTTTTTTTTTTTTTTTGCTTTTCTTCCTCGGGAATTTGCAGTGTGGTCCTTGTGTGTACAGGGACTGGACGCAAATGTTCTGCTTTCTTTTGTTTTTTCCCTTTCCTTTTGTTCTTTTCTTTCCTTTTCACCCTTTTGATGGGCGTCTATTCTCCCCGCGGCGTAGTAGTAGTACTGTATAACTAGTGCTGGTAATTATGGAGTAGAGAAAGGGGACAACAACAAAAAAATTGTAGCTTTAGACTGATGAACGAAGAGATAAAAGAAAAGGGAGATTCCGGACAGAGACCCGTCTGATTCTTTTGCTCTGTCTCATCGTTGTTTCAGGCAGCCGAACCTGACAGCGCAGAAAAGAACCACGGACATGCATGATTTGTTGCTCTCGGTCCTGTATAATTTGACGCTCCGTTCTGCCTTCATTTCGCAGAAGCGACGCGGGAAGGTCGGGGTGCTCTCGCATCCTTCCATTCCGTCCTTGATTTGGTTGGATTTTGGAGTGTTGCATTGCATCCTTGATCCAGAAATTTTTTTGTTTCAGATCTGATGATGCGTTGAGGCATGCATCGGAATTGCAGCAGCAGCAGCAGGTAGCTTGCGGAATGGAAATGCCAGTTTTGGAGTTGTTTGTTTATGCCGAGTTTGTTGTACTCCGCAAGCTAATCTCAGGTGGGATAAGTGGGGATTTGGGAAGCAGGAAGCAAAGAGCAAGAGGATAGGGATTGCAGGAGCAGTTGTATACTACAGTTTTGCATCGATGGACGCGTCGCCTCTTTGCAGTTGTTTATTTCTGTCGCGGCGCGTAGTAGTAAACAAATGAAAGGCGCTAATCCGAATCTGGATCGTATGATTATCTGGTGCAGGTCGTACTCTGGATTAGATGTGTCAGTTAGATGTATATTCGGTAATGATCCTCGTAAAACGTCCGGACTCGTGACCCGTCCGGACGTCGCTCACCCCCGCGAAGAGCTCCTCCTTCCCCGACGCCGCTCCTCCCCCCCCCGGCGACGGCGAAGCTGCTCCAGCGCCCGCGCCCACCTCCCTCCCTCCCCCTCCCCGGCTCCTTCCCTCTCCCTCGTTGGCAGCCGGCGCCGGCGAGCTCCCGCGCCGAGATACGGTGCGGCCGGCCCGTGAATCCGCCGCATCCAGCGGCACCCGGTGGGATCTACTCGGAGGTGGGGCTCCTTCTCTCTGCTCTCCACACCTCCCCTCCTCCTCCTTCAACTCCGGCGAGCTAGGGTTCGGCGAGCTCCACCCCCTTCTTCTCCAACTCCGGTGGGGTATAGATTGTCCGCCGGCCGGGGGGGAGGAAGGGATGTGTGCGGTGGGGAGGTAGGAGGGCGGTTTAGGGGCAGGCCGGCGGGAGCCGGTGGGCGGGCCCCGGGTCTAGGGCGGGGCGAGGGCGCCGGAGGCGGAGAAGGAGGTGGGGGGGGAGGGGGAAGACGCCCCGCCGGCCGAGGGTCGCCGGGAGCCCGGCGAGCTAGGGCCCTAGCGGCGCCTGAGCTGCGGAGCTCCCCCGAACCCCGGGCCGGGCGGGCGGGCGGTGGCTGGGCGGCGGGGGCGGGGCGCCCCAGTGCGCGCCGCGGGGAGGCGGGCCGGCGTCCGGACGTCCGGGCGCGGTAATTACCCATGTATATTGAGCGCGTCTGGATTTCGTGCGATCTGTGCGTGCTATCTATCAGTACGCTTGCTTCCCATGGGCTCGATCCACGGGCGGGGATAAGCATCTGTCGATGCATGATTGGGGAGAGAACGAAAAATCGACATACGACCCGGTACCCATTTTTCAATGTTCTGGATTTCGTCTTGTTCTGCCACTGCATTTTTTTTTATCCGGCTGTTAGGTAAAATGCGTGTTTTCGTACAAGCGTAACCCGTCAGTCAGTGCCTCAACCCTTGACTTATGGAGTATTTATTATTTATCTGCCTCCGTGCATCGCCTGAAACGAGCACTGACGTCACGTTAGCCTGATCGACACGACTCGCAGTCGGTACTACTCGGGAGTGGAGTGGAGGAGTAGTCCGTACGCAGCGCAGTTCCCGTTGGCTTCCACGCTTTTTTTTTTCTTTTGTTTGCGAGATTTGACACAATGTTTGGCCGTAGTGGCCAGGACAATGGACAAGGCATCATCGCGTCGTGCCCGGTGCACCGCACCCGCGCGGTCGAAATCTGTCTCGTGTGGAGTCGCCCTCGCAGCAGGCAGGCAGGCGCCCACACGCGGCCCTTTCTTTTTTTTTTTTTTTTTTTTGGAGAACTAGTTGTACTACTACATCATCACATTCATCATCATCATGATCACGAAAGCAGGCAGGCAGGCAGGCACGGCAGTGATCCATGAATGAGGACATGACATGATCACATGAGCCGACCTCCGATGCGGTCATAGATGGCCATCGGGCCGTGCCGTGCTGTGCCGTCGTGCCTGCACCGTGCCGCGCCGCCGCCGTGTCGTGCCGGGCCGTGCCGTGCCGCCGGTGCGTGCTTCGTGCCGCCCTCGCCCAAGGCACGGCACGGTGCGCCGCCGGGCCGGGTTCGGTGAGCACGGCGTGCCTGCGTGCCGCGGGCGGCCCGAGCTCGACGAGGCCAGCCGGCAACCACGGACGCGCTTGAATCCGGGCCGCGAGGAGGAGGGACGTCCGCGGGGGGCGCCGAGGTGCTGGAGGCCACGCGAGGTACCGCAAGGTCGCGCGTGGGGGCGTCGAGGTGCTCGGAATCGCGCAGCAGACGGTGAGGCAGATCCGGGCCGGCGCCATGGAGCATGGAGGCGTTCGTTGGCCGCGGGGAAGATCTGGCCACGGACGCCGCCTCTCCGTCGCTACCGGGCAAGAGGGACGGGGGAGATGGCCGCCTGCCTGCCTGCCGCCGCCGGGCGGCCGAGGAAACACCGCCGAGCTTGCTCAAGCTGCGGGGAAAGGCGAGAGAGAAGCGCGAGGCGCGGCGCTGGGCGAGGTGGCGCGGCCGCGCGACCGAAGGTGCGGGCGTGCGGCAGTGCGGCGCTGGGAGGTGCGCGTGCCGGCGTTCGCGCGAGGTGTCGACTCGAGACGGGGTGGCCGGAGCGTAGGATGTGGTGGAGGCTGCCGCCGGCGCCCTCTCTGGGTGGGGGGGAGTGGGAGGGAGAAAGTTAGGGTTAGACATTGTATATATATGGATTGCAAAGGGCTGGGCCAAATATTCACCCAATTTAACGGCTGCTACCGGGCCGCCTCCCCGCATCGGCCGCATCGCGCTGCCTGGGTGGCGGCCCAGGCACGGCACGCCCCACCGGGCCGGGCCGGCACGGGCCCGGTGACCCGTGCCGGGCCGTGCCTCGTGCCAGGCCAAGCTGCCGGGCCTCGTGTCGGGCCACGGCCCACGGGCTGCATGGCCATATATAGATGCGGTGCCGATCGCGAGCTGCTCCCCGCGCCGGGCCAGCCGACGCGAGGAGGATCCTCTGCGCCGCACTGGACTGGCCCCGTGTGTGGGTGCCGCTGCCGTGGTGCGCACGTACGGGAGAGGGTTCTCGCGCGCCGCGCCGTGCGAGCCACCGCACTCGCCGCGCTCACCTCACCTGTCGCGTTGCGCGCCGGCTTGGAGCACCATGGTACGGCTGGCAGGACGAGGCGGTGCGTGAATCAGCATTCACCAGCGTGCAGTGCCGCGCCCAGCTCACATTTACTACTTTGATGCCGTACCTGCGATCCGTCTACACAAAGAAGAAGTACTACGTGCGGTGCCGTGTGGAAATTCGGAAACCGGGTGCGGCAGTAGTACTACTTGCTTTCTTCTGAGCCCAATCCAGACGGTTTCGAAACGGACCCGTGAACCGGCCGGCCAATGATAGTCGTCTGGCATCTCGCCCATGTCTGCACTGCATACCGATCCGAGTGGTACACGGCAGTAGTACATGCATGCATCGCTGCCATCACTCCGCCCGGCGTTTGTGAGGGCCGGCCGGACACTCCAGACCTCTAGGCCCTCGTAACAGTGCGGGAGCCGGGCGGCCGGCCACCTCGTCGTCGTGCATCTATTGGCCGATGGAGGAGTGTAGTGCCATGTCAGGGACCTCACCCGGTGAGACATAGCTAACTGAAGATGATGACGGTGGTTAAGACTGCCGAGCTGGCAGGGCAGGGAAATAAGCCTGTCTGTCATGAGGGCCACGGGCCTTGTAACTAGATAGTATAAATACTTGTACAGATGCGGGGAAAAGGCATCGAATCATTTGTAACTGAATCCTATTCTGAATAAGCTGTCCTCCTCCGTCGCCAAACCTGTCTCTGTTCTTGCTATTCTATCCCGAACTCTCCTCTCTGTTCGTCGTGGCGCCCAAGTTATCGTCCGGAATCCTCACGGTTCCTGACAATTGGTATCAAAGCCGCTGTGTATCAGTTCACCTTGATCGCGTTCGTAATCCCCGTTGGCTGGATCGCAGTTCTTCTCTCGAGAAGTTCGCGTGATCGTGTAAGTCCTCCCGAGGTTGAACGGGTCGGTAACTGTCCACGGTTGGTTGCGAGAGCGAGGAAATTCCTCAAGTCTGGCGCCTAAGAAGAAGCCTACCAAGTTCCAGCAAGAAATGGCGAAGTCGGTGGAAGATTTGGCGACGCAGCTGGAGATGATGACCAAGCAGTTCGCGGGATTTCAAGCCATGATGCGGGAGACTCTGGATAAGATCACCGGTCTGGAGGACTGGAGGACGATTGCCGACGAGTCGCTCGACACTTTGCTCCAGAAGACCGATGCGGTGGTTTCGCGGGTCGATTCGGCTTCGGAGAGGCTTCACGCGCTGGAAGCGCCTCCACAGTCTGCGCCCCCACCACCCCCTCCACCACCCGTCCACCCGCATCGATCGGTGACCGCGGGGTTGCCGGAGTTGGTGCAGCCGGCACTGTTGCAGGCCCCGCCGAATGGGGGCAGACTGGATCTCAACTTGGTCCCAATTCCGTCGCCGACGATGAGTGGAGGTTCGAGCCCAACTGCAGCGGCGACGGGAGGAGATGGAGTGCTGGGCCGGCATCCTCTGCAGCAAGCGCATGGTATGGCTCACCGACCTGTGTTAATTACGCCGCAGTCGCGCGATTTGCCGAGTTCTTCGCGTTCACCCCCTTTTCCGAAAATGGAATTTCCGAAGTTTGATGGGTCGAATCCTAGACTGTGGAAGGAGAATTGTGAAATGTTTTTTGAGGTGTATGCTGTTGATCCATCGTTGAAAACGCGATTTGCTGCTTTGAATTTCAAAGGCTCAGCGGCAACTTGGTTGCAGACAGTTCAGCGTAAGGGTCGTTTGACGGAGTGGACTGTTCTCTGTGAGTTGGTTATGGGCAAGTTTGATCGTGATCAGTACGAGGTGATGCTCACACAGTTTGGGCTTCTGAAGCAATCTGGGACGGTGGAGGAGTATCAGTTGGAGTTCGAGAAGCTGGCTCACGGGTTGCTGTTGTATAATGATCACTATGACGAGACCTACTTCGTGAACAGATTTGTGTCAGGGCTGAAGGAAGATATCAGGAGAGTGATCATGCTTCATCGACCCAAGAATGTCGACACAGCTAGTGCATTGGCACTCTTACAAGAGGAAGAAATCAATCGTTCCAAGTGGAGAGGTGGGAACAAGGAGTTTCAGAAATCTGGGTTCAAGAACCTGTCTGAGAAAGCCAAAGGTTCAGAGGCTGACTCGGGAAAGCTGAAGGACCAGAAAAATGGAGTGGAGGAAAAGTTGGATTCTCTGAAGGAACATCGTAGAAAGAAGGGGCTGTGTTTCAAATGTGGTGGGAAATGGGGTCCTAACCACAAGTGCTCTGACTTGGTTCCACTGCATGTCATTGAAGAGTTGCTTGATGCCCTGGACTCAGTTGAGACTGACGATGGTGCTGTTGAACAGGAAGTGACTGAGGAGTTTGTGATGGCAGTTGGGCAACAGGGGGTCATTAGAAGAAAGACAATGAGGTTATGTGGGCATATTGGAAATCTCCAGGTCCTGATCCTGGTTGATTCAGGAAGTGTGGGGACATTTGTTAGTCAGGAGCTAGCCCAGCAATTACCCAATGCTCTATCTTCTTGTGAGGCCTCACAGTTTGTTACTGCAGATGGGAGTCCTATGTTGTGTAGCCAAAGGATTCATCAGTTGCAGTGGGAGTGTCAGGGGCACACATTTGTGTCAGATGTGGGAATCCTACCCTTGAAGTGTTTTGATATGATTATTGGCCAAGACTGGCTTGAAGCGGCAAGTCCCATGTGGGTTCATTGGTCAAGGAAGATAATGAGGTTCACTCATTTGGGAAGAAGGATTACTTTGAAGGGGTTACATAATGAGCCTAGTCACTGTCCTCAAATAAGTGAACAGAAATTGAAGGGCTTACTGAAAAGACAGGCTGTTGTGCAGTGTGTTCAGCTGTGTGCTATTTCTTTGCAACAAGTTCAGACAAACAGAAATTCTGAAGTATCTGCAGTCCAAGAGACTGAGATCCCTGAGGAAATTCAGAAGGTCATAGCTGAATTTGAGGATCTATTTCAGACCCCAACTACAGCACCACCTGCAAGGCCTTTTGATCATCAGATACAGCTGCTTCCAGGGGCACAGCCTATCAACATAAGGCCCTATAGGTACTCACCATTGCAGAAGAGTGAGATTGAGAAGCAAGTACAGGAAATGTTGCACAATGGGCTGATCAAACACAGTGACAGCCCTTATGCATCTCCTGTCCTATTGGTGAAAAAGAAAGACAACACCTGGAGATTTTGTGTAGACTACAGGCATTTGAATGCCCAAACTGTGAGAAACAAGCACCCAATGCCAGTAGTAGAAGAATTGCTGGATGAACTAGTTGGGGCAAAGTGGTTCACTAAGCTGGACTTCAGAGCTGGCTACCACCAAATCTGCATCAACAGTGAGGACACCTACAAAACTGCTTTTAGGACTCATGAAGGCTTGTATGAGTTTCTAGTGATGCCGTTTGGCTTGACCAATGCACCAGCCACATTTCAAGGTGTCATGAACAGGATATTTGCACATCTTCTGAGGAAAGGGGTGTTGGTTTTCATGGACGACATATTGATCTATTCTCACTCACTGGATGAGCATATAGAGCTATTGCAGCAAGTTTTTGAAATTCTCAGACAGCACAGATTCTATGTGAAACTGTCTAAGTGTTCCTTTGGCCAGCAGAAGGTGGAATATCTTGGGCACATCATCTCTGCTGAGGGGGTGGCAACTGAGGAAACTAAGGTGTTGGCTGTGAAGAATTGGCCAGTTCCAAAGAATATTAAGGAGTTGAGAGGGTTCTTAGGCCTAACTGGCTACTATAGAAGGTTTGTCAGACATTATAGTCTGATCAGCAGGCCCTTGTCAGACCTTTTGAAGAAGGGTATTCCTTTTGTGTGGACCTCAGTTCAGGAGGAAGCATTCCAGCAACTTAAAGAAGCTTTGGTGACTGCACCTGTTCTTGCTCTGCCAGATTTCACTAAGCAATTCACCCTGGAAACAGATGCCAGTGACATTGGGTTTGGAGCTGTGCTCATGCAGTCCAATCATCCTATTGCTTACTTGAGCAAAGCTGTATGCACAAGGAACCAGGCCCTGTCAACCTATGAGAAGGAATGCATGGCCATATTGTTAGCTGTGGAGAAATGGAGAGCATACCTGCAGGGTCAAGAATTCATTATTAAGACTGACCATAGAAGCTTGCTCCATCTCACTGAGCAAAGGGTGACTACTAAGCTTCAGCAGAAGGCAGTCATGAAGTTAATGGATATGCAGTACAAAATTGTCTATAAGCAAGGGGTGTCTAATCAGGCAGCAGATGCTTTGTCTAGATGTGTGCAATCACCATCAGTATGTGCCTTGTCTACTGCTTATCCTGCATGGATTAAAAAAATCAAGTTAGGCTATCAGGATGATCCTGAGGCCATGAAATTGTTGGAAAAATTATCTGATCAGCAAGATGCTTCACCTGGGTTCAATTTGAAGGAGGGACTCCTATGGTTGAATGGGAGGATATGGTTGGGTACCAACAAACTTGCTCAGTCTCATATTTTGCAGGCTGTTCATCAGAGTGGTATTGGGGGTCATTCTGGATTCTTACCCACTTATCACAGAGTTAAGAGGCTATTCACTTGGCCAAACATGAAACAAGACATTAAGGAATTCATCAAGTCCTGCACCATTTGTCAACAAGTAAAAGTAGATCACTGTAAGTCCCCAGGTCTTTTACAGCCATTACCAATCCCTGATCAGGCTTGGAAGATTGTGTGCATGGATTTCATTGAAGGGTTGCCTAAGTCTAGTCGATTTGATACAATTCTTGTGGTGATTGACAAGTTCACGAAGTATGCACATTTCATACCATTAGCACACCCATTCAGTGCTTTGCAAGTAGCCCAGGCCTTTATGGACAATATCTATAAACTGCATGGTCTGCCTGAGGGGATTGTGTCCGATCGAGATAAGGTGTTCACCAGCCATTTCTGGAAAGAGTTGTTCAAACTGACTGACACTCAACTGCTGATGAGTTCGTCGTATCATCCACAAACTGATGGTCAGACAGAGCGTCTGAATCAGTGTTTAGAGAATTATCTTCGATGCAGTGTGCATGCCTGTCCCAAACAGTGGAGTAAATGGCTGGCCATGGCTGAGTTTTGGTACAATACCAGTTTCCACACAGCTCTGGGGCGTTCACCTTTTGAGGCATTGTATGGGTACTCTCCTAAAGCATTTGGAATCACAAGCTCAACTCAGTGTCACTCTTCTGATCTGGATCAGTGGCTTCTAGAGAGAAATCTGCTGAATGATGTGTTGTATCATCACCTGCATAGAGCTCAACAACGAATGAAACACCATGCTGACAAGAAAAGATCAGAAAGGCAGTTTGCAGTTGGAGACTTGGTCTATCTCAGATTGCAACCTTTCATTCAGTCCTCTATTGCTCCCAGGCATAATGCAAAACTTAGCTTTCGGTTCTATGGACCATTCAAAGTGTTGGCAAAAGTAGGAGCTGTAGCTTACAAGTTGGATCTTCCGGATGAAGCCAAGATACATCCAGTAATCCATGTGTCTCAACTTAAGAAGCATGTGCCCCCAACCACTGTTGTGGAATCTGATCTCAGCCAGATTCCAGATGATCCAGCATCTGTTGTCAGTCCTCTGTGTGTCCAGCAAACAAGACTGATTCAGAAAGGCTCTTCAGTCTTATGTCAGGTTCAAGTTTCCTGGTCTGGGTTGTCGCCAACACTATCCACTTGGGAGGAGGTGACAGATTTGCGCCGGCGCTATCCAACTAGCCCAGCTTGAGGACAAGCTGCTACTTAAGCACGGGGGAATGTCAGGGACCTCACCCGGTGAGACATAGCTAACTGAAGATGATGACGGTGGTTAAGACTGCCGAGCTGGCAGGGCAGGGAAATAAGCCTGTCTGTCATGAGGGCCACGGGCCTTGTAACTAGATAGTATAAATACTTGTACAGATGCGGGGAAAAGGCATCGAATCATTTGTAACTGAATCCTATTCTGAATAAGCTGTCCTCCTCCGTCGCCAAACCTGTCTCTGTTCTTGCTATTCTATCCCGAACTCTCCTCTCTGTTCGTCGTGGCGCCCAAGTTATCGTCCGGAATCCTCACGGTTCCTGACATGCCACCACGTCCTGCCTGCTGCTGGCCACACCCACACCCACACGGGGGGACTGGCTGCGTTGCGTTGCGTCAGCTGGCCATTTTTTTCAACCGCCCATGTCCTTTCTGAGACGCTGCCCGGCCAGGGGGTGTTTGGATTCCCTGGCAATTTTTTTGCCCGTCCCATCGAATCTAGTCACACATATATGGAGTAATAAATATAGTCTAAAAAAATAATTAATTACACAGATTGTGATAACTTTGCGAGACGAATCTTTTAAACCCAATTAGTCCATGATTTGATAATGTGGTGCTACAGTAAACATTCGCTAATGACGGATTAATTATACTTAAAAAATTTGCCTCATCGTTTCCTGACGAATTCTGTAATTTGTTTTTTATTAGTATTTGAAACCCCCTTCCGACATCCCTCCGACATTCTGATGTGACACAGACAAAATTTTTTCCACACCATCCAAACACGCCTACGTAGGTCTGGATCCTGGATGAAAAGCTCCTCCTACTCGTAGCGCTGGACTGGGCAGTGCGATGCAACCGGCGCCTAGTCTGATCGGTGAGAGACGAGCGAATCGTGCAGTGGGCAGGGCTTGGGACTTGGATTAGAGTACTCAATTACAGGACGGCTGATGCATGAGAACCATGGCAAAGCAAATGCCTTTTGAGATGCCCCGGCGCCGTCAGTACGTGTGCGTTGTACGTGCCACTGTGCGCGTCCGTCCACGGTTAAAAAAAAAAAAAAGACTATGACCGGCGTCGGTCGGACGATTGGGACAGCAAAGTGCTTACCATCGTCGTCCATCGGCCCACCATCTAGCTACTACTACACTACTACTCGTACTAATCCGGCCAGTAAAGATTGCATCAACCCCTGCCCTGCCATTGTCATCTCACGTACTGCACACTGAAGTAGTAGTCTGCAGGAGTACTACTACATCGAGTGAGTACTATCAGGACTCACGAGCACGCGCCGGCCGAACTGTCTCACGCCCAAGCTCAATTCATTCTTATTATTTTTCTTTTTATTAGAAGAAAAAAAGGAAGCAAGAAAAATCTGGGTGAGGGACGAGGGTGGCCAGCCACGGGCGAGGCAACCAGGGTCGCTGCCACAGAGGATCAGATGAGATGCTCCCGTTGTTCCTGACGGCGGAAAAACAGCAAGAGAAGACCCTATTCTCTGAACTCCTCCACGCCTTGATTGATCAGCCTGCACTGTAGCAAAGTAAGGTGCTCTTGGAAGTTACATTCAGTAGCATGAACGCGACGTGCTCACTGACATTTAGGGGTTGTTTAGTTCCATGAAAGTTTTTGAGGAGAGAGATTGTAAAGTCCTGTAGCACTTCATTTTTATTTGGTAAATATTGTCTAATCGTGGCCCAACTAGGCTCAAAAGATTCATCTCGTGATTTACAACAAAACTATGTAATTAGTTATTTTTTTTTTATTTATATTTAATACTCTTTACATGCGGTAAATTATTTGTGAGAGGAGAGATTGTAAAGTCCTCAGAAGCATTTCGTTTGTTTGTGGTAAATATTGTCCAATCGTGGCCCAACTAGGCTCAAAAGATTCGCCTCGTGATTTACAACAAAACTGTGCAATTAGTTATTTTTTTATTTATATTTAATGCTCTTTACATGCGGGTATAAATTGATGTGATGGAGAGATAGTGTAAAAACTTGCAATTTCAATTGAAAGTTGCATGGAACTAAACAAGGCCTTACTGCAAAAGCAAAGTAAGGTGCCCTCATTATAAAGAAATCAAAGACACTGAATATTTTTAACAACTAGTAGCTTATTTGCCGTGAAAGAGCACAACTTTAGTATAATTGCTGGCACCATTTTCTTTGGATTTGGTAAATTTTAGCCAATTTGATGACAAAACAACACGCTCACACGTGGCTAAGTCGTTTTAAACGAAGTTACTACTATACGATTCTATACAAAGCAGAATCCTAGTAGATTATACAGACACACAAAAAGAAAAGAAACGTGAGAGTCAGAATTTGCTTACGGCGGCTTTGCACATGTGGACTCATGAGAGGTCGAGAATGTGTACTCTCTCCGTCTCATGAACTTTATCGTTAAAAAACCGTATCTTCTCATAAACATGTTTTTTTTAAGCCGACAAACTCTATGGAACGAAGGAAGTAGGACAGTAGCAATTGCTTTACTGACCGTACGTAGACCACAACCACAGTGGTCCCGATGCATATATGGCATAATCACACAAGAATAATAATCATGGCATGCATTTTGTGTTGATCAGAACCAATTCATGGTTGTGGTGCCAAGGAGTAGTACTGCTGTAGCTGTATCCGTGTACCACGCACATGCACACAGCACTGGTGCAAATGCAGAACGACTACGGAGTTTCGAATTTTTACCGCACAACAATATAACGGCGACCGTAACCAGCAAGATTGGTCAACCAGAACACATGATAATTACAGCGTCGCACTCGCACGGATTCATTCACCGTGGCCATGTACCAGTTCTGAAATGAATTTCTGAATTACTAGTACTTGTGAACGTAATAGTCCGTGCGAAACACTACAGTACTGTAAGGTTCGGATAAGTGTACCATCACCGCGTGTCCCCGTTTCGTGCACAGGATTACTGTCATCCATCAGCATCGATAGCTCTCAACCAAAAGCTGGCAGGTCAGGTCTTGGTGACTGCGTCCAAGTGAAAGGACAGGAAACGAAGGCCTTGTTTAGATGGAGGTTGGAAAGAGAGTGTAAAGTCCCAGAAGACTTCGTTTGTTTGTGGTAAATATTGTCTAATTGTGGCCCAACCAGGCTCAAAAGATTCGTCTCGTGATTTACAACCCAACTATGTAATTAGTTATTTTTTTTTTATTTATATTTAATGCTACTTACATGTGGGAAAACAATTTGTGAGAGGAGAGATTGGAAAGTCCTCAGAAGACTTCTTCTTTGTTTGTGGTAAATATTATCCAATCGTGGCCCAACTAGGCTCAAAAGATTCGTCTCGTGATTTACAACCCAACTGTGTAATTAGTTATTTTTTATTTATATTTAATACTATTTATATACGGGGAAACAATTGATGTGAGGAGAGAGAGTGAAAAAAAAAAGCATGTAACTAAACAAGGCCGAATATAAAAACCTGCCAATTGAAGCCCGGAGGCGACTTGTAGTGCACGAGTTTTTTATTGTTCGAAAAAAAATCAAAAAAGTACTAACTGGAGTATAGTACCGTATTGTATTCTTCACCTCCTCCTTTTTTTTCTTCCTCCTCTTCTCCTTCCTCCTTTGCTTCCAACAATGGAGATGTTGGATTACACGAGCACTACTGCACACATTTTCGATAACCCAGAGGCCAGAGGTGCTAGAAAATGGCAAAGCCAATAGACACAGAAACCACTAACTTTTTGTCACACATCAAAGCTCTGCAGAGTCCAAAAAAAAAAAAAACCTGCCCCCAGGTCGATCGAGATCGAGAGGTGACCGAACCGGCTTGCCGGCTTACGTAGGTGATGTCATACCAATGCAATGCAAGTGGGCGCGTGCACGCGTCGGTTGCATGCCTCGAGACTTGCAGCTACTACACCATCATCACAAGCGCATCCGTATGCCCGCCTGCCATGCGCATAGCTGACTATGCTAGCTAGAGTAGGAGTACCTTGATTAAATTAGATGCTCTATTTAGCCCTCGCTCGGATCGAAAGTTTCTGCAATCTGAATAACCGTAACACTTTCATTTGTATTTGACAAATATTATCCAATCGTGGCCCAACTAGGCTCAAAAAATTTATCTCGTGATTTACAATAAAACTGTGTAATTAGTTAATTTTTTTACTAACATTTAATGCTCCATATATACGGGTAGAAATTGATGTGATGGAGAGAGTGTGGAAAAACTTGCAACTTGCAGAGGAACTAAACAAGGGCTTAGATTAGACTCAGCAACTGTGCTATTGTAAATTATTACTACTAGTACTACTAATCCCATGTTCAATACTAGTACATGCATGTGCTAATCATATGTTAATTAATCTTCTCCGTGTCTGTTTTAAAAAAACTCGTGTGTAACCAGCTGCCTAAGCCTGTTAATTTGTTTCACTATGACTAAAGTTTAGTGTTTATAAACTTTCAAATACCTTTTACTTTTAGAGGTGCTAAACTTTAGTGGCTCTTATCATACAAGAGGACCTAAAAGAGACTAAAATGCCAAGTTATAAGAGCATATGTTTCTTTTTAATGAGCGTTAGTCTCTTTTAATTCCTATAAACTAAACACACTAAAACAAAAATTTAGTCTCTAAAGTTTTAGTCCCTAGAAGAACTAAACATGGCCTAAATTAATAAAGTATTATGGACTTTATGGTTGGCAAAACCGCAAAATAAGGAAGCATTTGATGGATCGGGGAAGGGAATCTCATCGCAGCATGTCAGCCAGAGCGAGGTGGGCCAGGACGATGATGTCTGCACACCAGAGAGGTTACGACGTCCTTCCCTTAATTCCCGGCAGCTTGATTTTTGTTTGGATTTGGATCCCTCCAGATCTGCATCCACTACATACACCAGTACTCTTGCCTAGTAGGCTGTTTGTACAGTAGCATGCAATCTCTTACGTACGATCCGTGCATCAAAAGACGGCCGGCCAGAGTGGCCACGTCGCCGGCGATTCTCGGCCGTCCGATCGGGCGGT
Organism: Chrysopogon serrulatus; assembly: GCA_015844335.1. Classification (NCBI taxonomy): domain Eukaryota; kingdom Viridiplantae; phylum Streptophyta; class Magnoliopsida; order Poales; family Poaceae; genus Chrysopogon; species Chrysopogon serrulatus. Next base: position 95,199 of record JADLZL010005534.1, on the reverse strand, counting down.
CGGACGGCTCAGATCTAGCCAAATCCGGTCGTTTTGCAAAAAAACCCTCGAGCTTTCATAATAGAACCCGCCGTCCACCCTCCTCTCACAAAAAAACTTGCGAAAAAGTCCTCCAATTTTTTGCAAATCAACCCGCGGTCCATCCAGGCCTCCCCCCATGAGTGGGCCTTTCCATGGGCCGGATTGCCACCCGGTTGGGCCCTTTTGTGGCCGAAAATGGGGCTCGGTGGGCTGAATACGGCCCGAGGCCATTTTTCTATTTTACTGAATTTATTATTTATATAAACCGGCTGAAATTTTGTAAAAATCATAACAAATCAAATAAAAATCAGAAAAATGCCAAACCAAGTTTGTTGAACTCCACACAACGAGCAATACAATCTAAATGCATAACATTGCATGCAAGTTCTACTCTAATTTTATTGCTAAAAAATAGATATAGATTTGTCTCCAGTTTGCTGAAAATATTTAATAGAGTCAGTTTCTTTATTCAAATTGCTACAAAATTTTAAACGTACCATACCTATACCACGTATAAAATAGGATCCATAATACAACATGTTTTAGTGCAAAGCTTAGACTGTACATTTTTGCCCATGCTTTAAAAGGGCTAATATGAAAATCAAATTGAATTCTCCCCATTCCACAATTACATTAACTTTCAAACTTCTTATACTCCTCCCTCTTTAATAAATACTTTTACCCCTTCTTTCTACAACCATGCGTAAATAATAATTTCCAATTAAAATAAAAAAGACCAATATTAAAAAAAAAAAGAAAATGGCCATACACCGGCCATAAGCGGCAACGCCGCCCACATTTCTAGTAGTTAGTACTAGGGGTTTTACGTGCCCGAAGAGGTGACCGTAGTACGTTTCATGACATGGCATGAAATAAAAAATAAAAAAAATAGTCACTAGCGACGAGTAAATTTTACTCTCTGATACCATTACAGATTGGCTAGTACCATTGCGGACGGACTAAGAGACGAACAAACACCTTCATGCTCACAGTTCCGTTCTGTCGTCGTTGCGTTGAGTGGCTCGAGACAGAAGCCATCATGTCATCCCAACCTTTGCCTCTTTTTCGCTTTCTACTGCTGGACTATGGTTATGACGAGTTGACGACCCGACGGTCGAGTCGTCGGTGTGTGTCTCTCTCCCTCTCCCTTCTAATAATAACCTTGGTGGTTTTTTTTTTTTTTGAGGAAAAACCTTGGTGGTTATTAGAAGTAGTAGTATTTTCCATCCAACAACGCCGGTTCAATCCTTTGAAAATACGTATACTAAGCCCATCGTATACTAAGCCCATTAAAGAATGTCCCTCTTTGAGCCATGGGCCAGACTGGGGCCGAATGCACCATGTGGCCTTCTTGCACGCGTTCTGGTCGTTCCCGGCCCGAAGGAGGCCATCCAGACGCAGGCGGCGTCCACACCGTACCAATGGTGATGCTGTACAGCCCACGGCCGCGTCACCCACCCTCTCACCACCTCGTCCCGTGAAAGGCCCATGGAGCCCGCGGTGCCTGCTACTGGACACTGGACGTCGACATGCCCGCGGCCCAAATGTCTTGCTTTTCCAGGACGACGGCGAGGACAGCCTTGTCGTACTCAACTCAGGCTCCCCTAAAAAAACAGCAGCGAAGGTAACACAATAACCAAAATTGGCTGATGAAACGAAAACCAGATAATCCCGATTCACGAAGTGTGGCTTTGGGTTCTTCTGAATATAATTAAATAGACTTTACCACTGATTCCATGCTGTTTTTTTTCCCGCGATTCCCTCTAAATTCTCCTAAACATTGTACCCCCAACTATATGTTGTTCTTACTATATTGTGGTTTGGCAATCAAGGTTCGTGACAATTAGACATCAATCCCTGCTCCAGGCTCACAAAATCCAACGCCAGGGAACGCACGAATGGCCAGAGAAATCTGGCCGAGTTCAAAGCATGCAAACGGTCCCTCAATCATTTCACTCCTTGATGCTACATGCATAGGAGTATTTCCTCCGTTCCGAAATAAGTGTCGCCGTGGGATGCGTGCCACAAGTTTGACTTGATTTGTAGAAAATACGTGCAATATTTATATCTCTAAATAATTTGTTAAAAAACTAGATCCAAAAATCTTTCCAATGATACTAATTATGATACCAATCGATAATATTTATTTATTATTTATTAAAATTATCGGTATTTGTTTCTCGAAAAGCGAAGCGACAGTTATTTAAGGACAGAGGGAATATGCATTAAATGTACTTATATCCTGTGAATTGGAACCACTTGTTGGTGCAACTCATGTACTCCCTCCGTCCCATTGACTTTGTCGTAGAAAAACCGTGTCCTCCTCACAAATGGAGGAAGTAGTAGAGTACAATGTACACTAATTTGTGAGGACGCTGCATGCCCACTACTGTGTTACTCATCACCGAACGAAACAGTGACATGAAGAACAAATAAGCGCATTCTTCCATGCTGATGCAGCTACACAGCGGTGGGGATAGTCGCCTCGTTGGAGGAATCACATCGATCACATGGCGGTCACTCTCTTCCCTGGCGACATGGCCATTATTTCGTGTGCATGCGCAGTAGTAGCAGTAGCGTCTCTTCACAACAACAATCGATCTACAGTACAGCCTCTTCATGCGAGGAAAGCAACATGATCGATCCCGGTGAGCGGAGACGACACTGATCAAAGCTATGCACCCCAGCACGATCGAACCCTGAAGATCGCCCTCACTAGGTTACGAAAAATGGCTAGCAAACAAGCCGATCGACGACACGAAGCTCTGAATGCTGCTACTAGACAAAACGTACTTCCGCAAGTGAATCTGGTGCAGCTGCCTTGCTTGTTGCATGCTTCCTCTTTGCCGCGTGACGTGTAAAGTGGAATGGATCATTCATTTTCATTCTACTCTCATGCAAATCTGGCGAATGCTATGGAAGGAGCGCAATGTGAGGTGTTTCCGGGACTCCGCCTCCACGGTTCCTCAACTGCTATATATCGATCATCAAACACTTCGCCGACATGTGGATCGACGCAGGATTGCGAAAACTCGGCTGTCTCATACGCGAGTAGTCCGCTAGGATCAGAGCTAGGGAGGCCACGCTTCTTGTATATCATCCCCGCCCTAGCAAGCATTGTAAACACTCCTTCGCTTAATACAAATGATACGCAAGCCTTTTCCGTATTCGAGAAAATCTGGCGAATCCAGCTCAGATAAGAGACATGGCCAGAGGACGCTCGTGCAAAATGGAATGGATCATTCATTTTCATTCCAATTCTTTCAATCGGCTCCGGATGCTTCCTGGCATGCGATGGGGCCGTCGGCGTCAGCTACAAGGTGATCGAGAGACAAGCAAGGTATTAGTAGTAATGGCATCTGATCTGACAGCGGATCGATTGGCATCCATCATAAGCACGCACAGTGCACTGCAGCAGTGGATCGGATGGTGCCGCTGCAGTGTCAGTGTCAGTGCCAGCCTTGTTCAGATTGAAAGTTTCTGCGATCTGAGCAACTGTAGCACTTTCGTTTGTATTTGGCAAATATTGTCCAATCGTGGCCTAACTAGGCTCAAAAGATTCGTCTCGTGATTTACAACAAAACTGTATAATTAGTTATTTTTTTCACTAACATTTAATGCTCCATTCATACGGGTAGAAATTGATGTGATGGAGAGAGACTAGAAAAATTTACAACTTGCGCACGAACTAAACAAGGCTCGGTGGATTTTGGCAATGCAAATGGCAAGGACGACGACGTACACGTACGCATGTCGAGTAGCCGAAACTGCGGCGCGCAATGCAACGAATGAGCAAGCAGCAATGCGGGCAATCGAGAACAAGCCCTGCCCCATGCATCTTCAGCGAGCGAGCATGTGGTGAGCTCAGGAAGAAACGGCGCGCGCGGCGGCTCAATGTCAAACGAGAGAGAACTCGCAAGTTGTTCTTTGCATGCAGTCATCAGTGTCCGTCTCGATGTCAAACGCAGCATGTGATCGAGCTCAGGAATATATGGCGGGGTACGGTGCTGATTGCTGAATACCATGTGCTTTCAGCGCGCTGCAGGTCGATCGGGGTAGTATGGTTTGCATGCCTTCCTGTTGCATACATTGCATTGCACCACGATCGGCCGGCCGTCAGAAACCAGCGGCGGCAGTGCGGCCTTGCAAGTATTTTCAGGGCACCAATGCATGCACTGCATGTATAGTGAGTGGCTGTAGGGGACGCCTGCACGGCTGCTCATCTCTCAAGTCTGAACGGCCCATCCATTTAATCGACACTGTTCCTGTTGCGAGAGGCCAGTAATGGTGCTTCCTCCGGCACCCTAATCTTGTCTGGGATGCCTCATCCTCATCGAGTGTGGTCTCAAGTCTAGTACTGTGGTCCTCTACAGGAACAGGAGCTAATAACCGTTAACCAGTGTTGGATCCCATCTGCAGACAAGTATACGGACTTGTTATCGGACTGACAGTAACAGGCATATATTCCAACCGATCTCTTGATTCTAGAGGGTGACCATTGTTGAATCCAGGAAAACTGTTCATATATTCCAACCGATCTCTTGATTCTTTTCTCGACCAGGCTTAATAGCTTGTTTTCCATTACAGGAAAACTGTATTTGGGTTGATTCTCAACCAAGTTTTATTACAGCTCTATTAGCAAAAGATGTAACTTTGTTAGCGAATGAATAAAGCTTGCCAGCTTGGCTGTTCAAAAAAAAAGCTTGTTTTCCATTAAGCAGATAACTGATCTATTGATTCTTGAAGAAGGTTAGATGCATATACAGGCAATGCACATTCATCCTGATCAGCTCTTGCCCCATCACGTTTCCTGTAGTACACGATCTCTGTTGCTAACAAGTTGGAGTAATCAGGTTGGGATAAAACATGCTGAAACTAAAACCTCTTTGCAAAGTCCGTGTGCCGCACGTCGGTGTCCATACATCAAGCAACTAGTTAGGCTTTACGGCACCCAAAGAAAAAAAAATTCGACCAACATTCAAATCAATCAACGGCAAGGCAAACTGCTAGGAATTAATGCGTGGACAGCTTGGAGTATGTAGATCGGTGTCGAGATCAGGGCAATCAGTTTTCGGTCATACATTATTCTGATGAATCAACAATAACGGCTGCAGATGACCCCAGTGGCCTAATAAACTATTGGTGCCATCATGCTCTACTAGGTAAAACATTATACTACGAAAACTACCATCTCAGCTTTTAAGATTGGGAGATCTTTCTAATTTGCGTGAGTATTAAGAAGAATAATGTTTGACATTGCTTGGCTGAGGACATGGGCCCACATCAAATTTGGAAGTCATACAATACAAAATAACAACCCATCCAAACACTCTTTTTGTTGCACATGCCACTCTAGCTCGAGCTCCACTGATTTTTTAGAGCAGAACTAAAATAGCTAGTTCCAGGGATTATAAGAGTTGCCCCCGTTCTTGTAGTGAAGAACAAACAAACAGAGACAAGAAAAAAAAAGATGTTCTATTGGAAAGAAACCGATATTTCGAGGAAACAAGTCGAGACATTAGCATTAGGTAAGTAGATGTCCCACATACATTTAGTAGAAGATGCCAGCGGCATTATGTTCCTGAGATGGTTTAGCTTATCAGAACCCAATCAATATAAACGTGGTGTCATGTTACCAGTAACACCCTTCTCATCAGGACTTTATGAACAACGAGGATTTTTTTGATTAGCTAGTCTGTTTGCTCACAGATTCTGCTGAACTGACATCTGCAAGCATGATTACAACGTGCATACTCTTATTTAGACAAAATAACGGATCCAGAATGAAAGTTTAGAGGAGCTGAAAGCTCATTTTCGACATCTAGTCTATCCTCCTCAAAGCAGCCATGGCCAAAAATACATTGCCTTGAACTCCCTGCTTGATAACGGACCGAGCTTAGGTGATATAGCCCCTGCACCAAAGCAAATTCGTACAGAACTTTGAAATCTTTATCTTCCCCAAACGGGGTAACGGCAAGTCGGCAAGACACGTTTCTGTTGCAGGGGTTCCCGCAGTCGTGCCACTGCTACGTGGGTCAACCGTCCTTGGGCCCACATGGCAGTGGAACAACTGGGCAGCGGCGTGCTCAGCATTGCACAAACAATGTATTGAGTTGGTATTTTGAGACCAAACCAATTCGCAGAGAAAAGATGGGAACTAACGATTCCTCAGAGAACAGGAGCAGACCCCGTCAAGAACCACAGCCTCCTCGTCATGCCGTTTTTTCTCAGAGACGCACCGGCACCATCGACAGGACATTTTCAGAGCACAGGGCGTGAGGCGCGCCCATCCGGTCCAGGAGTGGCAACGGCGTTCTCCCGCTATCCACACGGTCGGCGCGCCGGCCGGCCGGCGGCATGGCACCACGCTGATGACCATGTACTCCAGCGAACTCGCCATTTGCCGTGCCGTGCCGTGCTGTGCATGCACCCCGGAAACGGTCAGCGCGCGTACGTCTCGACGGCGGACACTCCGCGTGCGGGCGCCTGGCGCGTCGCAGACACCGAACATGCTCGGCATGGCATCTCCGTGTGGGCACCGAGCGAGGCTACCGCCCGGCCGGCCGGCATAACTCCGGAGGGACCTGCCTCGAGTGCGTGCGTGTGTGACTGACTGTGCGTCGATCGGAGGCTGAGCTCGGGGAGCGACGGCCGGCCGGGCCGGGCCCCGGGGAGGCCACGCGTCGTGTCGCGCTTTATGGGCAGCCGCTTGGGAGGCATGGATCGGAGCAGGGACGGATCCAGCGGTGGGGCGGGGTGGGCTCAAGCCCCCCTACTGCTATTAATTCCATGGAGCCTCCGTAGAGCCCCTCCATAATTTTTTGTCATGGCTATATCGAAGAGTAGGGGCTAGATATTAAAGATGAAGAGTTCAGGCCTCTAAATTTTAATTCTAGATTCGTCCCTAGATCGGAGCTGATGGATCATGGCATGGATGGAGGCGCGCGTAATTCCTTCCGTCCTGCTACCTGCCGGTTGCATTTATGTATGTACGTGGCGAGGACGAAGCGCGTGCATGCACCTGCCGGCGCCGTCGTCGTCGTCGTCGTCCAAGTGTAATCCAGCTTGAGCACGGCGGATCTAGCTGCTCCGACCATCGATCGCTGCGTAGTAGTGCGTACTACGTGCTGACCGATCGGGAAATGTGTACATGCCATTGCCCATTGAGCATGCTTGCTACTGCTAGAAAAGAATCACATTTGAGTAGGCAGCATGGGCTCTGAAAAGGACGGTGTGGCAGATCGCAGAAGCAGAACACGGAGCAGGGGCAGCCATCGTCAACGCTAGCTCTTACTGCTATCAAGTGATATATGGCCGGCCATGCTGGAGTACAGACGAGATTACGGCGATCTTGCAATGCAAGAACATGCATGCAGCCAGTGCTCTCCAGCATGGCCGCCGATTTGCTACATGCGTAAGCGATCCTCCGTCGACCGTCGGATAGATAGTGAACAGATCTGCAGGACGACGACATGCCTAAACTCCATGTCTGAATCTCATGGAAATGTATGCAGGACGTCAGATGCAGAAAGGTCGCTGGATGCTACTTCCTCTATTTCAAAGATTACAAGACGTTTGATTTTTTTTTCTACTCTAAATTTAACCATTCGTTTTATTTTAAAAAATTATAAAAAATAATCGAATTTAAATTGTTTTTAAACAATTTTTATTAATAAAAGCTATGACAAGAATCAAATTTATATCAATAAAAGTCAAACTTAGTGTTAAAACTTTTTATGAATTAGAATAAAGAAAATATTTTTAAAAAATAAGATGAATGGTTAAATTTAATATAAAAAACCAAACGTCTTGAGTTAGGACGAAGTATTTACGTATACTACTTTTCTAGCTACTCTACGTGCTGTACATCGCTGCCTCTCTGTCTAAGAACGAAGAGGTCGTCAGGTCAACATCGTGCACGAGCACGCGGCTGATTAGATCGCAAGCGGGTGAAAACACACTACGCGCATGCGCGTGGGATTCGAAATCACGTTACAACCTCCTGTCATCTCAAATTGTAGTCATTTTAGATATGTATGTCACAAATTTAACTTAATTAATAAAAAAGTATAATATTTATATTTTTAAATAAATTTATTAAAAAATAGATTCAAAGATTTTTCCGATAATACTAATTATGATATTAATCAATGATACTTATTTATAAAAATTGTCGGTATTTATTTCTTAGGAAAAATTGTCGGTGTTTATTTCTTAGGAAATAAAAGCGACACAAATTCTGAAATGGAGGAAGTATAAGCATGCAGTGTGCAACATGTTTAAACTGCATCGGGAAAACTTGTGTACATAGTCCCTCCGTCCTTTACTCATTTTCTTAACAGAAAAATCAAACATACTTAACTTTAACAAAAAAATACAAAAGAATATTCATAATATTTATAATATATTATTAATATTATTAAATGGATCATTAAATCTATTTTTATAATAAAATTATTTAGAGCTATAGATATTACTAATATTTTCTACGAATATAATCTAATTTACATTTAACCGGCACATATGCTATAGTGGCGTTTATTAAAAAAGGAACTTAGGGAGCACTCCATGTCGTTGTCCTCTTTGTCTGATGTGATTTAGGAGGAGGTGTATTTTGGATAGAGTTGGCATGGAGGAAGGATACACGGAAAGAACACTAGAGGGTGTTTGGTTCGCACCCGAAACTGGTCATGCGAGCTGTAGCGTCATGATAATTTGTGGCGCTAAAAATGGTCGCCACACCTGTAGCATGGTTTTACATTAGCAAAACAGAACCAAACAACAACTTTTGCATGCATAGGTGCCACAAGTGAGACGTGGCAACACGCGATGGGGAACCATGCACACACCCCTTGCTCGTGCTTATGGTCATGGTGGTGATCTTGTTTTTAGTTATCTCAGAGTGTTTGCCCATTTGCATCTAGTGGACCATTTTTTATGACGTTAAATATTAACACCCCCCTCCCTCCTTTAAAAATTTGATATTAGACTTGATCGTGCTGTCAAATTTTTTCTAATTTATCTAGATTTATACAAAATAGCAATATTTATATTTCTAAATACATTCAGTATGAAAAGAATTTGAGGATATATACTATAAATATGAATATTTTTAATGTATTTGGCCTAAGTTTAAAACGTTTGGCTTTTCGGTAAACGAGAATAACATTTTTTATATGGTGGAGACAGAAAACAGTTAGAAACCTATTGAAACTGAGGGCGTCGTACTTACGGCTTGCAGAACAATGTTCATATATGCATGCATGTATATGAGGTGAGGCCAAACGATGATCGAATATGTTGGCTAGCTAACGTCGACTTCCGTAGCATCACTGCATCAGGGAGCTAGGAGCCTAGGACGGTCCGGCCGGTTTCATGGCCCGGGCTTGTTCGCTTCAACTAAAAAGCAATTTTAGCTTATCATCAGTCAGCAGTATTTTTTTCTCACAGAAAATCAGCTGTTTTAACAGTGTTTTGGCTTATCAGCCGACTTATAAGTCCTGCCGAACAGCCCGATATAGACGCTTTGTACTCGCACAAGACCTACGCACAGTGGTGTACTTTCGCCGCTGATCCATCTCCAATAATATTCATGCAACATACTAGTATATGGTAGTAGTGCCGGCCCACTTTGTACTTGGCATGGTAGAGATACGACCGCTACTAAAATTAACAAAGGGCTATCTAGCTATCTAGCTATCTAGCAGTACAGTACTTCCTTCGTGTCACACAAGTTTACCCAAAACTACATAAAAAGATACTAATAATTATCATACTGATAGTATCACCTCCTGTCCCAAATCATAGGTGTTTTTGGATGTTTTTTATACCTAGTTTTTGTTATACACCTAGATATATGATACGACTAGATACATAATAAAGGTGTATATATTAAAAAAAAACAAAAACGACCTATAAGGGTTCTTTTTTTTTGTTGTTTAACTATAAAAATAAACTGATTTCTAAAAATTGTTGCACACTTCCTCTGCGAGATTATATGTTACAAAGAGGCCTAAATTAGAACTAAGGAATTAAGTTTTTTTTTTATAGAAGATGCTTTATTACATTTTTAAGAGCAATATATCGAGTTGCTGATACAAAGCTTTGATAGAGTAAGTAAGTATTACTTCCTCTATATACGTTTAACTTTTTTAACTCAAAGTTTGACCATTCGTTTTATCCAGTTTTTTTTATAAAATATCATTTCTTTTGTCGTGACTTGCTTTATCAATGAAAGTTCTTCACAAATAACTTAAATTTGACTATTTTTAATAAAATTTTTAAATAAAATAAATGGTCAAACTTGAGGCTGAAAAGGTTAGACATCTTATAATTTGAGATGGAGGTAGTATAAGATTGTCACCAAATATATTCTCAAAATACATGTATTCGAAGTCAAATATATTAATGCTACTGCCTACAAACCTACTCAAAATTGAATTTAAAATAGTGGGACACTGTTGAAGTCGGTGTAAACGGTTTGGGCCTCGTTTAAATTGTGAAAAAAAATTAACTTTGCAACTATAGCACGTTTCGTTTGTATGTTGCAAATATTATCCAATTATTGGGCCAACTAGACTCAAAAAGATTCGTCTTATGATGTACAACTAATAACTATGTAATTAGTTATTTTTTACTATATTTAATGCTCCATGCATGTGGATTAAAACTTGATGTGATGGAGAGAGAGTAAAAAAAACCGATCGATGCAACCGTATACGGCCTAACTGTCAGTCGGCCGGGCTGCCTGCCTCACATGCACATGCACACAGGCAGCGGTGCACCAACAACCATCAACTGCAAGGGAGCGCGTACAATTACACCTTCTCCCGTCCGTAAGACTAGACTAGCTCTGGCAGTCGCTGCACGCCTGCACGATCCGCCGCAGAGTTGAACCCGCCCGGCCCCGGCCCCCGCCGCCCCTAGCTCCAATTCGGATCGGTGAATCCGGCCGAGTGCCCGACCACAGATCAGACAGCAAGGAACGAACGACATGCCATGGGGCGCCCATTAACCGCGCCCTACCTCCGCAACAGCTAGCTGCTGCTTCTTCGCGCCATTACTCGCCTCGGCACCGGCCCTCACGTCTTCTTCATCCCGCGCCTATAAAAGTCCGCCGTCCTCCGCCGCGACTTTCCACGGCAGACACCTCAGCTTGCTCAGTGCTCAGCTCACGTACACTAGCAGATTAGCTGGTTGCTCTGCTGTCAAGCTAGCTAGCTTCCTTCTCTAACAGCACTAGCACCTACCTAGTGGTCTCGATCGACGATCAACAAGAACGGAAGAACCCCCTCAAGCAACACACAGCTGAGCTCCCATAAATGGCGAACCAGCAGCATCGGTCCATCGCCATGGACCGGGAGCTGTTCCGGACGGTGCGTCAGGCGTCGCGGAACCACGCGAGGCTGCTGTACCACCGCCTCGTCAGGCGCCTGCCGCACCTCCTCGCCGTCACGCTCGTGGTGGCCGCAGCGCAGCTCGCGCCGCCGATGCCGCCGCTGGCGGCCGCCCGGACCCCTCATGCGCGAGGCGGCCGCGCACGCGGGGCTCGTGGCCGCCGCGCTGGCCGCGCTGGCGGCGGCGGCGTGCGCGTACGCCGCGTCCCGCCCGCGGCCCGTCTACCTGGTGGACCTGGCAGCCTACCGTCCGGGCCCCGCGCACCGCGCCACGCGCGCCGAGTCCGTGCGCCACTTCGCGCTGGCGGGGCGGTTCACGGACGAGAGCGTCGCGTTCCAGACGCGGATGCTGGAGCGCGCGGGCGTCGGGGACGCCACCCACTTCCCGGCCTCCATCCTCGCGTTCCCCGTCGACATGAGCCTCCGCGCCGCCAGGGAGGAGTCCGAGGCCGTCGTCTTCGGCGCCGTCGACGACCTCCTGCGCGCCACCGCCGTGCGCGCGCAGGACGTCGGCGTCGTCATCGTCAACTCCAGCCTATTCAGCCCCACGCCGTCCTTCACGTCGCTGCTCGTCAACCGCTACGGCCTCCGGCACGACGTCGTCACCCATAACCTCAGCGGCATGGGATGCAGCGCCGGCATCATCGCCATTGACCTCGCCAAGCACCTGCTTCAGGTACGTTCTTTTCTTTGGCGGTGGTGCAACTGAGTCTGAAAGTGAACACACCCACGCCGCGCTGTGCTACTGACGAATGACGGCGCACAAGCACGAAACAAACACTCGTAAGTACTATGCAAATGCAAAGCACCAACGTAACGTGCCGCTTCTCACGAACAGCAGCAGCATGGGGAGTACTAAATGAGAGGAATAATATCCTATTGGACGAGCACTTGACATGCATGCTAGCTGATGCTGCCATCAATTAAGATGAACACATGCTTTCTCTAAACAAATTAAGATGAACACATGCATGGCCATAGTTATCACAATAATCTTGAAGTAGGTAGGATTACATGCATGCATAATTGCATACTATGCATGCCCCAGCCAGTACAGAACCCTTTCTGCTGCAGCTTTTAAATTTATAACCGCCCCAACCTATTTAATTAAGCACACATGCGTGTTTAGTGAGCAGATATATGTCACACACACATACACGCAGGCATCATTTCGAGTGAATACATGAAATAGGAACCTATCACTTCATAGCCACAAGCACAGTTCATAGTGATAGCTCGATGCATGAAGCCTTGGCATTTACTGTAGCCGGACGGTGACAGATTTGGTTTTATTGTGATTGTTCACATATGTACTAGGACTATATTGGAGTACTGTAACAAGTAGTAGTAACATGCTAATCCTAGTGTCAAGTTCTGAGCACATGGGCAAATTACTGTAAAAGCTAGCGCCTACAATGTTTGGCCACCTCTGCAGGCCTCAACCGGCACTGTATCATTGCATCATGCTATTATTAGAAGTGTCAATATACTTTCAAACCATCTCCTCAAAAAATATACTTCCAAGCCAACCTTTGGTTTTTTCAATAGAACTCTGAAAGGTAGAGGTTTTTGTGTTGAATTATGAAGTCAACCTTTCTCTAACTTTAACCAACTTTATAGAATAAATTAGACGCTCTAAATGGTTCTAGCCCCTTGATACAATGCGCAGAGGTGTTAGAGCCGGTGAAAAAAAATGATAGCTTCCTTTTCTAGTTCATTTTGAGAAAAGAGGAAAAAAAAATAGCTCCTTACTACAGTATGCATCAGGACCATAGCTCCACAGGGTTTATTAGGTTCACGTGAAATTTATCATCATAGCATACTTCCTCCGTCCCTATTTAATTGTCGCCATGGGTTTTCGTGCCACAAGTTTGACTCGATTTATAGAAAATATGTGTAGTATTCATGTCTCCAAATAAATTTATTAAAAAAATTAGATCCAAAGATCTTTCCGATGATACTAATTATGATACTAATCAATAATATTTAGTATTTATTAAAATTGCCGGCATTTATTTCTTGGGAAGCGCAAGCGACAATTAAAAAGGGACGGAGGGAGTATTTGTTTGCCTTTGATGTATTTGTCGACAAGCTAGTTGGAGAAGTTTGACTCATCAAGACAAAAAGATTACTACAGGGTCGATAGGGTTGACATATAGAGTTATAGTCAAAGATATTTTACCCCAACTATGCACATGGACAGTGACAATAAAAAAAACAAAAACATGAAGGATAGAAAAGAAATCTTATTCATTAACTTTGTTATATGTTAAGGGTGTGTTAAGGTGGATACAGGCATTTATGGCGCTATCATTCATGGCGTGCTTCGCTTATCTTATCAGCAGGACTTATCAGCCGTTCGAACAAGTTTTTTTTCTCAAGAAATCGGTCGGTCGAACATGCTTTATCTGCCGTCTTATATGACCAAAGAAATCAGTCGGGTTGTCTTATCATCCATCTTATATGACCAGCAAATCAGTCAGCTTGTCTTATCAGCCAACTTATTTTATCGACAAACGTGTATAGTGTACTGACGTGCCTGTCATAGAAAGCAAGCCAATCATCCGAAGGGAGCTACCGGCGGGAACAGGTCCAGAGTCTAGAGCCGATCCAGCAGCTAGGACCATGCATGTTTTGTTTCAACAGATGAATGAATGGCCTTGGCGGTCCCACGGGAATTCCGTGCGTCCGATCGGAAGCAGGCCAGATCGATCGGATGGACCTGCCGCTGCTGGCCTGGGAACGTGAGAGGCCCTCTGCAGCGTAGCCCAACAATAGATGGAAGCGTTTCTCAAAGAAAAAAAAGCAGATGGAAGCAGCTCGACTGCTGTCCCCACTCCATTCCAAGCGTCAGTTAGCTCCAGGGACCATCGACGCGGTTGGATCGGATGGACGGACCTCAGCTAGAGCTAGCCATGGAGCTCCAGGGACCAGGGTTCGCTGCTGCAACCATGGAGCTGAAGCTCAGCCATGTAGAATTTGCTGCACCGTTCGTTCGGTTCAGATCTCGGAAAGACTCTTACCTTTGGCAACAGTCTAGTAGTACAAGTAGTAGTTATCAGTTACGCCAGTACTACGGCCTTGTTTAGATGGAAAAAGGTGGAAAAAGTTGTAACTGTAGCATTTCGTTTGTATTTGGCAAATATTGTCCAATCGTAACCCAACTAGGATTAAAAGATTCATCTCGTGATTTACAATAAAACTGTGTAATTAGTTATTTTTTTCACTAACATTTAATGCTCCATATATACGGGTAGAAATTGATGTGATGGAGAGAGAGTGAAAAAACTTGCAACTTTCAGTGAAACTTGCATGTAACTAAACAAGGCCTACAACTACAACAAGCGAGTAGAATGGCACTGATCTTGGGACAAACGATCGACCAACACAAACGGAACGAAACAGAACACCCAACTGCCAATTGACCCCGGCCGGCCCCCACTATGGACTCCCCAGGCGTAGTAATTGTGGTTGGGTGGCAGTTACTTTGGGTAGGCGCGCTGTGATGTGTCGCCGCCGGCCTGCTGCTGCCTGTGCCCCGCGCAACGCAACGTGCTCGCTATCCAATCGCTGCCCGATGCAGCCTTGCCTGCCCTCAACCCGCACCTGATCAGATGTGAATTCCGTTCTACCTATGACAATCAATGCACGTCGTTACTGACCTGCAGCAGTGCAGTAGTACTGACGCGCCTGCCTGCCACCGGCTGCTGCGTTGACAAGAGCATGATCGATGTCGTTGCCATTTTTTTCAGGTGCACCGGGACACGTACGCGCTGGTGGTGAGCACGGAGAACATCACGCTCAACGCCTACCTGGGCAACCACCGGCCGATGCTGGTGACCAACACGCTGTTCCGGATGGGCGGCGCCGCCGTGCTCCTCTCCAACCGCGCCGCCGACCGGTCGCGCGCCAAGTACCGCCTCGTGCACACGGTGCGGACGCACCGCGGCGGCGCCAGCGACGACAGCTACGCGTGCGTCACGCAGGAGGAGGACGCCGAGGGCAACGTCGGCGTCACGCTCTCCAAGGGGCTCATGTCCGTCGCCGGCGACGCGCTGCGCGCCAACATCACGGCGCTGGGCCCGCTCGTGCTCCCGCTCCCCGAGCAGCTCCGGTTCCTGCGCGCCGCGCTGCTCCGCCGCGTGCTCGGGGCCAGGGTCGTCAAGCCCTACGTGCCGGACTTCAAGCTCGCGCTGGAGCACTTCTGCATCCACGCGGGCGGGCGTGGCGTGCTGGACGAGCTGGAGCGCAGCCTGGGACTCAGCGCCTGGCACATGGAGCCGTCCAGGATGACGCTCTACCGCTTCGGCAACACCTCCAGCAGCTCGCTCTGGTACGAACTCGCCTACTGCGAGGCCAAGGGCCGGATCAAGAAGGGGGACCGCGTCTGGCAGATCGCGTTCGGGTCAGGGTTCAAGTGCAACAGCGCCGTCTGGAAGGCGCTCCGGACGGTGGACGACGCCGGAGCCGGAGCCGGACCCGGACGGGAGACAAAGAACCCCTGGGCCGAGGACATCCACGACCTGCCCGTGCACGTGCCCAAGGTGTCGCCCTTCGCTTCTAATTCCGACCAGACGCCGGCGCCCACGCCCACCAACAACGAGCAGCACGCCTAGATTTTCATTTTGATGCCCCAAGCAAAGAAAGAACCGGAGCGTGTGCCTGCTTGCGCGCACTTGTTAGCGGGCTTATTGGCCGCCTGAATTATATTGCTATTCTTATTATACAGGGCATTTTTTCTCATCTTGTACTACTAAAATATACAATGTGTAATGTACATGGTAATGGACTGGAGAGCATTGTTATTGACTTATTGTTGAGCGCCTCATAATCAGGGATGGGACTTTTCTGTTTCAATCATTGATCATTGATCTAAAAGACCACGTAGTAAACTGTTACAAGAAAACATTTATTTACGTTAATGATTACAATGGTTACATCTGTTGCCAGATTACATTGTTCACACTACTGTTGAGAAGACAGTGCACTAGATATCATCAACTACAACATCCATGTCTCGTTCTGTCAAACGCTGTTTCTAAAGTTTGGCCTCCACTTGGCACTTAACAAGCACTCCGTGCAAGGTCAGCAACCTCATCTTTGAAAATGAGTCCATTCCTCCTGTTCCATAACTACAGACAACGTCTAGAGCAACAAAAGTCCCAAAATGCCATTGGGGAATGTGAGTCGGCCATAGAAGACGGGGAAGATTGACAACGTCAGTGAGGTCATGCAGCTTGATCGTCTCCTAGAACCTCAAGGCAAAGAGCATCCACCCACTATGCTACTTCCTCCTCTTGATTGCAGATTTTGCATTGTAGGTTGCCAATGACCTTCTTTTAGAGATTGGAGTGGCTTTGCACCCTTGGTAGTATGAACAACCACAAGAACTGAGCTGGAGCTTTTTCAAACGAAGTTTGCTGCAAGTAATGTTTAGAAGTTTGTAAAGGACCCCTAGTCAAATTGTCCTTGTGCGTCATAGAATGGTCCCCGTCGAGTGTCTAGACCTTCAAAAGCATTGGGCTTTCGATTATGTGTCTCACTTCTATCAGTTCTAAGTTCGAACTAAATTAACCTACGCGGATAGGCATGGTACAAAAAAGTTTGAGTGTGATCCTCCCAGCCACCTCTCAAATGTGGGCGTGACTAAGTACAGTGCTGGCAAACCCATACAACCTAGGGCGACTCCTTGCTACAATGGAGACAGTGATGTTATGCTTCTGCAGGCCAAGGTTCCTGATGCCAAGCCTGCCTTGATCCTTGGGTAGATAGACACCAGGCGACCAAGCTTCGTGCTAGTGTTGTGTTTCCCTTCCCACTCCACAAGAGGGCCCTATGGCAAGGATTCATCTTTGAGATCACGCCAGGGGAGTGATAGGGCACACATGACATAGATCAATTGACAACCATGAACAAACATTGACTACTACATCCATTCTTATGGTGTTGAGAAACAATACTTGCCACACCCTGCCAAGTACCATTCAGTCTTAACAAGGTAGGGCGAGAAAGCGAACATCAAAAATTTGGGGTCCGAGATTTTTTTTTTTCTCGAATACGCAAAGGCTTGCGTATCTTTGTATTTAAGAAGAGGGTTTTTACATGACGCTCGAAGGCGCCTAAGTTGGCGGGGGATTACAAGATGGTGAAGATGCTCTGCCCCGTGCCAACACTCTCGTAACGGACTACTCGCGAATGAGACAACCTAAGTTTTTAGCTCCGGCTTCGATCCACAGATCGGCGGTATGCTTGATTACAGATAACACGTGCGAGATAGGCGAGGTAGCATCACGAAACAGGCGTGCGTTGCGTTCCTTCCATAATTCCCAGGCTACTAGTCCGAGATAAGTTTGAGGGAACACCTCTCTTGTGCACCAGTGAATGCCACGCATTTTGGCACCACTAACTCCTCTGTATGCATAGAAACCACGGTGCTTTTGCTCTAGTTGATTTGCAGACTGGTTTCCACTGCAAATTGCTCTAGCAATAGCAGCTTAAGGCATGCCACCATGCTACATCCTCCAAATCCCCGCGAACAACACGTACTGAAGGACTGGCACATTGTTTGGTTCCCCATGTATATCAATAGATACAACCTCCATAATTAACCTACTACATCTATATATATATGTATCTATTAATTTATAGTTTCGACCATTATAAATTTCTTATATTTCTACTTTATACCCACAGCAGCGCGCGGAGCGTAGTAGTACTCATGGTTGTTACGGACGATGACATGTTTTTTCTTTTCTTTTTGAGAGGACAGTCCACAGCTAGTTATTCGCTATTGTTTAAGTAAAATGCTCAGCCCACAGCTTTATGGCCTCCTTTCTTTTCCTTCGTGCAGGCCGGTCCACAAGAGGCAGGGGCGCAAGGCCCAGTGGCCCACTAGGCAACGCGTATACAGAGATGCTCACGCACACCCGTGCTCCTCTGCTCGGCTTCGGCCAAAAAAGAATCCCCAATCTTTGTTTCTTTCTCTCAGTTCTTGAGTCCTGGGGAGCGACGGCGGTGGCGCGGTGCTCCCTCCCGGCAAGCGGCGGCAGGGCGTGTACCGGGGAGCGTCAGAGCTGAGATCCAAGGACGAGGCCACTGGCCACGCAGACTCGGAGTGGCCGGGGCCTACCGCAGGCCGGTTCCATGGCGCGTGCATGGTCACCCTTGGGCGCACGCGACTCCGCCGGCGCGTCCTCGATCCGCAAGGCACGACGTGTGGAGGGCTGGAGGCGGCGGCGTAGGTCCGGCGCAAGATGGATGGCCCAGGCGCAAGTTGGAGAAGTACGAACGTATTCTCTAGAAGAGCTCCAGCTGGAGAGGTACAATCATAGTAATCTCTAGAAACATGGCTTTGATCTGTAATCTCTAGTAATCTCTTGCGAAGAGCGAGCTGGGTATGGTCTTGTGAAGCTAGCTGGACACGTAGCTGTTTTGAAACGTGGCTTGATGTGGTGCAAGAGATTATGGGTACAATTTTCGTCTACTAGGAGGTTACACACGCGATGCCGCACGTGCAGTTGATGGTCGCGTCTGTGTGTTGTGGTGAACTGGTGTTCATGGTTCGTTTGTAGCGGTAATAGGTCTAAAGCTGTGTATATAGTTGTGCTTTTTTTGGTATGGTATACGCATATGCATGTAAAAAGACAAAGTAATAAGTACTCAAGGTTATCTCTAAGAACGATCGACGCAAAAATTAAGAAAATCCACGATTGAATGGTAGAAGCTAGTGAATTTTACAATCGGATAGCCTTTTGCTTTTAAGACAATATATATCATCTTTTAAATATGGTGGTATAATAGGATTTCTTAGTGGCGGCAACAAAGAAGATAGACGCACGGAGGAGTCCCAGGTATGGTGAGTTCCTCCTATACGCATACAAAGGATTTTTCTTAAGATTCTGATTTGATCGTCTACGATGGATTAGACGCTAACGCTACATGGCTTATCGCCGCCGGCTTAAAGATGAGGGAAAAAACGAAGTTAAAAAAAAAAAAAAAAACTGAACTGTGTATGCGGGGTCCATGTGAACAGTGTGGGCCCCGCATAAACAGTGCGCGGGGGCTGAGAGCGCGGGGATCCTTTCCGCGATAAAGAGTTAGATATGTAAAAGATTCCATCTGAACTGCCCAAACTTTGGAGGCCCCGACCTCCCCCCGCTCAGCCTGGAAGGGGGCCCGCTGGGTTCCTAGTGGGCCGTTTTATCAAGCCTTTACCATTGCAAGCCCACGAGCAACCTGCTTTGTTTATCTTCCTCGGTTCCTCACCCCGTCACCCGGCACTGACTTCTCTTCCCCAGTTACCAGCAATGGCGGGCAGCGGGCTGGCCGCTGCCGCAGCCTTGGCGTACTAGCAGGGGCGGACGCACGCCAGCCCGAACCTCCCACTAACCCTAGCCCAGCCCCTGCGGCGTCCCGACCACAAGCCGAGCGGCCGCACGCAGTCGCTCCGTGCCCCCGTCCCCGTCCTCGCGAGCAGGGATCGCGGCTCCGCCCACTCGCCCCGTCCTCCGCCCAGCTTTCCCGCCACCCGGAGGCCGGAGTGCCTCGCCGACGGACAGCTGCCCCGCGTTGGCCGCCTCAGCCGTCCGTCCTCCGCCATTGGCAGGCGGTCGGAGGCCAGCCGCCCAGGCACCCACGGCCAACGCCCAGCTGGCTAGCTGCCTAGGCCGCCTGCCTCCGCAGGGCCTTCTGCAGTTCTGCTGCTCCTATCTCCTGTTGCCTGCTGCGGTATTAACCTTTGTCTCTTAAAGAGCAGTAGATTTTCTGATTTTGACGTCTTAAGCAGCTACCGTATGTAGGCGATTGAGTCCTATCAAGTTCCGTCAGGATGATCTCTTAAAGAGCTGAAAATAACTCTGAATTTGGTACCAAAATTACAGTGTTTTTAGCTGAATTTGAGCTCGTGTAACTTCTAAACGGTGTAGATTTTGATCCATGTCCTTAGACAAGATTGGTAGACCTTTATGTCCAGAACATATTTGTTTATGATAGACTGAATCATGTATGTGTGAATTCAGGAGAAATTCTTTGCTGAACATAGGACCTCAGTCTCGGTTATGAGGTCTGAACTTATAAACTGCTGTTAGAAAAAAAAAAAAGACACAATTTCAATTCTTACACCAAAACATAAATGGTGTTCTTTATTATATCTGTTGTAATACTAGTGGCCAGTAAAATTTCTAGCCTACTATTATTTAGCCCCCCTTGGCTGGTTTCTGGATCCGCCCCTATTAATAGGGGGAAGGGATCCTTTGCTGGCTTCAGCCGATGTGCGGTGTTTGCTCCGCGCCTGCTCCTGCTACAGCCGGGCCTGCCACGAAACCCGGCTCCTACCCTGTCCTGTGGGGGCGGGGCTGCACTTGCCTTCACCACTGAAGCCGCAGCGGCAGCGGTGCCTCATAGGTTCCGCCACCCGCTACCGTTGAAAGAGACCACCTACTCCGCGGTCCAGGCTCCTCGCCGCCGCCAGCCCGTCGTGTCGGGCAAGAACCTACGCCGACCACCAGTGAGTTCAATGGTTTAGAACACGAACCAAATATTTTGAGCTGAAACTTAAGGTTTGATGTTGGAGATTTCATGCCCTTGGCTTTCTATTTCGAATTGAAAGGTGGAAATTATTACATTTCTTCTCAAATGCTCAAGGTCACTGTGACTAAACTCTTTTTTTTCAGGGTGGATAACAGCAGGGCAAGATGCTGACCCCGTGCGATTGTTTTCTCCATGTCCCTGCTCAGCCACAGACTCCATTCCCAAATCTCAAAGCTCCCGCGCCCTGGAGAGAGAATGTTCTCAACTTCCAGATAAATGCAGTCTCTGCGCCAGCTAGGACTGTTGAAATTTGCCCAGAGTTGGTAGTTCCATGCACGATTCCCAAACAGACTGTCATTGGCAAGAAGAAGAAAGGCAATTGGGTCCATTACGGTGGGTCGCTCCCGGCAATGCTGGAGGCACTGGAGCATGTCCGGGATGTCGGCGAAGCACTCTGGGCATGGAAGGACACCCTGAGCAACAGGGAAAGGACGATCATCCTCAAGGAGCAGAAAGATTGGCGACGGGCAGTCGAGATCTTTGACTGGTTTCGCTGTGAGCGGAGCCATGAGATCAATGTGATTCACTACAATGTTGTGCTCTGTACAGTTGGGAAGGCAAGGAGGTGGGACCACGTTCTTAGGCTGTGGCATGAGATGCATTCCTTTGGTGTGGAGCCAGACAACTCAACATATGGTACGCTGATCAATGTCTGTTGTCAAGGGGGAAGAGAATGGGTGGCTTTGCTTTGGCTTGGGGACATGTGCAAGCGTGGTTTGATGCCTGATGAGGTCACTATGAATATTATGATGCAGGCGCATAAGAAGGCTGGAGAGTATGAAACAGCTGAGCTTTTCTTCAAAAGGTGGTCCTTGGATTCAATTAGAAGGATGGAGGGACTTTCTCACTACAGCTTGTACACTTACAACACCTTGATCGATACTTATGGAAAGGCTGGTCATCTTGAGAAAGTATCAGATACATTCAACCAAATGCTGAGAGAAGGTGTTGTGCCAAGCGTTGTTACATTTAACTCAATGATCCATGCTTGGGGTAAGCACCACAGAATGGAGCAAGTTGCTTCTTTGGTTAGAATGATGGAGGAACTCCAGTGCTTTCCTGACACCAGGACTTACAATATACTGATCTCACTGTACAGAGAAAGCAACGATATTGATATGGCAGAGTACTACTACAGGAAGATGAAAGCAGAAAACTTGGTACCAGATGTTGTGAGCTGCCGCACGCTCTTATATGGATACTCTACCAGGGGCATGGTCACTAAAGCGGAAGCCCTTCTAAAGGAAATGGATGAGAGGGGCTTCATGATAGATGAATACACACAATCAGCTTTGACAAGGATGTATGTAAATGTTGGGATGCTTGAGCAAGCTTGGCGTTGGTTTCACAGATTCCATCACCATATGAATTCTGAATGCTTTTCTGCAAATATTGATGCATTTGGAGAGAAAGGTTACATAGTTCTTGCAGAGAAGGCTTTTATATGTTGCCTAAAGAAGAAGATGCTCAGTGTTTCTGCGTGCAATGTTATGATCAAAGCATATGGGTTGTTAGAGATGCTTGATGAGGCATGTGAGATAGCTGATGGCATGGAGAGGTATGGCATTTTGCCTGATTACGTGACATACGCTTCTCTCATTCAACTTCTGTCAACTGCTAAATTGCCAAAGAAGGCTATGTACTATTTGGAAAAAATGAAAGTTGTGAAACTGCTGTCAGACTGTATCCCATACTCCGTGGTAATTAGTAGCTTTGCTAAGAACGGTGATCTACGAATGGCTGAATACTTATTTAGAGAAATGATCATGTCAGGGGTCCGTCCTGATGTTTTTCTCTACTCTATCTTAATTGATGCATACGCTGAAGTTGGAAATGTACAACAAGCTTCAGCATATTTTGGTTTAATGAAAAAGGATGGTTTATGTGAGAATGTTACTATCTACAATTCTTTGATAAAGCTCTACACAAAAAAGTAGGGTATGTGGCAGAGGCCCGAGAAACATATAAGTTACTCAGATCATTGGATACTGATGCCATCCTTTATGCATCTAATTGCATGATTGATCTCTATAGTGATCATTGTATGGTAAAGGAAGCATGTGAGGTTTTTGAAGGTTTGAAGGTTAGGGGAATTGCCAATGAATTCTCACATGCAATGATGGTGTGTATGTACAAGAAAGTTGGTCGCTATGATGTGGCTCACAGGATTTGCAAGGAAATGCAAGCTTTGGGACTTCTAACTCAGTTATTAAGCTACAATTCTGTAATCCAAATGTATGTATCTGGTGGAAGAGCAGAGGAGGCTCTTAAAATATTCAAGAAAATGTTGGCATCGAACACACCACCAAATGATGCAACATTCCAGGCACTAAAGGTTATTCTAGTAAGAAGAGGAGTCACAAAGAATGAGACAAGAAAATTAGAATTGTTAAGAAGAAATAACACTCATGATTGCTTACGTCAGTGGTACTGGGCACTATCTTCAGCTGTAAGATCAAGTGCAAATTCTTTTCCAACATAGTATTATTGATCAATCTGCTACAAGGACACATCCTTTTGGCCTTAACAATTGTAGTAGAAAAGGGAGTAAAAAAAGAAAACAAGTAACTTCAAAACTGATTCAAATGGTTGAAATCTTAGATCGATACACTTTAGTGATGATCCATCTACTGAACTGTACACAGAATGGGGTGAACCATCTTTGAGAAAAAGAATGTTGATTGGCTGATGCGCGGTGAATTCATACTTTCATAGGAATAATTTTTACATGAGTGTGGTCGTGTGGATCCTGCTGAAATCTTCTGCAGGTGAATTCTGTTACTTTTTTGGTTCTCTGGGTCTACATAATAGAATAAGGTATATGCTTTCGCAACCCATGCTTTTACTAAAAATTGAACTGCTTTTATCTGACCTCAACAAAAGATTCAGTACTGATGATAATCTTCAACTTTTCAGTGTCTTTACAAGTTCTGCCTGCTGTGACTTCATTGAATTTTTGCATTACATCTTACTTAGCAACATAAATTTTCTATGATGGCACCCAGCCTTTTTGCAGTGTCTTATTCTGTTATTAACAATTTCGTCCTGAAAAATATGCAGTAGGGAATTGCTAAACATTAGTTGGCTTATTATTAACTTCGTCATTTCAGTGGATTTGTGTCCTAATGATCTATTCCATGATTTTCACTGTTCTTCTCCCCAAGCACTGATTTCTCCCTCAGTCTTCATTTTTTGTTGTTGTTGGGCTGATTCTTCCATCGGTTTGTTTGTTCGTGGGCCTTTTTGCTCGTTTTCTTTCAGTTCAGGATGTTATCTTTTCCCTCTTTTTCCATCTGGTTTGGGAAGGCCAGCAAGCATCCAAACTCTCTTCTGAGCACTGCCCTTTCAGTGCCTTTTTTTCCTCTTGCAATATTTGTCTGTTTTTTTCAGGAAATATGTTACTGCACATTTGCTTTTCAAGCAGTGGTAATGTGGTATTAGAGATACCATGGCATGGCCTTTTGGTTTCAGACGTGGTATTTTCATTTCATGGGTGTTGAGTTTGTATTGGAGTACTTTTTTAAGTTCCATGCCTTTGTAAATAGTGCTCTAATATCATGGCTAACCAGTAGGAGAGTCATGCTGGTTGTAAGTGTGTTTCTATTCTTCAGGATTCTGTATAGTTATTAGTTACCTCATAGGAGTTATAATCTTTTCACTATTGCTTCCTCTTTGAGACATTTTAGATGACATGCTTTTGATATTGATGTCTTATTCAGCCGGGTTCTTGCAAATAGTTACCAAAACAAATAACTACAGAATTAGACAGTTCTCTAATGTCAAATATTTGAGAAACGGAGATAGTATGTTAAAGATGGAGGGACTTGTGTCTTTTCTCTATTTGGTAAAAGTAATTGATGGACATAGAAAGAATCTACTTTGTTTTTTTGTTACAATTTTGCCTGCTATGTAAGATTTACTGTGCTCATACCATTTTTTCCCCTCAAACATGCAAGAGAACTGTGTATTATATTAATAGGTAGAATGGTCAGATGCATGCTGATTCATGGCCTGGGTTAGTTTTCTTTGGTAACTTTTGTGCCCTAGAACCAAATTGCAGTCAATTATGAGATTCTTGGTGGGATCTGAAAAGCCGACTGAAATGCTTTTAGAAGTAGTGATTTTTTTATTTACACAATGGCATGTCAGTTATCTATGGGCCCAAAATCTGAGTGAAATCCGAAACAAAATTAGCTGATTATGAGGTTGTAACAAGTCCTTTTTTATGGCTTACTTATTATTGAGTAAATTGTAAAGTCAGAAGTGAATGAAGTAACATGAAAATGAGAATTCATGGCTAAAGTGCATCTGCCATCTATCTTTGAGGAAAACACATTTTAACTCAACATATTCAAGGAGTTAGTGTTATAAATCTGATTAATCAGAGCTTGTGAGTTGTTTTCAAGAATTTAAATCACCAACGATTTTAGCATGCCCTTTCTACTCCTAAGTGGCAAGGCGCCATGGCCATACACTTGTTTTTTCTGGTTGCCCATTGTGGCGAAAGCTGATATCTGATGTAAGTGTGCAATCTGGAGAGTTGGTAGGCTTTGATGCTTTTCTGTTTTTGGTTGCTAGCAGCAATTCATAGGCCCTGCCTTATTTTATCTGATATTTGTCGCTTTACACTAAATCTTCTTTCCTGTGGAATTATCGTATCTGGTTTAGAGTTCTACTGCTAAATATCTTATTGTCAGTTGCTAAATATAACAGCATCCATTGTGTACTGGTGTTGACTGCTGCGCATGGTGTGAAGATTCACTTTTGTATATTTTGTTTCTGGAAACGTGCAGGAAAGCTGCGTATCATTATTAATTATTAATAAGAAGAAACTTTTGTATTCAATTACCAAACTCTTGTTATTGGAAACAGGGGGAAAAATTCTGATATTTTGTTCTTCATTTAGGGCATTTACTTCCCATATGGTGATGTTTCCCTATATATATAAGCATGATTCATAGTTCAAATTCTGCACCACCTGTGGTTTCCAGTGATTGGAGTCAAGATTAGTACTCTCTGCAGCTCATACAAAATCTTTATAGGCTAAGTTGCAAAAGGGTAGCACCAACAGATTTCTAAGTTTTGGTGCACATTGTCCAGCATTCAGATTCAGCAGCAACCTGATGGATGGTAAGTGGGCACAACAACGCCTTGGGGAATGTAAATACTAATACTGCATGAGCTTGTTGCCAAGCAATTTTGGACCACTTGGGGACTGACAAAGTGGAAGTTGTTTGCAGGAGTGGCAATTTAGAGAGGTATTATGGCCAAGAGACCCAAGTGCATGTAGGCAGCTGATATTCCATCAGGTATCAAGTTCTGTCCTTGCTTCGCCACAATAAAATATCAAAATCCTGGCCGGGAAGGAACCTCATTATGGTGAGGGCTGATGATGGATAATGGAACAGTATTTTTGTGTCACACAGGCTTAGCATTTTTGTGAGGAGAGATGACACCGCATGTACAGAGTCCAGACTAGCTGCACATCATTTGGTTGCACCTTTTACAGAGACCTCGGATTGTGATAGGGTGCCAAACGGCCGATGTAGCATGGGCCTGCTGGGCGCTGAGATCCTGAAATCGTAATCATGGCCGCCTGCGCTGCACCTTACCGTGTTGCCACCTTTTCTTGCAATCTTGCAGAGTACTCGTAGTTATGTATAAAAATCTCTGTACATGTTCCTCTCTTCTCCAAGAAAAAGACGGACGCATATTCTGTGCTGTCTCCTTGCTTGGCCAATGGCCAGTTGGCCTGTTCTAGTTTCCTCTAATTCCACACCATAGAACACATCATCAAGTACGTAATCCACTCCTTTTTCTTCTACAACTGCGATTGCTGGTTCGATGGATCATCTCCTGCTTTGATGTCCTGCCTTGATGATTTGCTAATGACTCACTGAAGTGGAGGGTCCCAGAAGGCAGAAGCTGCTGCGTCTGATCTGATAGCCTGATGAGTGATGACTGATGTTGTACCCAGCTAGTACAGGCCAGCGAGGCGCTGCTGCTTCAGAACTCAGAATAGCAGCGGGATGCTGCTATGAGAGATCGAAAGCGCATCATGGCTACTCCTAGGTCCTGGCCCCGCGATCCCGTCAGGGGCGCGTGCACTGCCTGCCTCCTCTGCTGCTCCGCCTGCCGGCTGTCGCTGGCATGGCAGCGCGCCAGCGCCAGCTTGCTCTTCTAGCAAACGTCAACCTGATCCCGCTCCTTCGCTCCTCCTCCACGCAAACAAACCATCGCAGGCCAGGCCAGGCCGCTCCGTCTCCAGTCGCTGACAAGACATGCCCGCCGCCTCGATCCCTCCGCCTCCTCCGCATCCGTGTCGGTGTCGCTCACCCGCGCGGCGCCCCTCGCCGGCGGACAGCCACCCGCCCTCTCACCGTCTCCGCTCCGCCCCGCCCCACGTGTTCTGTGCTCTGCCCAACTGCCCTGGGTCAGCAGAGCAGACCCGTCGGGCTCGGGGCCCCATCGGTTTCTGGGCGGGGGGCACAAGTGTAAAACAGAAGCAAGGTCGCCGGCTGCCGAGACGGCGGCTGGAAGTTACGCTCCTGCCCTCCCCCGCCCGGGCCGCCCTTGTCGCCTTCCGCCGGGGCACCAAGGTAAAACCATCGCGCCGCGCTCGCGCGGGAAATCCGGAGGGGCGGGTGGTACTTGTGTAGGCCTGGGCAGTAGTATCACCCAGCTCTCTGTTTCCTCTCGACACTGCTCTGCCTCTGCCCCCTTTCCCCCTTCTCCCCCGCGGGCGCGGGCGAGCCTGTGGCCGCCTGCGGGGCTAGGGGTTTCGTGCTCGTCTCGCGCAGCTTCGGGGACGCCGCTCGCCCGCTCGGAAGCTGCCGCGTCGGCGTCGTCGTCGTCCGAGATCGATCCCAGCGCGCCCCCGCGCCGCGCCGCGCCGCGCCTTCGTCATCTCCGGCCCGCTCGGCTCGATCGTGCTGTCCCCGGACGCTATCGATTTGAAGGTGCGCGCATCCATCGCTCCTCATTCGCCCTAGCACGTGTAGTTGTGGCCTCATGATCGAATACTGGTGTATTATTATGCTTGCATTTTTCGGGGGTTCTGCAGTTAAAGTTGCTGTGCGTTTAGTGGTTTGGGTTGCGTAGATCGGAATGTGCTGCATGCCTGTATCGATGTTTCCCCTCCCTGCCCACCTTGTTCTGGGGTATTTTCCCCCTGTTTTGTTTGATGCGAAAATGGCCGGTGTGGTGGGTTGGGGTATTGGTTTCTCAGTGTTGTTTGATACGAAAACGGTTTGGTGGGTTGGGGTATTGGATTATTGGTACATTTTTAGGGTGTGGAGCGAGGCCTCCAAACTTGATAGAATGCTGGAGCGCTCAGATTTTGCTGCTCAAATTGAATTTTTTGGTTTGTGGGGTGTTGTGTTTCGGATACTGGCGAATGAATGTGAACAAAAAAATGTGATAAAGTTTTGAGTAGCCTGTCACTGACAAAGTAGTTCAATATTCTGAGAGCACATTTCGGCCATTAACAGTTTTGGTTTGGAAAGTATGTCTAAATAAACAGCTCTCATGTTGGTTTGGTATATGCTCTCTAGTCAATTTCGTGGTGCTCATAAGAGAGCTGTACTGCATCTAGTAAGAAGTCCACATCTTTGAATTGTAGGAGTTACAGTAATTGCCTGTCAAAATCAGACCAGGGTGCATTGTGGGCACAAGCATAGTATCCAGTGATAATTTAGCTGACTGGGTAAGTTGAGTGTCTGTTTTACCAACAGATGAGTTGTCGTAATCTTGTACGTGTCAATTTACACAAGGAAACTTTGGAGAATTGATGTTGAAATGTCACCTTTTGCGGACCTGCTTTTGAGCTAGCTTCATTAGCTGACAGAAGAATAAACGCGAAGTTAGTGTTATAGCATGGATCGTTATAAAGTCTAGCTGGAAACTTTGATGACTCTAGGCTATTTCTATGTACGGTGATTTTAGGTGCTCACTATTATCTCTTAAATTAAATGAAACAATATCTCAGGGGTTGATATGTTAATCATGTAGTTGAAGACAAAGTTCAGGTAGGCGCTAGGCGAAATCTAGGTGACAACCCACAGCCTAGAGCCTAGGCGGGCCTAGGCGAGCCTAGGCGTTTCTAGGTGTTTTGCTAGGCGATGGCTAATACATGTATATATATACATTTTTTGAGCAGAATACATGTATATATACTTAAAAGAAAAGAAAAAAAAAAGATAGATTTATTCCCATGCTCATGAAATGGGGAGAAAGAGAAAAAGGCCTATTTATTTTACCTTCCGTAGGTTCCCACCACACCAACCCTTATCCTCTTTTTTATTGCCGTATCCTGTTTCTCTCCCTCTAAAGCCGCCCTCTTGACTCCCCTGCGGTATCTCTCGTCCGCGCCCCACCAGCTGTCCGTTAGGTTACTCCTTTTTTTCCGGCCGCCGCCCCCGCCCGAGGTTACTAGTGACACTTCTAAAAATGTGTTCTCCCCAACGGATACCTTGCCACATTTTATTTGTTTCCATCATTCTGTGGTGTCCCTCCTCCTCCCGCGGTCGGCGCTCTAACCTCGCCCCCCTTATCCTGCACGTGGGGCACCGGGATGCCGCCAAGGTCATTCCAAGGCGCCGCAACACCCCTCCACCTATGCCTAGGGGTCCGCCTACCCCTAGAGGCGAGGCGGACGCCTCCGACCGATGGTGCTGAAAAACAAAAGCAAGGTAGGCGTGGCTGCTGAACTTTGAGTTGAACATATGAAATTTTATAACTACTGGTTTTCTATTACACTGTTTCATACTAGTTTCCAGTTTTACTTTTATCAAGTTCGTGAATCTTGGACTTCTGAAAATAGACTGTATATGTAGCTTATGCACTCAGAACAGGTGAATACTTGCTTCCTTGGTGTTTGTTTTATTCCCATTCTTGGCCTGTGGTGCTAGTGCTACATTTAATTACCGATTTAATATTATGAATTTTACCTTCTGTAGGTTCTTAGAATTAGCTCCATGTGTTTTTTTATTGCCGTATCCTGGACCTTTTAAAGTGTCCCTCTTGGAGTGCTGAAGGTATCTTAAAATATATTACCACCAGCTGTCCCTTTAGGTTACTAGTGACACTTCTAAAAATGTGTTCTCATGAACTGATATTTTGACATTTTATTTGTTTATGTCATTCTGTGGTGCTCATAAATCAAAGTTATCCTGGTCGAGATTGTTTTGCATCAATACACCTATGTAAAGGTAGTGTTTGAGTGACCGATGGTGCTGAAAAACAAAAGCAAGGTAGCTGGCTGCTGAGACGGTGGTCTGGAGTGACCCCACCCCCCCCCCCACAAGCTTGGGGTGGCAGGCCGTGTTCCTTGTCGCCTTGCACCTGGGCAGGAAGGTAAAACCATCATGCTGCTCTCACCCAGGAGATCTGGAGGGGGCAGGTGGTGCTTGTGTAGGAGCAGTATCATCACCCAGCTCTCTGTTTCGACTTGACACTGCTCTCTACCTCTGCCCCCTCCCCCCTCTCACTTTTCCCCAATCCCCCCTTTATTGCTAAATTAAATAAACAAACCTCACAAATAATGAATGCAGAAGGGAGGGAAAAAGATAACTCGCGTCGGTAAGTAATGGTGCTCGAATTGCCTGGGACTTTCTTCCCTATGGGACTGCCAGATGAGTCAGCTGATGCCCTATATTGAGGTTTTACTGTTTTTCTGTCTGCCAAAATGTTTGGATCAATTACCTTTCATTATGTTTGTCATAGGAGTATCGCATATCTGTATTTTTATATGATTTTTGAGAGTGAAGTCAGCTAGTGATACATCAACATTTGAAATTCATAGGTATGAATATGATGAATATTATTATACTAATTTAAATTGTGTGATGTGTATTCTATTCAACTAATTTTAAATTTGAGTGAGGAAAAAGGCCTGATAAGTTATGAAGAACTGCATTGGTGGTCTACCTTCCAAAATGTAGATGAGATGTGTATGTGTCCTAGGACATTGATTGCTACTTAGGTTCAAGGTTGAAAGGACCAACTTGAATGAACTTAGCAGTGGCCCAGTATGCGCAGGCTTTTATTTGGGCCCATTTCCTTAAAGAATTTTGGTACTCATCTACTGTAGGAAAATTTATTTTTGGCAGCGAGCTGCCTGGTGCTTGTGTCTATAGTGGGCCCCAATTCAGCTCTGAGCTCTTGTGATTTGTGAATCATTTGTGATTTACAGATGGTTTCTTGTTTGCTCACATTGATCATGTCTGCTGACCGCATATAACATGTAATGGCTGCAAATATCATCATTGTTTGTGTTTATCAACTGTAAGGATTGCTGCAGTCTTTCGCCAAAACACTTGGTCAGTAACAAGACAATGGTTCTTGTTTGCAGGGTGAGGCCATGGGGAGTGGAGCGGACGCGGGTGATGGTAGGGAATGGCAGGTTCAGATCCCGGAGGGATTCCTTGTACATACTGCTCTCTACTTGATCTTGGAGAAGATAACCTGATGGACTCCCTCAGATCAAGCCCCAGCGCAGCGACCCCTCGCAAGAGGAGTTATTCGTCTGCACGTGCCCATCAACTACTCCTACTATTCTCCACACTAACACTGATGAGCTCATCCGGGTGGTTCTCCATCAAGTTGAGGTCTAGTGATAGCTAACTATATATAGAACCCTGCTCTACTACCACCCTTAGTTTCTCCTCATTTCTGCAAGCTTGACAGCGTGGTTTTTATTTTGTTCTGCTCAATCTCTATGGTGAGCTATTGCCCCATGTTTGTGCTGCTTGCTCAAGATGGACCTCCAAATCGTTGTGCCATATGTTTCTGGCGTGAGTGTATCGTAGACTGGAGAATGGGGGTTGTGCCTTGCTACTGAGAACTCACGCCCAGTAGACCAACTACTAGAGTGGATATTGGTGGACTGAAACCGAATGCTTATATTGCTAGATTTGTGATGTAATATAATCCTGATCCTGAACCATCGCGTTACTCGTGCTATGCTATACAATTCTGCTGTGGTTATCTATAAACTTTTAAATTTAATTTAAAAGGGTAAAGGCTCAATTTCCGCCACACGATCTCAGGTACTAGCGATGTGCCTTTTGCTACAGGACAATGAATGCATGCCAGCAGCACAGTGTGTTGATACGGACGTTGCCGATAAAACAAGCCCGAGATTACGATGTCTTGACTTGACCTCCAGTGCCCTGTTCGTTTCGCCGGAGGGCCAGCTTGAGTGCGTGACTCATGTCCCACCGGATCCGGATCGACCCCAACGTGACGATTTACATGGACACACAAGAGTTGAGTTGAGTTGGTTCAGAGTTCAGAGAGCCCACAGCCACCCCATGTCCGGCGCCCTCATCCTGTTTTTTGCCCGCATTCCGTCAGCCCAACTGAAAAGCACCTCTCCACCACGCTCCTGCTCCTGCCTCTCGTAGTAGTCTAGTCTCGTTAGTCGTCACTCCTGCCGGCTGCGGGCACTGGCCTTCGTATCGTAGCAACTAGCAACTGCCGATACGATACGCCCGAGACCGCGCGGGCGGAGCCAGCGAGAGGGAGGAGGAAGGCGATGAGGTCGCAGCTCAACGCGTCCGTCTCGCCGTCGCTGCCGCGGCCGCCGCCGTCCTCGCTCCGGCGAGCTCTCCCTCCGCCACGCCCCGCGCCCTCAGGTACGTCCGCCGCGCGCACCACTGCCGACAGCCCACCGCCCACCGCACGTCGCCTGCTTCGATACGCTGTAGTACTAAGTTTCTGCTCCGCAGCGCGACGGAGCCCGACTGAACACATCGCTCTCCCTGATAATTCCAGGTTCCACGCGTTCCCGTGGCGGCTCCGCGCTCCTCGTCACCACGGCCGCGGTGCTGGAGCTCGCTGCGCTACCAATTTGCCCGCCCCCGGTAGCCAAGGTACGGTGAATCGGTTGCTCTGTCACGGTCTCGTTTTGTCAGCTCACCTCGTCTGCTCTATGTTGTTTGAGCTTTGTCTTATTTATTAATCAGGAGTTGGAGTGCTCGCCTCAGAGAGGAGGCCCGATGATGGCGACACTACTGTGAAAAATGCAGAGGCGCCTACCACTTCATCGGCCACTGCAAATTCATCCTTGCGCTTTCCCACACAGGTGACCTTTCTTCGCTTCTGTTGTGAGCCAACTACTATGCATTGAAATAGGTGCGACTGGCTGGCTGCCATGTGATCTCAAGGAATCGTATATAAACGGATCGTACAAGGCACATGGCAGCATGGCTCGAGATGCATGCCATGTTTTCTATGACAATGTTTGCCAACTAGAGCCTTTTGTCAGAGTACGTAAGTGGTGCTTCATGTGCCGTGAGGATACCTGCTTCTGATTTCTGAGCTGCATAGATGGGAAAAACGAATCACTGCATTTTAAATCCTGTGGAACGTTCTCTACCAAACTGGTCAGTGGTCACCAAATAACTGCAGTCCATCTATGCCTTTTGCGGTGATGGTTTGATTGTGGTCAACCCTCTGAATGTGTTTCCATTGGACACGTATTATACTATGCTTCGGACTGGATGTTATACTTAGTGTCATCGTGTGAGAGGATACTAAGGGATACTCACTCATATGCAGGCCCTCTACATTTAATTTCCATTTAATTCCCATTATGTTTGCTTCATGTTTTTCTTCTGTTCCATTTTCCCAGGGAAACCGCAACATGGCTGGCATTGTAAGCATAGCACTGTGCTTTCTACACAGAATTGTTTCTGGTCGGATGCAGCTGATGAATTTGTTCTCATCGATGTCAAATGGCATTACCAGTTTGCCATTTGCTTGCATATCTGATCCTGCCGGAAAACCCATGCCTCTTAAGCTAGATTTGACTCTTCCACCACTGCCTAATTTTGGATGGAGTTTTTCGCGTTGGTATTACCTGTTCAATTCTCAGCTTGATCGAACATTGCCTTGTAAGTGTGATTCTGTGATGTTTCATGCTTCTTTTGTCAATGAGCTGTCACTTCTTTTCACATTACAGAAATGTTTCAACTCCTTAGTAACACCTAATAACTGAGCTTTATGAAAATTTATTCAATTCACATTTTATCCTGATTTATATTTACAGGTCTATAGTTACCTTGCTCATCACATGCTTTTCATTTGTCATTGTTGGAGGATTTCTGTTTCATAAGTTCAGGTTTGTTAGTTATTCTTTAACTATGCATGCATTTTCTTCTTCCCTGCTTTATCAGAGGACACACTATTGTCTTGCCAGTTAATTTTAATGTGAAAATGATGAAGCACCTTGGTTTATAATTCAGGAAACAACAAGGCCAACAACAATCCCTAGAGGACTGCTTTTGGGAAGCTTGGGCATGTCTATGTTCATCATCTACTCATCTAAGGGTAAGTAGGGACTAGGGACAGTTCTGCCAGTTTCTGTAAGGCTTGTTTCCCAGCTGTTTTCCTATCCATTTCTTTAAATTCTTTTCCTTTAATGATCCTTTTCTAATCTGTTGTTTTGCTTGTTTGAACAGCAAAAGACACGTATTGAGCGTGTCATCGGGTTCATTCTTGCTATCTGGGGTATATTATTCTATTCTCGTTTATTAAGTGCAATGACAGAACAATTTAGAGTGAGTTATTTTAAAGTTATCTGAAACTGAGATTAATTTTTTTCTATGTTGACGCTTTTTTTTTTGACATGTACTCATCTGGTTGTCCACAGAACCAGATGCATAAAGTAAGGGAAGGGGCACAGGTGCAGGTTATTGAGGATGATCATATCATTGTTTGTGGAGTCAATAGTCATCTGACGTCCATATTGATCCAATTGGATAAGTACCATGAATCATCAATTCGCTTAGGTTTAGCTACAGCAAGGTAATGGAGGATAGCGTGCCATTATGGTTGGTTTAATTCACCTTTTTACTTTTAACGATCGATATAAGATCTATGTATACTATCTAGTCATCTAGTGCAGCTGATTGTTTTCTTATGAACAATGTCAAGGAAGCAGAAAATCCTCCTTCTCTCGGATCTTCCAAGGAAGCAGATTGATAAGCTTGCAGATAGCGTGGCCAAAGATTTAAACCATATTGATGTATTCACCAAGAGGTAAAGGGATTTACTAGTCATAGTGTTTCTTGACTTAATAGG
Organism: Chrysopogon serrulatus; assembly: GCA_015844335.1. Classification (NCBI taxonomy): domain Eukaryota; kingdom Viridiplantae; phylum Streptophyta; class Magnoliopsida; order Poales; family Poaceae; genus Chrysopogon; species Chrysopogon serrulatus. Next base: position 60,109 of record JADLZL010005534.1, on the reverse strand, counting down.
TGGCAAGTTTATTTAATCTGTCTACCTTTATCCCAATTTCACTTTTGTGGAGAACACAAGCATATCCCATGAACACAAATATTTGCTTTGATCTTTGAATACTGAAAACTGGTTGTGGCTTCTCATTTTAACTTGCAGTTGTAGTCTTAGTGTGTCAAAATCATTTGAGAGAGCAGCAGCACACAAAGCGAAGTCTATAATTATCTTGCCATCAAAGAACGAAAGGTAAGTATGTATCATGAACCTTTGACTTTGCTCATGTTAGAATGTTTTTTGATGAATAACTACCGAGTTCCTCACAGCCTCAGGCTAGCATGTATTGCATGATGTTTCCTGTACCAAGTCATTTGAGAAAGGGGCAGCTTGTCCAATTTCTCATAAAGTTCCTTTATATTGGTGAATCAAGATTTTGCTGTCAACTAGCAAGACCAGCAGGTCATCTGGTTCGTGTGAAATATGGTGTATATTCATTTGATTAAACATAGGATGACAGTAACTGTTTACTTGAATTTTTGAATGAATGGCTTGACAGCTCGTTTCTAATTGCTAAATATAGTGAGATAAGTTCTTTACATTTTGCAAACTTTAGCACCACCTATCCATGATTGCATTATGTTCTGTATTGCCGGCTACAAACCTGGTTTGATTGTGATATTTATGTTTCTATCTACCCCCATGAACCTGATCAGATACGAAGTGGATACAGATGCATTTGTCTCTCTATTGGCTCTGCAACCCTGTAACCAAATCGCGCCTATCCCTATCATTGTTGAGGTATATGCATGTAGACAATCTATACTATGGATTTTATCAACATTTAAGCCTTTCTGCTTACATTTTATATCAATGTAGGCTTCTAACTCAACCACATGTGAACTTCTGAAATCAATCACTGGCTTAAATGTGCAACCTGTGGAGATGGTTGCTTCTAAGTTGTTTGTGCAGTGCTCTAGGCAAAAGGGCCTTCTGAAAATCTACAAGCACTTGCTTAATCAGCGCAGTAATTTTCTTATCTTACTGTCATATGTCTATGGATAACTACTTTTATATTAGTGCATTTCCAAGTCAAACTGTGTTACCCAGGTCCATCATGCTTCACTTGTTTTTGCTATCCTTCTTTCAACCAGTGGCTTAGCACATAATTTCTAGTGCAATCACCTAAAGACCATGATACTCATACATAGAAGCTGAATGTACTGCCATGCATTATATTGCACTGTCTTGCTCTTGCCATATATATATTTTTTTTTCAGAAATCTTTGTGTTCTCAGTTTTGTTAAACTTAAACATGACCTAGTTTATCATTCTTCAGAACTTCTGAATCAGTATTCACTTACAGAATATAGTAAGTATACCTGTCACAACCTTGCTCTTGCTGGGGGGGCAGGGAGAGAGGGAGGAGACACAGGGAGAGGGATGGAGGTGGAAGGGAGAGCAACTGCTCAATTCTTGCTTAGTCTGCATGCCCCCCCTGGCTGCGCCCAGGGTGAGGCCGCGGCTGGCCAGGGCCCAGTGTTGGGCTTCGCTTGACCCGACGCTGCGGCCCATATTTAGTTCCGTGACAATACCATAAAATGTATTTGCTGTGCGTGCAAATTATTCCAATATTGCTATGTTTCTGTAATTTTGTCATTCTACTTTTTTGCTTTGCTGGCGCTGTTTAATTTATTCAGCAGCATTGTGATTATTTAGGTTCTATAGGTAGTTATGCTACATGGTATGTTACATTTGTTGTTTTATCCTGCAGAAAATGTTTTCAACCTTTTCAGCCGGCCTGAATTAGGGGGCATGAAGTATATGGATGTCAGACGTAAAATCCATGATGTATGTTCTTCCCAAACCATCAATTCAACCCTGCTGTATTCTTCCGTCTTATGCTATTACATTTCCCATTTATGTTCATGGTCAGGCAGTCGTTTGCGGTATCTTCCGGTCTGGAAAAATTTATTTTCACCCAAGCGAGGAAGAAATCCTGAAAGAAACAGACAAAGTAAGTATCTTTCTGGATGCTGGTTATTGATTGAAGTCAGCTAGTAGAAAATTATTTCCCTTGACATAGGAATTCATGATGACAGTGTAATTGTTCAGAGCTTGAAGCCCTTGTCTAGTTATCCTGAATGGCTGAATCATCCATAAGTGAGCTAATGAAACAATGTCATGGGCCTAAAGCAGCAGCTGGTCCAGCTGACAGCTGTTAATATCCAACCAAGGGGATATTATATCCAGCTGGCCCATCTTAGTGAGCCAAGGGTCTGTCTGGGAGTAGGCTTTGCCACTCCTTTGTACTTTTTCTTTCTTATTGAAATGATACACAACTTTCCTGTGCCGTTTGAAAAAATAACATCAGTTATGAGCAGATGCCTGTCATGGGCCTAAATATGGGCTGCTGTAATGGGCCAAGCTGGCTGAGCGAGGCCCAATGACGCGCCCCTGGCCAGCCGCGGCCTCACCCTGGGTGCAGCCAGGGGCGCCTGAGGGGTGGGGGCGCAACAGGCCCCCGGGGTCCCTCACACCTGGATTTGGATAAGTTTGGAATAAATAGAAATATAGTTTGTTTAGGGAGTAAGTTTGGTTTTGTTAGGAAATGAGAGTCCTCTTCTAGTTTGCTTGGGAGTTAGGAGTCCAGTCCCTTAGGGACTAAGAATAAGGATCATGTAACCGTTTGAATCTTTAAGCAAGAATTGAGTAGTTGCTCTTCCCTTTATCCCTCTCCCTGCGCCTCCTCCTCTCTCTCTCTCTCTCTCTGCGCCCGCGCCATCTACAGTAGCTGCACCCCCTCCTCTAGCGAAGTCATCACAATGCCTGACACAGAATGTTGACTTAATGCATGCTTGATTTTCTTTCTTTCTTTTTTCGCTTCACAGTTGCTTCTTATTGCCCCTATTCATGGGATGAGAAGACCAAAATATAGAGTGTTAAGTGTACCAAAAGAAACACAAACATCGAGTCATTACTCAGAATCAAGAGAGGATCAAGGATCATTTAATACAGCTACTACTATGGATAATGAAACACGGCTAAAGAACATTGTAAAGCGCCCCTCGAAATCTCTTTCTAAGGTAAAGTTTGATATAATGATGTATCTTGTATCTATGGTAATTCATCGCTTTCCAAATTATGAGGTTTATGTGTGGTTAATTTTATGCAGAGCAGTGATTATATGCTGGGACCAAAGGAATCTGTGCTTATTGTTGGCTGGCGACCAAAAGTTACTGAAATGATACGGGAGTATGATAATTATCTTGGACCTGGTAGTACAGTGGTATGTATAGGCACAGTGACAAAAATAAACAAATCGTGCTACTCACATTTTAATCATGGTTCAACGGTTATACCTGTATACTCCTATACAAAAGTTAGGGTTTAATTTTACTAACAAATTTAGTTAAATATGCAGGAAATCTTGTCAGAAACCCCTATTAAAGAGAGGAGCAGCATCATCAACCCCCTTTTGCAGAGCCAGCTTAAAAATGTTGAAGTTACTCATCGGGTATCTCTCAGTCTCTAAGTTTGTTAGTGTGCATGGACAGAAAAAAAAGTTACTCTCTCAATTTTATCTCAAAACATACTGATACAGGTGGGGTGTCCTTTGAACTATGATACTCTGAAGGAAACGATAATTAACTTACGGAAATCTGCCCCTGATAAAAAGGTTCCGCTTTCAATAGTTGTAATATCTGACAGAGACTGGTTTGTTGGAGGTACCAGTAAGAGAACTATGATGTTTATCTATCATCATCATTGCTATTGTTGTTTTTTGTTATCATTATGATAATTATTATAAGCGAATTTTTATTTGTGACTCTGGTTCCAGCAGATGCTGCACAGGCTGATAAACAGTTGGCATATACCCTTCTTCTTGCTGAAAACATTTGCCAGAAACATGGTGTTATGGTTAGCTCTGCCCACCAATACTTAATTGATACTCCCTCCGTCCCTTTTTAACTGTCGCTTGCGCTTCCCGAGAAACAACTGCCGGCAATTTTAATAAATAGTAAATATCATCGATTAGTATCATAATTAGTATCATCGGAAAGATCTTTGAATCTAGTTTTTTAACAAATTTATTTAGAGATATAAATATTGTACGTATTTTCTACAAATCAAGTCAAACTTGTGGCACGAACACTCAAAGCGACAATTAAATATGGACGGAGGGAGTAATGTTTATAATGCAATAAGTGAACCTGCATGTTTGCATCAAAGAATCTATTAGTCTCAAATGTGACCCAGAATGTACAAATGATTGTTTAGTGAGATACAATTGGTTTCATGATGCTACTTTATTCATTGTTCTCCCTTGATAACGGTTGTGTTCTTGAGTTATACATGTAAACACTTGAGTCGCTTTCAGCACATGGCCGCAGGCATGTGTCATGGCGCTCGGTAGCACGCCTAGGGCAACTGGCATTTGGGATGTTTCTTGGCCTTCGTGCGAAAGTTTCTTCTTAATGCAATGCTGCAGGGGCGGTCTTTCCCATGCGGGTTGAGTTTTTTTTATAACGGGACTTAAATTGGATCCTGATGTGGTTCTATTAGTCATTATCCAGTGTTTTTATAATATAAATATTCCTTCTCTAAAATCCAAAAGGACACCTATTTGTTTGTGTTATCTGATTTTTCACTTGAAATGCCTTTTAGGTTGAGAATCTTGTATCAGAAATTGTTGACATGGGACTGGGAAAACAAGTAAGAATTTCCTAATATATTAAATTGCTCAAGTCATGGAAACTATTTAATTTGGGAAAAAAATTCTTGACTTCTGCATTTTATATAGATATCTAAAATAAGACCGTCCCTTTCATTTATTGGAGCAGAGGAAATAATGAGCCGTGTGACAGCACAAGGTTGGTTGTCTGTTTTGTTTTCGTTTCCTTTAAAGTTCTTTTTCTAATGCCAACAATGAAATGTAGTTGCGGAAAGTAGTGAGCTGAATGAAGTATGGAAGGATATCCTGAACGCTGAAGGCGATGAAATCTATATTAAGGTACTATTGCCATAGCTGCTGTTCCCAGCACATTATAGGCTGCCTGTGGTCTTTAAAGCATTTACCCTGCTGCGTTTATTTCATTTTAGGAAATTGGGCTGTACATGAAGGAAGGAGAGAAGATATCATTCTCGGAGCTTTCTGAAAGAGCAGTTTTACGTCGTGAAGTTGCGATTGGTTATGTCAAGGACGGCAAGCAGGTAAGTTGTTTTCTTTGTTATTTGTTGTTAGTTTATGTGGAAATGATGTTCAAAGTATATAAGGTCTTGTTAAGATCATCTTTTTTGTTCAGATGCCATTATCTATCCACCTGATTTGCTTAGACATGAGCTTCTTTGTCATTTTGAATGTCAGCGGCTATAATCTGTTAGGTGCTAATAACTAATATTTATTTATCCCATGGCAGCATATTAATCCTATCAACAAGTCGGAGCCACTGTTTCTTGAAATGACTGATTCACTCATTGTGATATCGGAGTTTGAAGGTGAACAGCCAATTATGATGGACAGAGAAACTTGAAGATTCTTTTCAGCTTGCATCTCTTCACATAAACTTTATCAGCTGTTGCTACTACGAAGAGATAGCATATAACCTATTTATATTCATACAAAGGGAAAGCAAAATATAGTTTAAAGGCCACAAGTTAAGTTTTGTTCCTTCCATAGCTATAGAACTTTTTTTGGTGCAAATATTTTACTGCACAGTTCAACGGCCAACTGCAGAATCTTTTTTATTTATTTGTAAACATAGTGAATAGCACGGTCAACTTGTATGTATGGTACAGATGTCTGAATAAAGAAATGATAAAGGAAAGTTGATTTGAGTGTGCCTTATTGTTTCCTCCTGACTATGAATACAATTTTTCATTTTAAATCCTGGAGCTAGACAAAATCAGCTAGGTAGGACCTTGCTGTTTTCTTTTGAGATAAATTCCTCTAGCATTTGACATAGAAAAGTCTGTTTTACCCTTATCTTCGTTCACCAAACCTTTCAACGTCTTCAGCCTTTTGTGATCTATCTTTGGCAGAGCAACTAAGAGGTCTGTTAAACATTCTTGTTCCCTTGCTTGTCCATTTGTTTTATCTACAGGCTGTATCTGACTTAGATCTCCACATATATCATTCAGGCATAACAAAGGATGGGAGTGATGAAATTTCAGGTCTGAGAACTGCTCAGAACCTTACACTGGGGGCATATGAAAACTTATTTGTATACCACAGGAAACCCGGTTCTTGTTACCATTCATGAGGTCCTCCTCAATTCAGGCGACTGGAAGAACAAAATTGCTCATCGCCGGCATGTCAGCACTCAGCAGATTGCTGCAGCAAAGCAATCACAGCATTGGACCTTTGGTCCAAGAATTGCTGCTTATATTGACGCAGACGATCGACAGAAAGCTATTCAGGCTGCTCTTTCTGAGCCATGATCAGAAGAATGGCACAGAGTCAGATGCTAGATGTCTGGATGAGGAACATGGAACTCCCATTGGGAAATAATGCCCTTGGAGTGAAGCTCGGTGGCCATAGACATTCTCATAATGGAGAGCCAGATTCCTTTCGTTGCTGTCAGGATCTCGTTCGACATTTCTTTATATAATTAATGCATGTTGAAGAAGTATCACCCAGCTGGAATGTACACCTTTTCTTTATATGAAAAGGAAGGGGAAATTTAGAAGGCTGGAATGCGCACATCTGGAGCCACTGCCAAATCCACTAGCATCTGTCCTGGATCCTACAAAGAAGGTCGAGACTGATGGTATCAGTATCAGAACAAAGGTAAGCTCTGCAAACCGGAACTCTCCTGAAGAGACAGTTGAAGCAGGTTCTCTCTTCTCAGTAGGCTGATGTAATTAACGATGTTGAATATGGTCTTGTACAAGCAGGCAAGAGCCAGCAGGTCATCTCTTTTACTAGTTTTGTACAGGTACATGATGTTTTGGTGATGACCAAAGGTCGCAGGAATATACATACCATTATTTTCTGCTGTAAGCTACGCATCGTAGCCAACCGTAGTTGTCTTGCGCTGCTCAAAGTTTGATCTGCGTGTTCCTCAAAAAAAAAAAAAAAAAAAAAAAGAGTTTGATCTGCGTGATAACTGATCACCATTCGTGTGTTTCGAGACAAGAAGAGAACCTGCTGGTGTGCTGTGCTTCGTTTTGCAGGCTGGTAACGCAGAAACTACTCCATTGTTTGTTTGGAAGAGAGAGAGAAAAAAGATTGGTGGAGCCAAAACAGATTAGGGAGGGAATCTTAAAACAGAATAGAGTTCATCATCAGAATTTAACATGCGAACCATCCCCACAATCAGCAGCAAGTGCATCAGGAAAGCAAAGTATGAACACGCCAGAGTGAAATCAGCAAGACAAACCTCGCAGCATCCGCGGATCCGCCTAGCAAATTCGTTTACGTAAACTCTCTCAACGATTACAGCAAGACAAACCTCGCAGCATCCGCGGATCCGCCTAGTAAATTCGTTTACGTAAACTCTCTCAACGATTACAAATACGCCTTCACAGTTAGTTAGCGGGCTTCATTGTTCCCGAACTGTACGCCTTGAGACCGGAGGAAGACGCCTTCTCTTCTCTCTCCACAGAGACACGCAGAGGAATCATCTATCTGGCCAGGCCTTCCCTCTCCGCTTGCTCCCCTCCCTACACTCTCGGAAGCAGCGCCGCCGCCGCAGCCGCAGCGGCGAGGAGCGAGCCATGGCGGCGCACGCGACGCTCCCCTTCTCCTGCTCCTCCACGCTGCAAACCCCTGACGCGGACCCTCTCCCCGCGCGGGACCCACCATCTCCGCCGCGGCTCCCTCCGCCTCCCCTCCCTCGCCGCGCTCCCGAGGTTCGCCCGCCCCTGCCGCCGCCACGTCTCGGCGTCCGCCGCGGCGGCGGCGGGCCCCAACGGCGCCTCCGCCGAGGGGGGGAGTACGACTACGACCTCTTCACCATCGGCGCCGGGAGCGGCGGCGTCCGCGCGTCGCGCTTCGCCTCCACGCTCTACGGCGCGCGCGTCGCCATCTGCGAGATGCCCTTCGCCACAATCGCCTCCGACGAGCTCGGCGGCCTCGGCGGCACGTAAGTGGATGCCTCTCCTGTTCATGTGTTGTATTGTATTGTACTCCGTGCATTTTTGCTTTGCCTGATCATGCCTTTGAGTTTGCCTCGGTTTTTCATCTGCCATTCGCACGGTTGGGCTAAACTTCTCATGCATTGAGCCAGTGGTTCTAAACTGGAGGGTGATTGCCTAGTAGGGTAGTAAATTGCTGCCTTACTATCATTCAGTTACACAAAAATTTTAGTAGTGTTGCGGGATGTTTTTATTGGTACTACACCACTGTAGTACAACCATGTGCGTTAATAGTTTGTTTGAATGGGTATTTGGACTGAGAATACTAAATGCAATCGCACATCGAAGTGGTATAATATTATTTTTATGGATTTGCCCTCTTGTGTTGCAGATGTTGGCCTGATGTTATATCAGTGTTTGAGCTACATGATTTTCACTTGCACAATTTGTTGTCATTCCAACTTTTGTCCATTGGCAAATATACGCTCATCAAACTCTGATTCTAACTAGAGTGTTAATTGAAGTGTGCAACTTTTGGTAAATGCTTGAAGTTTTGCTGTTTCTACTAGAGTGTTAAATGATGATTTTGATTGGATGTTGCTTGTGCCACTGCAATGTAGCCTGTTTCAGCATTGCTCCAGTATTTGCAGTTTAATAATTTTGGACAGAACTGGACCACGCATTTGATGACCCTCTGCTTATTACTACTGAGGATATGCAAAATGCTTGTGCAATGGAGTCAAAATGAATGTGGAAGTGTAGTTGCAGAATTTACCACGTGACTGCAACATTCCTTTTTCTGTCTAATATCTAATCTGTCTATTCTTGGTTATGTTGTTAACCCTTTATAGGGTAAGACATTTTTCTATGAATGTCCTTTAGCCTGTCTATTCTATGTTTGCGATTGATTTATATTCCAAACTAAATTTCATGAAATATGCTTAGTACTTAGCAGTCAGTTTTATGTTTAGCATTGTGATATGCTTTATTTGTTGATAATTGATTTATAGCACGATACCTTTTTTTCACATCACAGATGCGTGCTTCGTGGATGTGTTCCAAAGAAATTGCTGGTGTATGGATCCAAGTACTCTCATGAGTTTGAAGAGTCTCGTGGCTTTGGATGGACATATGAGACTGATCCGAAGCATGATTGGAACACTCTCATAGCCAATAAAAATACAGAGCTGCAGCGCCTAGTTGGCATTTACAGGAATATTTTAAACAATGCAGGAGTCACTTTGATTGAAGGCCGTGGAAAGGTTGGGTGATGTTTGTATATCAGGTTATATTTTGGATAAGACTGCCTCTGAAATAAATACTGCATAAAAAGCTGTGTTTGCTTATGTATTCTTTTTCTTTCTTGGTACAGATAGTTGATCCCCATACTGTCAGTGTGAATGGTAAGCTCTACACTGCTAAGCACATACTAGTTGGTGTTGGTGGCCGACCATCGATGCCAGATATCCCTGGTATAGAGCATGTTATAGATTCGGATGCCGCGCTGGATTTGCCTTCAAAACCTGAGAAAATTGCAATAGTGGGAGGTGGGTATATTGCTTTGGAGTTTGCTGGCATTTTCAATGGCTTAAAAAGTGAAGTCCATGTGTTTATTCGGCAGAAGAAAGTTTTAAGAGGATTTGATGAAGAGGTGAGTATATATTTAGAAGAGCAAATATAGTGTTGGTAACAGATAAAATTTGTTGCTTCTTTGTTTATTTTTTGTCCTTCTGTTTTGGATGTACAGGTTAGAGATTTCGTCGCTGAACAAATGTCATTAAGGGGCATCACATTTCATACAGAAGAGACCCCTCAAGCTATAACTAAATCAAATGATGGTCTGTTATCTCTGAAGACCAATAAAGAAACTTTTGTGGGTTCTCACATGTAATGTTTGCAACAGGTCGCAGACCAAATACAAAGGTAGTAATACATAGCACTTGCAGTTCTTGAGATTTGGCACATATATTGATTGATTCATTCTAATTCCTAACATAGTTTCAATCCTTGTAGAACCTTGGACTGGAAGAGGTGGGAGTCGAAATGGATAAGAGTGGTGCGATAGTGGTAGGTTATTACAATAACTGGTGCCAAGTTTATCTCATTTTGTTTGTCTCTCTGTAATCTTTGGAGCTTTTGCAACAATTTCGTGCTAGGTTGATGAGTATTCTCGTACCTCAGTTGGTTCCATTTGGGCTGTGGGAGATGTTACCAATAGAGTCAACCTGACACCAGTTGCACTGATGGAGGGTGGGGCATTTGCGAAAACTGTCTTTGGCAATGAACCTACCAAACCAGATTACAGGTATGCATATTTATCATATCATCACCAGGTATCTTGAACACCACATATTCATGATGGTTGTCCTGAAGTTCATTTGGCTTACCTATCCAGCTAGAACAGACTTTGAGCTTTGCACTGAAAACCATAATTAATCTCACTATTTTATTGTTATGGGCAGCTGGCTGGGCTCCTTAGTCTGGTTCGGCAGAGTAGCATGGCCCTTACTGTAGTGCCCTCTCCCCCTCAAGGTTACGGTTAATTAGAGATAATAATATTAGGTTTGTTGGTAGTAGATTAGATCTATTCCTTAGGAGTCAAATAAACCTTTCTATAAAGGGAGAGATGTACCAATCAAAGGCAAAGCAAGAAATCAATATAATTGCCTTCTTGTGTTCCTCCCTCTAATCTGTGATCCAGTTCCCATCCCTAACAAGTCGGTCCACTGGGTCATGGACACTGGCCATGAGACCATGCCATTTATGGATATCAACTGACTACTCTTTCATTGTGAATCACAATTTTTGACAGAGCTATACCTTCTGCTGTGTTCTCCCAATCACCAATTGGACAAGTCGGTCTTACTGAGGAGCAGGTGACTATACATGGCCTTCATCATAGTGTCATAACTTGCAGCAGACAGAAATTCATAGATGCTTATTTTGCAGGCAATTGAAGAGTATGGAGATGTTGATGTCTTTGTTGCCAACTTCAGGCCCCTCAAGGCCACTCTGTCTGGACTACCTGATCGTGTATTAATGAAGATTCTTGTGTGTGCTACATCAAACAAAGTTGTAGGAGTGCACATGTGTGGTGATGATGCACCTGAGATAATTCAGGTTTCATGACTTCATCTTTACTCAGTGATTTCTGTTTCATTCTTAACTGGTTCCTGAATGTATGCTCTTTATGTCAGGGAATTGCAATTGCTGTTAAAGCTGGGTTGACAAAGCAAGATTTTGATGCCACTGTTGGCATTCACCCAACATCTGCTGAGGAATTCGTCACAATGAGGAGTGCAACTAGAAAAATTCGGAAAAAAATCTGCCGATCAGGTCCATAATGCCATCCTGAAATGAAATCAATCCTTGGCTTACTTGCATACTTACTAGGAAATATAAGTTCTGAGAATATTTGCTTTGAATTAGAATTATTTCTTCTTGTCTTTTATATCTTTGATTACATCTTCCCCTCCTTCAATTTCAGGTAGAATCTAAAGTGAGGTTGTAAGTAAGCAGTAGATACCATTTTTTCCTAGGAGGTAAGCAATTTCTTCTTGGTTTGCACATTTATGTTAGGCAGTGCTACATTGTCTTAAAACTTGTTTCTGTTAAAACAATTTATCAAATAGATTGATGAATTTTATTTAAGTGATGGGGATTTCAGGTCTTTATGAAGTATTGCTATGAGGTCTTTGATCTTTTAAACCACTAGTTTGATTAGCAAAACCCACTTAAAAGCCATCCTGAATGACACACATAGGTGGTTTTCTTCCATTCTTTTTCTTTGAATGGTGGATTTGTGACACTGTAACTAACATAAATTCATAACCTCCTATTGTTTCCTTTTGAAGAAAAACACCTGTTATCCCTTGGTTTTTTGATATATCCGTCAAGGAAATATTTTGTCATCATTGTCTTTATATTTAGTTTATGCTGCAGGTGTTCTCGTGGGAAGTATTCCTGTTGCAGGACAACAGGTGGACGGAATTTTGGAATTACTCGGGCAGAGTAGCAGAAATAACTGCTAGGAATTTCTGATAAATTCATGTTAGGGAACCAGCGATGCTGTATCATAGAATGGCTGTACATACCTGTCCGCTGAGCTATTTTCCTAGGTCTTGTACGTTGAAATAAAATGCTGCAGATGTTTGCCTTACCGTCAGGAAATTTTGTAATAAGGAATGTGCCTTCCTAAGCATTCTCTATAATGTTTGACAAACAAAATTGCCTGTTTTTTTCCCCTTAAAGTATTGAGCTAATAATCCCAGCGTTTCGAAGTATGTTCTTGTACAGTGAAATACGGATTGTTTCATCTTGCCCTCCTGATGTTCTGAAATTCTCGGTACTGTAACAAGTCTGTATTAAGTGTGCAAACATTGTATAGCTTCTTCACAACGTGTTTTCCTTATTCTAAACCGGCTTTATATATGCAGTGAAAATCAAGTGCTACGTGCGTGATACATGCATATCAGCATTCAGCACTACGCGTGAAAAAATATGCATGCGGGTTTGGACTTTGGACGTTGAAGTCCGTGTCTTCGCTGCTTGGAGTGTCAACCTGAATCAGTCGCAGGGTCTTGTTTGTACAACAGACTCGGGTTCCCTCGGACATCGGTAACATTATACCACACGGTTCGGCTTAGGTCTGGTCGATCTGGTCTTGTGTTCTTGAGGCGTGGATGCATATATACTTGTGTGTGCCATACATGCTCATCCAACCAATTGCTAAATTAATGGGCTTCTAAAAATTGAGCATTCCTTGTGCAGTAGTACTACATAGAGTTTTCCATGATCGATTAATTGTTCCTTGAATAGAAGTAATGGATTTTGTAATGAGGGCTTGAGGCTAATTATTATGGTATAATACGTTAATCTGACATCAATGTCAAATAGTAAACAAACATTTCCACAGCATGTGACAGGACCGCAGGAGAAGACTCTGCTCCACTATTTTACTGTCCCAAGCTCACGAGGTCACTTGCGCTTACTGTTTGTCATGACCAGACCAGGAGGATCAGGTTCAGGTCAGAGTCCATTTGTCACCCCTCGCCCTCGGTACCTCACTACACGTCGGTCAGTACCTTATCACAGACACCGCCATGCCTGAGTGGGAACTAGCATGAGGCCAACTGAATATTCTTAGTCGTCATTCTTTGTGTCTGATTTTTTTCTCTTCAAATCCGGTGTGACTATTCTAGTTCACAGGAATACTATATGCCATGAATGTACCAATTCAAGCTTTTGAATTTTTCGTTCAAAGTATTACCCATATACTATTCATGAGGCTGGTTCTGTCAACGAACGAACTAAACGTTTCTTTTCAGTGCAATTATTAGTTAAACTAATTAGTAGTATATCCTCAAAATAATAATAATAAAGGAGAAGGCAGATAGTTATTTACTCCCTCCGTCCACAAAAAAATGTAATTATAAGACTTTTAAAAACTATGTTTGACCATTAATCTTATTCAAAAACTTTATACATATTATAAAATAAATAAATCATTATTAAAGTATCTCATATGATAACATAATTCATAACAAGATACATGACATTTATATAAAAATTCTGAATAAGACAAATGGTCAAACACAATGCTTGAAAGTCCTACAATTATTATTATTATTTTTTTTTTTTGTGAATGGAAGGAGTAACTATTTACTCCCTATTATGGTTTGCACAAAACTAGCTTAGAGATCATTGTTTGGAGTACATATGGCATCATCCGATCCATGGACACATGTCAGTACATGGAGTGCTCATATAGAACTTGGAAAGAAAGGTTTATTTGAACGTTGAAATCTGTCTTCGTTGCGTACCACTTTCTGTGCATGTCAATTTAGAATGAGTCGCCATCTAATGGAAGTAATAACTTGGCAAGGAGGTCCTGTGTCTTCGTTCGGAGAGGAATAAGAAATCAGTATGGTCGTCACATACACAATGGACTTGACTCATCTGAGGACTGAGAGAGACACTGCACACACGCCACACGCCGTTTGGCTTGGGGTTTGCTCGGTCTGGTTTTGTATGCGTATGTAATGTACAAATTCAATCCAACCACAGGGTAATATGAACATAATATTATAATAATGATTTCTCCTGTGAGAATTCCTTATGAAAATTAACCATTTTTCTGCTCACGTAAGGATAATAATGACAGTCAAATGACAGAAGATCTGCATTTCTCTCTTCTTCTTCGTTTTTTTTTTTTAAAGGAAGATGTCCCGCTGTCTGTTTCAAGATAATTATATATCTAAATGTCAAATTGTAAGATATATAAGTCCACAGCATGCACAGGAATTTGCTCCACCTTGTAATATTCAAGCAGAGAGAGTTAGTTTACTTTTCCATATATTATTTCTCGGTGATGGTCATGTGACTAGGACAAGGTACATGGATGATTGTGTTTTACAACTCAGAACGGATCGGAGATAGTAATTAGAACACGCTGAATATATATGTTAGAACTTATCTGGTAGTTTAGATATATATTGTGTATAGTAGACCACCATGTGTATCGGTGGGCTGTCTAGCTTCCCAAATCTTGTATTCTATATATAATTAAACTGCCCATGGACGACCCAGTGCAATGCATCTATCCGATTAATTACACCAATTCTATTCTCCTTCAACTTCAATATAAATAGTCACTCTTCAATTCTGAATTAGATTATCATTCCCACAAAGGGATCGATGTCATATAAGTCTAGCTACTTCCAAAGAAATGCTATGAATTCAACAGTTGAAAACTAAGACTTCTTTTGTTGAAAGGCCTTAATTAGTCTGATCAGGCATCACCCGGGACGACTTCCACCTGGCACCTAGCTGCTTTCAAATAGTAAACGCATATATGCATGCTATGTTAGTCTAGTCATTATGGAGACCTGCTGTGTAATCCTACTATTAGTGTTTTTATTATTATCAGGAAGCCACATTTTAGACTATTCTACCGTGCTACCTGCGTAATAACCAAAACAAATTAGTTCCGTGCACTCCAAGGGGCAAGAGAGGGGCTCTGCTGTTCGTCACTTCGTCTAATGCGTGCTGTGGCCAGTGGCTGCATGTACGTGTAGGTCGCTCGCACACGTTGACGTTTCCGTTAGTTGTTGATCTCGTCCAAGCTTATGCGAAGGTCAAACAGTTACGTACCGCACTATACATGCATATTAGACCATTAGACCAACATGTATGCTGACATATTAGACCAACATGCTGTTGTGTTCAAATAAAAAATGCGGTTGAATTGAAATTTGGTGTAATCACTACAAAATTAAAGATTCTCTTTTGTATGATAACGACACTCTTGTTAATGGTGTTGCTAGTGTCCGGACACAGGCATGCATTCAGATGCCCTCCTCGATCCCCCATGACACAGCTCTTCTTCTCCGCGCACGCCACCCCCCCCCAATCGCCGGCCACTCTCCCACTGCCCGCCACTGCTACGTGCCCGGCGAGACCCTACCATGCTCGCATGCGGAGGCCTCCTTCCCCCTCCCCCCCCTTACCCCCCTCCACCACTACCATCTTGTACAACTCCGGCAAGACTCCCTCGTCCCAACTTAAGACGCCGCTACTAGAACCCTAGCAACGGCCGTCGTCGTTATCTTCGTATCCAGGTCCAAGAGGGGGGGGGGGGGGGGGGGAGGAGCCGACCTACCTCGCTGGAGCCATCCCACCGTTGTCTTTGTCTCCGGTGGGCGGCGCGGGCGCGCGTGGGATCGCTAGTGTTGCTCAAGCATGGGTCACCGGGGATCTCGCGGAGGGAGGGGGGGGAGAGCAGGGTCACGGAGGGAGCGGCGTCTGGACTCGGGTGTCAGCTCAGCCGTTCCAATCGAATCATTTCGTATTGTTAAATCTCTATCTCGTCTCCAAGACTCCAATCGCATGCATCATTATGCTTTATAAGATTTTCTGAGCCTAAAATTACACGAAGAACTATATCTGATGTTAGGAAAAGACTCCACGCGCGCATTTTTGCACGGATGAATTAATCTCTTAATTACAGATTCTGAACAACTAGCACTAGCTAGCTAGTAGCTACCTAGTACCTATGTAAGTACGTATGTATTATTATTAACGCCTAGGACTGAATCAACAAAAATCCCAAACAGCTAGCCTAACTTGATCGATCAGCATAGATAATCCCATTACTTTATCGGTGGCCGCCGACAGGCATGCATGCATCCAGTTGATGGACTGAGGCGCCGCCCCGCGCGTCTAGTTTACGGCGGGTGGCCGGGAGCTTGCCAGCCGCCGGGGTTGCTGCCCGGCCCGCCTAGCACCTGCATGAGGAGCCCCATCAGCCAGCTGGTGCCGTCCCCTCTCGCCACCGCCGGCCCCGGTGCCTGCAGCAACGGCCTCCCCGCCACCATCACGTTGCAGCACTGCATCAGCACGACGGCCACCAGCACCGTCGCCCAGCTCATCGCCATCGTCGTCCCCGCCGCCGACGATGCCAAGTTGCGCTCGGTAATCTGATTTCAGAGGATCGCTGCACGCAGGTGGGACTAGCTAGTAGCTAGATATATGCCTCTCGAATGGTTGTCGGAAGAGAGACAAGGTGGTGTCCATTTTATAGGTTTAGACTGCTAGGTAGTTTCATTAACCGCCAAAAAGTATGGCGGCGGACCAGGTCCATCCGATCCATTCTTCAGTTTGTACTTTCACTTACCGAGTTATGCATTTGATTTGATTTTTTATTTTGATTCCCGGCTGATCAAGCGCAAGCACCTACGCACGGCGCGTGTTTTTCAGCACTCTCGTTCATCAGTTTCCATTTCACAATGTTGAAATAATCCATATATATCCATCAAAGTCAGGTGTACTACCATAGGGCATGCATCAACTTAGTACTTTCTCAATTTCAAGACGTTTGATTTTTTGGACACCAAGTTTAACCATTCGTCTTATTTAAATTTTTTTTTACAAAATATCACTTTTGTCGTGATTTGGTTTATCAATAAAAGTTCTTCAAAAATGACTTAGATTTAACTATTTTTTTGCATAATTTTTTTAATGAGACGAGTGGTCAAACTTAAGATAAAAAAAATCAAACGTCCTATAATTTGGGGTGGAAGAAAGTAGTATTTGTTGTAGTTGTATCCAATATTAGAATGCTACAGTAGGTATTAAATTAGTACCAGGATGATCCTACTTCAAATCGTAACATTCCAAGAAAAAGATGTTATTACTTACTTGTGTGTACTGTTTTTGCATGGATTAGGCCTATTTTTTAACTAATTATTTATTAGTACCCCTTACTGCACGTCCCATGAGATCAGGGTCACGTGTTTTTGACTTTGACATCTGAGTGGTTAATTAATTGTTGCAAGCTTAGAGTATTCTTCATTCTGAATTAGAATCCCACGCAAGGAAGAATAACATTGCGTACTTCAAATGCCATGAAGTCATCAGTTTAAAATGTAGACCTCTTCTTTTCAAAGCATGAATACTCTGGCAGAGGTAAATAATTAATGCGACCAACTGCTCCAGATAGAATAAACTTGTGCCACACTTATTTTTTTTAAAAGAAAACAAAGCCAGTTTAATTCTAAGAAAGAACTAGCTGAACTAACTAGTAACTATGCAGAAAATATATTCTATAAGGACAAAAAAAAGATAGGTTTATTCATGGGCATTAGTCCTCACGGTATTGAAGCCAGGAAAATACAGTTTTCATGACGGTAACAGTCATATGTATCTTCGTGATGAACATTCATGAGGGCCACCTCCACGATAATGACAGTGTATCCTGGTTTGCAAGGCTGTTTTCATGGATGTATTTCGTGGAGTGTAAAAGATATTTTTTTAAACTTTGTTTCACAAGGTGCTTTCTCTATAAAGCTAGAAAACGAGCCATATACAAATGTCATCAGTTGGTTGGTCATGATTTTAGAAAAAACTAGGAAAAAAGAAATGTATCATTTGGAGTTAGCATGAGGGAGAAAAGACCAGTACAAAATTTCACCGTAGATTAAAAGGAGCAAACTTTTGTTCATGTTTTTGAATATCCAGTATTTAAGCAATTTATTTTTCTACCAAAAACTGACAACTCATATTTCATGGCGATGGAAGTTAACTCTCATGAAAATGATCACTCTCATAAAAATAGATAATTTTGTGACGGGATAGTCATTTTCATGGGGATATTAAAATACTCTCACAAAAACAACTGATTTGTGACGGTAAGTGGAGCACTATCATGAAAATGAGTTTTCACGACAGGATTATGACACCCTCATCATTAAAACTGTGTTTTAAAAATCTCACAAAAATTTGTTTCCCTCACAAAATCTCTGTTTTCTGGTAGTGGGATGCAACTCTTGCCGAGCCTCTACCAATCTTAGGCACATCTCGTTAATCTGCCCTCCTTTAGCCGAGCCCTCTCCCATAATCGAGCACCACCTCCCGCAAACGTCAACCTAGGAGGGTGTTTGGATGGGCTAAACTAAACTTTAGTCTTATAATTGTATAGCACATATATATTTTAGCAAGGCGTCACAGGTGATGACAGGATTGGGGAGTGGCATGATGCCCCCCATCCTGCTGCGTGCATTATAAACCTGTTGACTCAAGAAATGTAATTCCCATATCCCTTAATGAATGAATGAAGTTTGAATGAAAAAAAGACCGCTCTGTGCTTTTTTGCACGGAGTTAATTAACCTATTAATTACAAATCCCGAACAGCTAGCTTGTTTGCTAGCACTACTACTACAAATTAAACTAAAGTACCCGTGTATAATAATAATTATATGATATACGTACTATATACATAAAAAGAATCGATGGCCCATGCATGCATGCAGTTGATGATCTACTGTTGTTGGGAGCTTGATTTAATTTAGAGATCAGTGGCACGGTCCGTTGGGAGCTTGGCAGTTGTGATTGTTGGAGCCCGGCCCGCCTAGCACCTGCATGATGAGCCCCAGCCAGCTGCTTCCGTCCCCTCTCGCCACCGCCGGCGCCGCCTCCACCACCAGCAACGGCCTCGCCGCCACGATCACGTTGCAGCACTGCATCAGCACGACGGCCACCAGCACCGCCGTCGCCATTGCCGCCGCCGACGCCATATATACTTTTTGGTAGCTAGCTCTTTCTTCCTCTCTTGTTGACAGAACTAGCTCTTTAGCTAGATGGCCTTTGAGAGAGCTCTATACTAGCTTAGCTAGAGATCGAAACTGTGATTGCAAACGACGATCGAGCTTCTGGCCGGTTACGTACGTACGTCGATGAGACGATCGATATCGATATGCTTTTGTCTCTCGAAGAATTAATGGTTTGTTGGAAGAGAGACAAGATGCATGAGTTCCTTTTATAGCTTCGTTTCGTTACGCAGGTGTGTGCGCGCCAAACGGACGATCGGACCGGGTCTATTCTTCGCCTTGTATAAGAAGAAAAAGCATTTGAATTTGATTTCCCGGTCGATCGAGGATGCTGCTGCATGCGCCAACGTTACGCGCGGGGGGCGCCGTCGCTACGCGGTTTTCTTTCAGCGCTAGCTAGCTCGGTCAAGTTGAATTTCAATTCACAAAGGTTGAAAATCCATGCATCCATCAAACTAATAATGAGCTGCGTGAGCTACCATACTAATCCGACCAAAAAAAAAAAAGTCTCATGTTCCCTCTTTCTCCGGCCAGAACTAAAGATCACTACACGTTAAACATGTCATTGTAGACAAAAAGGAACTAAAGTTATTACTACGTATGTATGAAGGACACTTGTGTATACTGTTCAATTAACATGACTAGGATTAAGTCCGTCAATTGTTTACACCTCACTGCGCGCGCCTACCTAGCTTGTTCATCATCATGATCCAAACAACAAATTAAGGGAGAAAAACATAGTGTAGCTGGTTCAAAGCAGGAATTTACCAATTCAAATGTAGACTTTTTATTTGTTCATTCAAAGCACGCAGTCAGGCACTTAGGTAGGTAAAGCCATGCGGCCATCTTCTCCAAACAGTAAACGAATGCTACTTGCGTTGAAGCCCTGGCGTGGTGCGGGCGAGCGCTCTCTTTTGAAACAAAGAAGACACACTGATTCTAAGAAATAACTTTACTACCTCCTGACCAGCGAATTGTCATGAGAAGTACTCCCTCCATACCCATAAACCTGACGTTTTTGGACAATGACACGATCTCCAAAATCTAACTTTATTCATTGTTTTTTATTAAAATAATATAAAAAGCTAAAAAATAAAATTACTTTTATAAAAGTGGGGTTTTTAAGATGAATCTATACATATGAGTTTCATCTTTTCAAACTAAATATTTTAAAAGTTACTGATATTTTATCTTCCTAATATTTAACCTAAACCTTGTGCAAAACATCAAATTTTATGGAAGACTACATACATAAAGAAAAAAAGAAGAAAGTGTCTTATCTTCAAGAATGTAATTTTTATTTTTCAAGAAGTTAAACTATTTAACTTTAACTAAGTTTATATAAAGAAGTATAAACATTCATGATACAAAATAAATATTATTGAATTAGTTATAGAATGTATTTTTATTATAAATTTATTTTAAGATATAAATGCTAATAATAATATTTACTATAATTTTGGTTAAACTTAAACTAATTTAACCAGCACATATTATAATTACATTCTTTTGCAAATGGAGGTAGTGTAAGAATTGACTCGGCAAAAGTGTCAGCGCTGTGCCTAGCAATTCAGGTTAGTATATAGGAGTACGTGTTTAAACTAACATATATATATATTATGTATTGAATATATGCACTCTACTACTGTGTGTGATGCAATCTGCACAGTAAAAAATTTCAGTGATGATGTATACATATATTAACATATGCATGATTGCATGAGGGACAGGCTCTCCACACATAATCTTGAAAAGGTATGATCGTACGTACGTGATGCTAGCTAATTACAGCACAAGTAACACGGTAACAACCTATCCGCTGTTCATCTAATGCTGTGGGGCCAGTGGTCGCATGTAGGAGTAGGTCGCTCGCACATGTTGACTTTTCCTCTCTGTTGAAGTGTTGATCGAGTCCAAGCCTACCTTACATGCGTAAAAGGTCAATGTGTCAAACAGTATCAGTTGCGGCATTATACTAGACCAACATGCATGACGCTTGCTTATGTTTTAAACATATACTTCTTTGTCAAGGTTACAGTCCTATATTTATTTATTTACCAGTACGTGTCAAGGTTACTGTTACTTTTTGTTTTTGACATCAACTGTTACTTATTTGTTCTTTCCGCGAGGACAAGTACGTCGTCGTTGGCCTGCATATATTACATATGGATGCTCGTGATTCTCCGGTGATTCAGTCAGTCGGTGGCTTGGCGTCATTGGTCAAATTACTTGAAAAGTGTATATAAAAATGATTTTCGTGCCTGCATGCCAAAATAATTAAGATGGTTTAATTATTTAGGCACACTTTAGAATGAAATAAATGTCAATAGGGATCGAGAATCAGGAATATTGAATTAGTAGTTTCTTTTGAAACGCACATATATACCCACGAACGTATATAACACTCATCAATTAGCGATATATATGCACAATTCTACTTCTACAGTTGAAGGAAAGATAGCTGTAAATAAGGGCACGCCTGTGCTGATTTAGAGACTAGCTCGAATTCTTATGGACTGGTACTTGAGTGTAACGAATATGGCACTCATATTTTTTTTGGAAGGGTCAAGGCGCTCTCATATTTTATTTGGATTAATTGGAACTATACTATTACTATTTTTTATGGATATATATATATTGAAGTGGCGACATCACAATTTTTTGTGCGATAGAGATTTGCCATTTTGTAGATGCTCTAGGTAATGTTGGGCCCACGTACAGACATCTGTATTTTAGTACGGCCCAAAATACCCCTACTACACCCCTCTCTCCATCTCAATGACATGCGGGCCTAGGCGACATCCCCTCCATAGCTTCCGACGCTTGGCCTAGCCTCCACAAGGCCAATGGCCGGAAAGGTGGTGGAGAGAGGCGGTGCGGTGAGGTCCCCTGGCAGGCAGCAACGCGAGGACGACGTGGGCGGAAGAATTGGAGAGAGCTAGTGTCATCGGACCAGCTGCTACTTGGGCAAAGGATGACACCTATTAGCGTGCTACTCTCTCCTATGCTCTTCTTGTTTAGCCGAGATGGACGAAGGCGAAGATATGTATGTGGGGGGAAGGAGGGGATGGCAGTTAGGCTTCACATGTATCACTGAGATGGACAGAGAGGGCGTAGCAGGGGCATATGGAAATGGGCCCAACGACATCCAAAGCATACGGAGTGGCATTATCTACATGCACAAAGAATTATAATGGTATTGTCCCGATATGATGAATAATAATAGTAATTTCCAATATGTGAAAGTAATGGTATGGTTCCTATTAACCTATTTTATTTAGAACCTAGAATCACACGAAAAATCATAGACCGTTAACTATCAACAGAACCGGAATTAGCTTAATTACAAACTCTAAACAACTATCTATTAGAAAGAACGAATGAAATGACGCGACTACATACTATATACGCATGTACAGGTTAGCTAGTTGACCATTAACTCTCAACAGAACCTGAATCAGCTTAGTAACTTCATCAAAAATAGACCGACGACCCGCGTCATGCTGCGAGCTGGGCATGCATGCCGCAGTTCATCGAGGCACCGCGCGCCGCCGCCCCCGGCTAGTGACGTTTACGGGTGGCCGGGAGCTTGCCAGCCGCCGCCGTTGGAGCCCGGCCCTTGTAGCACCTGCATGATCATCCCCAGCCAGCTGCCGTCTGCTGTGGCTTCTACCGCCGGTGCTTCCAGCAACGGCCTCGCCGCCACGATCACATTAATGCAGCACTGCATCAGCAGGAAGGCCACCAGCACTGCCCTCATTGCCATCATGGTCGTCGTCGTCGCCGTCATCGGGCTGCTTGCTAGCAACTAAAGGTAGCCTTGGAGAAAAGCTAGCTGATGAGATCGATGGAGCTAGCAATGTGATAGATCGATCTCAGATGAGAGGAGGAAGAAGAGGAAGTTGTCCGGTTACGTCGTCTATGGTGGGATATGATGATATGATGCCCTTGGAAGTTGGAATGGTTGTTGTTGCGAGAAGACAGACAAGGCGGTGGCATTTTATAGCTAACCTCACCCTCACGCCGCCAAGAAAACTATATGCAGCGGACCGGCGACGACCGGGTCTACGTACTCACTCAGCTGATTTATTAAGCGCAAGCACGTTGTACTACTCGGTTTTCGAGTTTCGGTCTCCAGTTCTATTTCAACTCTCACAAACAAATCGATCAAATTGGCCAAGTGCATACTAAGCCAACGATTTTGAAGTAGTATTACCACCATGTGCGCCTATATACCTTACATAATATTCCTGAATGCTGGTCCTGGCCTTCGGTAACAAATTAAATAAAGTGACATTTTGTGGTTTATATTTTTGAAAATGAACTATTTTATAAAGACGTATATTTTTTTTTTGCGTGTTTAAGAAAATAAATCAACTATGTTGAACTATTATTATATATATACCATCTACTGTCTATGTACTTAGTTTGGTTATTTAAAAATGACTCAAGTGGATTTTGCCTTGAATTTTATGAAATGTTTTTTCTCATAAACAATTTTATAAATTAAAAACATTATTCAAATTGTGTTTTAGAGACTATCTTATCTTTCCAACAGAGTTTCCTTCTGATCCTCACAAGGCACCCACGACGCTGAAAAAAAACTCATAAGAATCAGAAAGAAAGATTTGTCATCAATTCAATGAACTCTAATCACTATTACTAATAAGTCATTAGATCTAAACTACACACCTATCCTTCTGCCATTATAAATAATATCATAATATAAATTGATAATAATAGCCATTAGATTCAAATTGTGTTTTCTAAATGTTACTGAGGCACCTCTGTCATTATAAAAAATAAAGTAACCATTTAAAATATACATACAATTACCATTGTTAATAATAACACATTAGATTCAAGTTGTGCTTTGTACGTGTTTGTTTACCTACCTCTGCTTCTTGCCATTAAAATAGGAGGTTAGTGAGATTGTTATATATATTATATATTTTTTTTGCAAGGAAGAAGTACGTAGGTGAATGGAGATATTTATTATTAGGTGTAAGATAAAGAAGTAGCTAGCGTGGTCAGTGCTCTATTTGTTGGACCGAAGGGTAGACCTTCTGTACGTATATATATACGCACATACACGTTGTTTGAATTCTTGTCTAGTGTTGACATGTTGTTCTGCCACCGAGAATTCAAATTTGGTCGAATTCAACGATCGAGTAGTAGTAGGGTAGCTAGTCGCCGCAGACTTATTGTTGATCCGTTCCTCCTCGCTCATCTCTCCGCATCACATCGATCAACCCGTCCCGCGTATACACCGACAACTTGATCGCCTTCTTTTTCCAAACTAAAGCTCGCCGAGATGTATTGCACCAACAGAAAAGAACACGCATGGTCGTGGTCACTGGTCACCACGTAGGCACGTACGTACGTACGGGTACGGCAGCTAGCCCCTGGGAGCTAGCTGTGCGTGACAGATCGATCCATCGGAACAGGTCCATGTGACTATTCCGTGTGTCGGTGTGTGCTATACTGCAGTTGCGGTTTCTGTTCCGGCAGAGACAAATAGTGTGGCTAGTAGGTATTCTCTCCATCCCAAAATTATTTCAAGTTAGGGCACCCTCTCTCCAAAAAAAAAAATATTTCAATCGAAATTCTATTTGAATATTATATTAAACACTAAAATTTGTCCATTTGCATATTTTTTAATTGTATTTCTATGAGACTTGGTTTGGTAGGAACAATTTTTTGTTGATTTTCTTTATGTTTTATTACATGATATATTGTTAGGTGCTTTATTTTCACTAAAATTATGTTGTTGTTTTATCTTCCATAAAAGTACAATATGCATTGTGGTGATTAACCTGAATTAGTTATATTAGTTTTTATTTTGCAATAAATTCGGTTAATATTTTGCCAAAATAAAAAATACTTGATAACCGATTTAGCCGAAACAATTTCACCGAATGAACTGAATGTCCGGCCCTTCCTGCGGACTGAGAGCACAAAGCAGTATGTTTACGGTTTCAGCCTAGTACCAATCAAACTGTTTTAAATTTACTAAACTTACAAAAAAATATTGATACTTATGATACTACTAATACAAAAGGTATAACTAGATTTATTATTGAATACATTTATTAAATATATCTGTTTTTTCTGTTATGAATGTTGATTTTTTTTTTGTTGAATTAAAGATGATGAAGGTATATGTATGTGTAGCTGTATATATATCCTTTTTCAGACCTGAGGTAATACTACCGTAGTAGCTGAATACGATACGATATGTAAGGTCGCCCGGCACTATCTAGCTACGCGGTTTTCAACGCATGATCGGTTTCTTCCAATTCCATTCGTCCTACATCTAGCTACGTCTACGTCTACGGCCTTTTATTGTTGATTCCGGTTATGCTATGCGTCCTAGGTACCACTTTTTTGCGTGCCTGTTGTTCAGGTTGCGAACGAATTCTCTCTGCGCCTACTATTGTACAAGGACTGATTCAACTCATTCTTCGCATGACTTGAATTGAATTGAATTTATTTATTCTACTTCTACGATACGATTCCTTTGGACGTACTAGACCTTAATTGTTGGTCTGGGTCGGATTCAATGGCCGGCCGGGTCGCGCGCGCGCGGCGGACTGCATGCGATTCATCGAATTGATTCATCACGAACCGCTTAATATGCCCGATGATCATCTCACAGTATAATAGTATAGTACTTGCAGCATTTCCGCAGGCCGACTCCTGTTTTTTTAGGACCGGCCCCTGCTTTTGCCTTTTTTATAGCAAAGTCCAAGTAGTGTCCAAGTTTTTTTAGAATTACATTTTACAATATATACGTCCACAACATGCACACACATTTATCTTTTAGAATACATGTATGTAAATTCTATCCTTATGAGTATTTTCGAATGAACTGAGCCGACAGATTTAGAGATTCCCGAAGTCACCATAAGTCTCTCATTGTCGATGGAAACGTCGCTTACCATTTAAAGCATAATACCGGTAAATTTTGAAATAATTTTAGAAAAATACAATTACTCATGCAAAGTTGAGGATTTGAATCTAGATGGGTAGATTTCACCACAAAAAACCTAACCAACTCATTTATCGATTCATATAAGTAATATCCAACTATGCTCCGAGAAAGCGGCGACTGGGCCTAGCCTGGGCCTAGGCTGGGCGCGACAAAACTACGTGGCGGCAAACTACGTGGCGGCGGTGGGTCAGCCGGAACAAAAACTTAAGCAGGAGTTGAGACCAACGAAGCAAACGTGTCGATCTTCATGGTGGCAGATAACCTCTCCATAAATCTAGTGCTTATAACCATATTTTTTTAAGCAACAAACAAACCTTACTTAAGGACGATTATTACAATTTCCAGTTGGGAAATAAAAAAAAAAAAAAAAGAACGGATTACTTTAATACTTGAGCATGCTACCCAGACTAGCACATATACCAGACAGCAGCAGAACTTAGTGTCCATCGCAGCCTAGGAGCTCTGGAAATTGAGAAACGACAAGATCTTCAGGAATGAAAGAGTTTAACTTGTGCTATGGTTTAGAAACTTTAGAAAACAGTATCTTCTCCAATCTTTTTGCTTTTAGGTTGACCTGCGGTCAACCTTTTATGTTTGGCTAGAAATATGCTTTCAATTGATTTGTCTGTAAGTTCCTATGACTCCTTTTTTAAATTATAAAATAAAGTGCTGTGGGGACCTCTCCCATAGTTTTTGCCTAAAAAATAATTTAATCAATTAAAATGGGATATGCCCAATTAAAATCCAACGGTAACCCTCGTCAACAGTGATTTGTCGTCAGCGAGTTTGGCCGACGACCTGTGGAGACACCCCCGTGGCCAAGGTTGAGTTCAATGCGATGTTGTGTTGTGTTCAAATATAAGCAGTTGAATTTATTTCTCAGTCTCACATTTTTCTACCAGTACGTCAAGGTTACTACTGTTAGTTCTGGTTACTACTGTTAGTTCTCGTTCTTTCCGCGAGGAGGACAAGTAACGTTGGCCTGCATTACACGCATGTTCGTGATTGTCCGGTACGTGGATTCATTCAGTTGGGCTTTGGTGTCATTGGTCAAATAATGAATATTGAAAAGTGTGTGTATATAATGATTTTTCTCATGCCTACAGAAGGTTCTAATTATTATACATGTGACTTATCATCGATATAAAACAGTCACCAGCTACTAAAATGAAAATTAGCGGTAAATATGAGCACTTAATGCTAATTTAGAGTCTGGAATTCAATGGAACTGCAATATGGACTTTCATTTTATTTTGGAACCCGGAATTACATGAAAGAACAATGTGTGTGGCAGATAGACTGCGTGCTTTTTTGCATGGAATTACTAATAATAATCTCTTAATTACAAATTCCGAACAACTAGCTATCTTTCTGAAAGAACCAATGAAATGAACAACATTATCTGAGAAACTATACATTCGCATATGTGCAGGTTAGTTGACCATTAGCTATCTACAGAACCGGAACCAGCCTAGTAATTTGATTAAAAAAAAAAAAAAAAACGTCATGATGCGAGCCGGCGGCCCTGATCGGACGACGACCGGCATGCCGCAGTTCATCGAGGTGCCGTCCGCCGCCGCCCCCGGCCCCAGCTAGTTTACGGGTGGCCCAGGAGCTTGCCAGCCGCCATTGTTGCTGCCCGGCCCGTTTAGCACCTGCATGATCATCCCCACCCAGCTGGTGCCGTCCCCGCCCGCTGCCGCCGCCGGTGCCTCCAGCAACGGCCTCGCCGCCACCAACACGTTGCAGCACTGCATCAGCAGGACGGCCACCAGCACCGCCCTCATCGCCGTCGTCATCGTCATCGCCGCCGCTGCCGCCGTATTATTATCGGATCAGTACGTCCCCTATTGATGCGATCACGTTTGTCTGCGATGTACCGCCCTGCTGCTTGCTACTTGTTGTAGATCGCAGACGAGAAGAAGCTTTCTGGCCGGTTACGTCTATGGTGGGATGCCCTTGGAATGGTTGTTGGGAGAAGAGAGACAAGGTGGTGGCCTTTTATAGCCTCACGCCGCCAAGAGAAAGCAGACCGGGTCTATTCTCGGCTTGTACTGATTCCCTCTCATCAGGTCGTCTCAGGCTCTCAGCTGATCAATTAAACGCATAGCACGTAAGTACTACACACGGTTTCCGGGGCTCGGTCCATGCAGTTCTGTTTCAGCTAGCTCACAAGGTTGAAAATGGATCGATCAAAGCCAAAGTGCATACTAAGACAACGATTTTGAAGTAGAATTTCGATGTGCCTAGGTTGCATGTACATATTATATTCCTGGTCCTGGCCTTCGATAACAAACAAATAAATAAATGACATTATGCATGGTTAATTATTTTTATTTTAAATCAACTATTTTGAACTTTTGGTACAAGTTATTTTTTATCTGCTGAGTTTGGTTATTTAAAAAAATGACACAAGTTGATTTGCCATGATTTTTGTAAGGAAGTTTTTTTTTCTCTATTTTTAATAAATATTTTGAAAAAAATCATTTTTAAAAAAAAAATGAAGACTATCTTATCCTTCCAATGGAGTTTCCGTCTTAATCCTCACAAGATATCCAAGAAAAATGTAATTTTAGAAATTATGGCAAAAAGTAAGAAAAAAGATTGACCATGAACTCTAATCACCATTAAAAATAACAGTCGTTAGATCCATACCCACCTATTCCTCTATCATTATAAAAATAAGATAATGTAAATTGATTATAATAGCTATAATTATAAAAAAAAAATATAACATGAAGCAACCTTTCTAAATATACCATAAAATTATCATTGCTAATAGTAGCCGTTGAATGCAAATTGTGATTTCTAATTGTTAACCACCTCTGCCATTAAAAAATATATTATTGCGATTACATACATTGTTTTTGCGAGGAAGTAGGCGAATGAATATTATTATGTATGAACAAAAGAAATAGTGGGCAGTGTTCTATTTGTTGGACCGACGGATAGTGTCTCGTCTGCATACTCACTGTTTTTTTTTAAGGCATACACATTGTTTGAGATTCTCGTGTTGTTTTGCCATCGAGAATTCTTCAATTGGATCGAATTCTTCAACGAGTACGACTGTACGATCGAGTAGTCGCCACGGACTGGTTGATCCGGTCCTCGTCACTAGCTCCGATCCGCACCAGCCCGCGCTGCATCTGATCTGCATGCACACACGTTCGCGCACATATATGTGTGCTGAACTGCTGATGACTGGTTTCGCACGCGCGGTTATACACTAACAACTCGATGGATATGTATGTACGGATGGGCGGCAGGGACGATGTACTCCAAAGACTCGATTCTAGGCAGCTCTTGCGTGGTAGCGTGATTCGTTAAAAAAAAAAAAAACTGTAGACATTTATCTATTTCAATTCTGATCATCACACTGTAGAGATCGAGCCATTTTTTTTTATTTTAGCTAGCGAAAAATCTAGGATAGAAGATAGTTATATTTCAATAATCATTTAGAGAAACTGTTGAAGAAACTCTAATCCTAGCATTTAAAAAGCTACACAAAGAAGGAAAAGGACTGCAATAGGCATAACAGCTACGCAACAACCTGAACAGGATAGAAACGTACAGTTTCCAAGTCTCAAGTCGATCTCGATGCATGCTTTACCAACGCAAGAGCTACGGCAGCCGCTTCAAATAATCAAAAGAAAACGCAATACACGCTACGGGACCGACCACGATCGGCCGGCCGTGTCGTGTCGTGTGTATCCCTTGTCGCCTTTCAAATTCTCTCTGCTTCGGTCGGATTCAACGTAACGAGTCGCCGCGGCGGACTGCGATAGCATGTGATCAACAAATTCAGGAGCCGCTAGCTGCTGGCTCCGACGACCATTTTGTTCACGCCGGCAGCCGGCTGTTGCTCCCACAAAGTGGCGGCGCGGGCCTTGATTTCACTGGTCTTCAACGAAACTCGCCGGCGCTGTGGTCGGTCATGCCGGAACTCAGAGTTTCCACGGCAAAAGTTGGGTGACTGATACTTGACGACGCTACTCCGTCTAAAGTCGTCGTCATAATCTATATGCATTCTGTACGCAGCAGCTTTGTACATGCCTGCTGTGTCAAGAATAAAAAGGCGTTGAATTTCGCCTCAGCGACCCTACAAGTTTAACAACAAGGCTATTCTTTTTCTTCGGCGCGCGAGGACTCTAGTATCGTCTTGATTCTCCGGCGATTCGTTCATTCGGTCTGTGGCAATGGTCAAACTGATTGAAAAGTGTATACCCGTCCATCAGAAGGTAGTTTTATGTACAAATGCCTTTGAAAGTTTGAATACATTAATTATTAAATTACCTAACATTAATTACACGAAAGATGGACGTACTCCATGCATTTTTGCACGCACGGAACTCATCTGTTAATATAATTGCAAACTAATTCGGAAACAACTATGTATAATTACAAACTCTGAAGAACTAGCTAGCTACTAGCTTTTTTTTTAGAAAAATAAACATTTTTCCTTTTTCTAAAAAAACAACTAGCATCTATAAAGAACCAATTAAATGAACAGTATTGTTTACAGTAGGCAGCATGCGCATTTGCATGCCAAGTTGCTAACTAAAAGCCTGAATCAGCAAAAAAGCATATGCATGCATGATCCAGTTGATGACGGAGGTGCCGCCCCGCCTAGCTTATTACGGGTGGCCGGGAGCTTGCCAGCCGCCGCCGTTGGAGCCCGGCCCTTGTAGCACCTGCATGATCATCCCCAGCCAGCCGCCGTCTGCTGTCGCTACCGCCTCCAGCAACGGCCTCGCCGCGACGATCACGTTGCAGCATTGCATCAGCACGACGGCAACCAGCACCACCCTCACCATCGCCGCCGCCGCCGCCATTGTCACGCCCGTTCCGCGCCTTTATGTAACAACTAACAAATGTTTGCCCTAGTAGGCGAGACGATGTTGGAGCTAGCAAATGTGATTGCAGTGCAGACGAGACGGTCGATGGATTGAGCTGGTTTATACTTCGTTGTTGGAGTTTGAATACGTCGATCGATGATGGTAGAAGAGAGGCAAGGCGGTGGCCTTTTATAGACTCGACTCGATCGTACGTTTATGCAAGTTTAACTGCGTGCCATCAGAAAAAATATGATCGCGGACCGGGTCCGATCCATTCTTAATTCTTTGCTCTTGTACTTTTAAGCATGCATTACTACGAACCATTCCCTCACGTCCCAGTAACTAAGCGTAAGCACGTACGCGGTTTAATTTGATCAGCTCACAAGTAGTAGTACTCGGTCCATGGTTGTGGCTTCAACTTGAAGGCCGTATGCAAGTTCTCAGTTCAACTCACAAGGTTGACAACCAATCCGATCCATCAAAGGCAGCTGCCAGCTGCAGTGCTGCCACCTGCCATACACACGACACGACGACGCCTTCTCTGAGTACAGTACTGAGTAGCATTGTTACGTATACGTACGTACGTGCGTACGTTCCATACAATGACTTGTATGCTTTTTCTTCGCACTTTCGCACAAATAGAACAGCATGATGGAGAGACACTGTGTGGTCAAAATCAAAATACATAAAAACTGTGCCAACCGTTCCATACACTTCTTCGGATCTGACCACGTCATACATAGATCGTTTTTTCAAATTTATTTGTTCAACTTTCTCACTTCTATTGCCCTAATTTTGCCGGCAGCAAAAAGGGAAAAACTGGCATGTCAACGTCCCCTTTTATTTCTTACTTATATATACCTACAAATATATGGCAAAAGGTACGGAGAAAATTAATGATCCTTTTTGTCCTCTTTTACATGTCACTTAATTTCTATGATAGATGTCCCTCTCTAATTCATGTATACTGCCTTTGTTCCAAGTTATAAGATATTTTGACTTTTCTAAATTTATAGCTTTTCACTACGCACCTAGATATAAATTATATGTCTTATATACATAATTGCCAAAACATCTTATAAATTTGAAACCTTTCTCCATTCAATCAATTACTCTATGCTTCTATCTCTATGGCAAATCTCAAGAGATTATCTTGCTTTAAGTCTAAAGTTGCTATAACATCAATATGGCATGCCACTGGTGTTCTCTTTTATATGTATTTTTCAAAAAAAATACATTTTTGTTTGTTTCTACTATATATAACCCAAAATGATATAATTCTCTAATAGTATGATAGAAAACCATTTAGTGTTTGGACATTATTGCAAAACCAATTGGAATAACCCGTTTTTAGTAGTACGTGGAAGACGTACTCACTTTAGAAAGGCATGACATTTAATGCCTTGTTCGTGTACTAGAACGTATATAGAGTCTGCTTGGTTAGCAATCAAAAGATACCCTATCAAAGGTTTGACAAAAAAAAAAAAGTTGCCAAAAGTAGGGCAAAAAATTTTCATTGTTTTGGCATGCTAAGTGTGAGATGTTAGCAAATTTTAGTAGCAAATTAAATGGTTGCCAAAATTTTAGCTTGCCCAAGTTTTGGCAACTAAAATCTGACTATGAATCAGGCTCATAGTTGGTGGTACCGGCATTTTGTTTTGCTTGCGCTATTTTCCGGCTACTACAATTAATAAGAGCTCAAAAGAACTCAAAATAGCTATATACTCCGTATGTCATATTGGGCTTGTGCTGGTACAAATTTCAAGGCTGCAAATACTAGTACATCGTAAGGAAATCGTAATGCCACATCACCATGACAATATATATAACCGCTGTCTAATTTGAAGATGGTTGAGGTTTTAACGGTCAAAGGCAGAAGGGCTAATATAAAAACGATTGACTGACCACCGCTACTGTGCGGTTGTCTTGCGTGCAGCCAAATGTCCAGCACTCAAGCTATAGGTAGATACTTTCTCACTCTCAAAGTATAAGGTGTTTGATTTTTTTGATGTTAGGTTCAATAATTTGTCTTATTTAAAAATTATATAAAATATTATTTTTTTGTCATAGATTGTTTCATCAATAAAAGTTTGTCAAAAATAACTTAGATTTGACTATGTTTATGATTTTTTAATAAAATAAGTGGTAAAATTTAAAGTAAAAAAAAGTCAAATATTTTATAATTTTGGACGGAGGAAGGGCTGGAACCGATTTGTCGTGTGAGAGGGAGACATACATGCTGCATTAGTTTTGTTTTACAGTTTCCGCACGGCATGCATGGTGAAAAGGTAAAACAACGGAAGAGGACCGGGTCATGTATGGTGGGTTAGCGTTGACGATGGTGATTAGTTTTGCATTTCCTTCTCACTCGGGTAGGAGGAGTACCGAGTACCACGCGTACTTTGTTCGAGCGCCTAACGTAGGTATACGTAGCGCCCATTCCGTTCGTCGCTAGCGACGACGCGGTTTAATTTTCAGCGCGCGAGAGCGATCCATTTCAACTCGCCACAATACACGGGCGTTGGCGCGCATTGGTCACTGGTCAGATATTGCATACTAGTACTAGTACTAGGACTGCGTACCCCGATCCAACACGGGTCGCCGCGGCGGACCTCGATTTGATCATGACTTCACGAGCCTCGCGCTGCATGCAGCTGGCCTGACTTGCTCCTATCTCTGCCGCCCGGCTGGACGGTCGTCGGTCGATCGGTCAGCCGCGCCGTAAGGGCATACTCAACAGCAAAGATCAAATCGCCGGCAAGCTGGAGAAGAGATTGAAAACAACAAAGAATAGGAAAAGTATTCGCTTGCATAGTGTGTTTGAGAGAGGGAGCTATCTAGGACTCCGTGCGAGATAGGCGAGATGTGAAGCGCTAGCGCTCAATCCTCTTCCATCTCCTGCCAATCAAATTGCTCTTAGCCTGACGATTACAATACTATTGGGGATGCCTTAAGTGCGGAACCCAAGCTCAGGAGTTAAATATTAAATTGAGAGTTTAACTAGTTTTTAAGTCTCTGAGATGCTAGTATCTTTTGCTAACTTTTTATTATAGTTAAGGAGAATTATTTGAACGGTTCACAACGAGTGATCGATGGCTAAAAGGACTGAAGTGTTGATTCAATAAAGAAGACGCGTGAGAACGCGTTAGACGTGTCTATGGTCGGTGGGCACCTATGCACCATAGGGCCTCCCAACGTCTTCAAAATTCTAGGGATTAGAACTCCAAATAAAAGAGTGGTGGCTTTTTTCTCATAGTCCTTTTATGTAGTCAAGGAATGGTAAATTCATATTATAAAAATAATGTTTTAGGTAGGAGTGCTATACTTCGATCTTCTTATTTTTTTAAAAAAAATCTTCTAGGGTTGCACCCATCGCGCCGCACACCACCATCCACCTGCGATGAACCGATCGTCGGAGTGGTGCTTTTTAGAAGTTCCTGAATGAAGGAGGCCGTGCTCGATGAAGGATGTGGCGACGAATCGGCAACAGCGTCGAATGTGTTGTTCCTGTCAGTGGAGCATGGAGCCGCAAAATAATTATACCATAGTTTAGAATAAGTCCTTCTAGTCTCTAATATAGTAATTATGTTCAAAACATGCATCGATTTCTACCTAGCTTGTCTAACTAACCTTGCAGGTACCTATCGTATTGCACATACCAATTTGGTATCTGAAACTTGCAAGTTCACAGGACCTCTGAATTCCTTATGGAAAATATCTAAACAATACATTTTTCTGTTGCCTTGAGGAATTGATGTTGCCTAATTTGTCTTTGTCGCAAAAACTAGATATGCTTCTCTCTCAATTCCCCAAGTCAATGAGACAGGAAACTAAAGGAACCTTGCCGACCAAAATAAGACCTTCCTAGCCGCCTTGCTCTCGATCTGCATCCTCTCCCATGTGGGAGAGAGGGCTATGGTCATGCCTTGCCAAAGTGGAGGTCCACGTTGTGCCAATTGACTCATTTGGGAGGCCACGATCGCTGGGATGGGGTGCTACCCACACGGTTGATATGGGGAGAGGCCACCGGGGATGGGACCCCGTACCACGTGCTCGATCAGGGGACAACACAGTAGGGCCACCGGCGCGACGTCGTGTAAGGGCAGTGACCGTGCCTAGAGTGAGGGGGAGAGCAGATTGGGTGTCAACGGCTAGAGCAAAGGGAGAGGCGAGTGTGTGCCGTCTTGGGGACCTGACCAGTTCTGCATGGGGTCTAGGGTGGGGCGCGGTGGGGTGGAGAGTGGGAGGGTTGTGCACAATGACCATATTATCTTTGGACAAATAAAATGAATAAACATGACTATTTTACGAGTTATTAGGAGGCGTTGGTAAGCAACATGCCATAAAAATACTTAGGGGGATAGATACATTCCTACAATATAACGCAAATTAAATTTTTTTTCATCATTAAACACCTATTTTACATATTTCGAGACACAAATATATTTACGGCCACTGGGTAGGGTACCATAGACTAGCTAGTCCTCCCGGCCGCCTGGGCTGTATTATATTACGGGCATCCCGAGCCGTTGGGGGCCTGCCAGCCACTGTTGGGGCAAGGACCCCGATGAAGGACTTGCATCATCAGCGGCGGCGTCCCGGCGGCGCTACCGATCTCCAGTCGTCCCAGCCACGGCCGCCGGCAGCCGCCTCCTGTGCCCGCATCCAGCAGTGGCCTCGCCGCGAGGATCACGTTGAAGCATTGCAACAACAGCACGGCCACCACCGCCGCCCTCGCCATCATCGCCGCCGCCCTCGGTGCCATATATATGATCTGATCAATAACTAACTGATCGATCTCGTGCGTGTTCTTGCAGTTGCAGACAATACACACAGCAGGTAGCTCGCTCGCTAGCACGTATGCAGCAGGTAAACCCCGTATGCATGCGTCGTAGTAGTAAAGCTGCTGGTTTGTTGGAATAGAGGCAGCTTTGCTTCCATCGTATATAAATAGTATAGTTTCGTAATTGACGCTCCGAAAAAGAAGAATAAGGACCGGCCGTGTTAGTCGGTCATGCACCTCAGCATATACTTTTGTTTGTAAAATACTGTTCACTGATCTAGCAAAAGTCGTCGTACCTAGCAGCAATTCGGTTTTTTCAACACTTGCGCGGTCCATTTGAATTCAAATCCAAGTAACGTACGTGTTGTGTTTGAAGTCCATTCGACACTCTTACTGACCGGCCGGTCGTGTATTGTACTCCGCCACTGCCAATGCAAGTGTATATGGTACGGTGAATTACCAAGTGCCTGCTGTGTGTTTTCTCCTTAAGCAAGGCGATCGAAGTTGGGTGCCTGCTGCTTCCCACTGGTATAGCTTCAGTCGTATACGTACGGTTACGTTGGTTGGGAGAAAATTAGTGACCATGACACTGCTAGCCTCATCAAGTCAAGCTCACAAAAGCGGCTATCGTTCTCACTTGTTTTCTAGTACTGATTTCTTCCATGCATTAATGACTATTATATGGCGGAAGTTTTTTATATTTTTAACCTTAACGCTTTCAAAATACAATCTCCAAATCACG
The DNA here is from genome assembly GCA_015844335.1 of Chrysopogon serrulatus. NCBI lineage: Eukaryota > Viridiplantae > Streptophyta > Magnoliopsida > Poales > Poaceae > Chrysopogon > Chrysopogon serrulatus. The sequence continues at coordinate 23,597 of JADLZL010005534.1, read as the reverse complement.
CCATGTCACGCGCGTGGCGTCTAAAAAAAACTATGTCGTCGCATCACATGACATGCATTAGCCTAAGGGCCTGTTTGGTAGAGATTCAGATCCACTAGATTCAGATTCAGGTGCTTGGATTCACAAAAAATTTTACCAAACACTTCTAGATCCACCGGATTCAGATTCACCAAATAAGTGGATTTGGGGTTGGATTCACCATTTTGGTGGATCTCCTCAAGAGGTGCTCCACCGGATTCAGATTCACTAAACAGTTCTCAGGATAGATCTCAGATTCACGGTGAATCTGATCCATGGTGAATCCTAGATCTAGATTCACCTTTTTGTAGTGATGAATCTCTACCAAACAGGCCCACAAGATGTACTATGCTGGAGTGTATGGGACGCATGTGCTGGCGCATATTTCACATACAAAGCTCGTCACGCTACTCCACCTTAAGAAAAAGATAAGTTTTTTAGTTTGACCAAAATTATAGAACAAACCACAAAGATTTATGATATCAAATAAGTATACGATAAAAATATAACTAATAAAGAATTTAATGATATATTTAGTTGGTGTCATAAGTGTTATTATTTTATTATATAAACTTGGTCAAACTTGAAAAACTTTGACTCTCTAAGATTCTTGAAATGACTTATAATTTGAGACGAAGGGAGTAATTCTCAATAAGATTTATAACTTTGCAGATTTATTTTAATTTGAAGTTATTAAGACGATGTTTGAATTTGATCTAAACTCACTACTACTGAAAAGCTTTCTAGAGATAGTTAGAAAAGGTTTGCAAAGGTGGTTGGTTCCTCCTCATTTACCTGTCCATCTTTACATTCTAGGTGCGTCTATTATCGATTTCTAGAGATGGTTGATATATACCTCAACTGCCCTTAGAGGTCAATTTTTCGAGGTGGCTGATATACTCTGTCTCTAGAAATCATTTTTTATGAGATTTGGCTTACCAGGTGCCTCTGCAACCGTTTTACAAAAGTTCAATTTTTCGCTAAATCCATTTATTTTTATTTTGACTTTCACATTTTAAATCTGGATAAAAAATATAGCGCATTTCATTGGATTTTGTATCATTATTCTAAAAATCTCCTACAAACCAAACATGGCATAAGTTTCTAGGTATAACTAGTGGAAAGGCCCGTGCTGAAGCACGGGCAGGAGAAGAGATGAGGTATGCGTGGAAAAAAAAAGGGGGAAAGGGAGGAAAACCTTAACGGGTTTCTGCGCTACAATAATGGGCGGGAGGAACAGTATCATTAACGGGTATGCACTGTTTAACAGGAATCCGATGGGTACTGTTCCTAGTGGCGTGTACTGTTCATATGATCCGGTACTGTTAATGTACAGTAGTCTGTGAGAGGGGCAGAGAACACAGGAATAAGGAGTATGGTAGATAACTGTATAAATAAATAAAAAAAATCAGTCGGAACATCTGGGCCTAGAAACACCGCTGGGTTGGATCAAAACTGTCAGGTCAGCTCCAGGCCCATGTAAATTTTGATGGGATCTCATCCGAACAGGCCCGGACTCCGGTGCGCGTTTATCCATGCGGCAGAGCCCTCTTCTTTCTCCCGTTCCCCCCCACGCGTGCGCTCTCTCTTCTCTCTCCCGTGGCGCCGACTGGGCGACCGCCGCCGCCGGCCTCGCCAGGTGCCCAGGTCTCCATCAGGCCGCTCGACAGGTTCCTTCGGGCCCTTAGCCGGCGAAAAGCACCACCAGGTACGCCCACCCATTCTCTCCCGTTCCTGCTGTGCGAAACCGACCACCCAAACCCTAGCTTAAGCTGTCTGTTTTCGGATCTGTTCTAATTACAAGTTTATAGATTATCATTGCATCTAGTGACTTCGATTCCTTTTGCAAAAATTATCGGGTGTACACCCATGTCCTTTACTGCGTCCGCCCCTGGGCCCTGGGTGTTGTGGGGATGGACAATGCTGGAAAAGAAAGGGGCGGCGAATTATTTTGTGTATCTGGTCTTGCTTGGGTTCAGTAGTTTGTTAACTTCTCGATTGATTTAGATTAATTATTGATGGTGGGACGTTTTCTTATTAACAGATAGTAGGATTGTCTTAAGCCATACCATCCCATTCTTAAATTTTGAGTAGCATCACAATATCCTGGCATGGTTGTGTATTATTGGGCCTTTAAGCATGTTATATGGCAGCATATACCATTCTATCAGTTTTCATTTTCATCGTGCCATGCCATCCTTTTTTATTTCCTGGTGCCTGTTGTAACACCAGGTGTACCTTCTGTATTCAGAGACTGATTAGGAGTTCAAGGAGCAAATCAATCCGTACTGGATATAACCAAGCTTACATGGCTATGGTGCCAAGTGATTCATCGCATCATGGAGTTGTGGACAATAGCCCCAATGGATTAACCCAGGCTAGGCGTGATGAAGCTAGGGAAACTTGGTCCATCGTGGTATTTCAGTAGAAAGGAAATAGAGGAAAACTCTCCGTCCAGGAGAGATGGCATTGATTTGAAGAAAGAGTCTAACCTTCGAAAGTTGTATTGCAAGTTTCTACAAGAGTTGGGCATGGAGCTTAAAATGTAAGATTGGGACATCACTTTCTATAAATTCTAAGAACACTTTTTAAAATGAGGTGCTACTTTAATGTGTTCATGATGCTGAAGCTTTTCAAAATATGTATGCTACATTAGCTTACATTTGCTGATTTTGATATAGTCACTTATGTGGTGAGATGCAGATATCTACAGTTGTTTGTGGCAACAATATATATGTATCTTTCCCCCCCGTAAATAGCTGAGTAGCTTTGACTAAGGGTGTTCATACTATCATTGAGAAGAGAGAAATTTGTATAGCTGATATTGTGTAATTTAAATTTTGGCATTCTTGACAGTCTGGTATTTGAAAATGGGCTGAGGTTTTGCTGGTGTTATTTTTGGGCATGGTTGTTCTTGGTTGTTGCTTGCTAAAGTATGGCAGTTTCCTCCGTGGTTATATAATCTTGATGCAACTTGCATTGCTTGTGTCAGTGTTTTAAGTTTTATTATATTATTAAATGGATTGTGTGTTCACCAAGTTTGCTAAAGTAAATATGTTTAGCTCATCCTATTATCTCGTAAAATCTACCTCATCTGTTTGCTGTTTTTAGGCCTCAAGTGACGATTGCCACAGCAATGGTATTCTGTCATCGTTTTTACCTTCGTCAATCCCTTGCAAAAAATGATAGACGAGTAAGTGTTATTTGATGATTGTCTCTAGTTTTGTTTTTCAATGGTTGCCAAAATTTGCCTTAAGCGTTTAGGTTTGTAACTGCATTGCCTTAGAAATTTTTACATTTTGATAAGTTTTCAATTATTTGCCTTTTCCATTTTGTATCCCTGACTGCTAACAGGGTCTTAGTATAGTTGATAAGAGAAACTACAGGCTCATTTTTCACATATTCTCATAGCATTTGTTTTATAAACTGAGTTCTTCTGGTATCTAGAATGATGTGAACTCTTTGATAGTTTTTTTCCTCTCAAAAAACTCTTTGATAGTGAGATACTTAGATATACATTTACTCCTTCAAGCTAAGGTATCACTCTGTGAAATGTATTTTTTTTCATAGAATAGACACAAATACTTCGGAATCTAATATCCACACAGATAATCGCCACAGTTTGTATGTTCTTGGCTGGAAAAGTTGAAGAAACACCTAGACCTTTGAAGGATGTCATCGTGGTTTCTTACGGGATTATCCATAAGAATGATCCTAAGGCTAGTCAGAGAATCAAGCAGCAGAAGGTAATGGTTTATGTCGTCTCTTATTTTGCTCCAGAAGTACTGACACTATCTATTTTTTCCTGCATGATTATTACTCCCTCCATTCCAAATTATAAATTGCATTGACTTTTTTGGTACATCCATTTTGCTATGTATCTAAATATAACAATATGTCTAGATACATAGCAAAATAGATGTACCAAAAAGTCAAAGCGACTTATAATTTGGAACGGAGTGAGTACTGTTCAACTTGTTTCATACTCTTTACTTGGGAACTAGTACATTTTTCACTTTATAACTCATTGTTTCATACACTTCTAGGATGTGGTCGTATTCTTGTATAGCTATTTGTGAAAGAAAACATTAGAGATGTAGATTCAAATCTTGCTACAAAGTCTTAATGCGAAAGCAGTTGAGATCCACTTATCGTCCTCAGTTTGAGTGCACATGCCACTGATATCAATGCTTGACGGTTTTATGATGCTTAACAAACATTTACTTACAGTTACAAAATGATGATTGTCATTAATAGCTGCCAATCTATGCCCCCATTATCAGCTTATGGTTGCTCAAATCATCCCAAGGTTCTATCTAAGCTGAACAGTCTAATCCTGAAAATGTCTTTTATAAAAAAGTTATGCTCCTTTGTGTCGAACCTAGTGTTATCCTTTTGCACTTCCTGCTTCAGAATCTGCACATAGTTTTTTTCCTGCATGCACCAGTTCCTATTTGGTTCAAAAGAAAGCCATTTATCTAAGAGTTTCAACTGATATTAGTGCTTACTGCTGCCTCTTGCAGGAAATATATGATAAACAAAAAGAACTTATTTTACTTGGGGAGCGAGTTGTACTAGTAACACTTGGATTTGACCTTAATATTCACCATGCCTATAGGCCCTTGGTTGAAGCAATAAGGAGATTCAATATTGATAATAAAAGTCCACTTCCTCAGGTTGCCTGGAATTTTGTAAATGATGGGTATGCTAGTGCTACCCTTTCTATCTTTTGAAATTGCCGTTCACAGTTGTGTATCTACTACACTTAATATTGTGCACTGTACAGGCTGCGTACTTCGCTTTGCCTGCAGTTCGAGCCTCATCATATTGCAGCTGGTGCTATCTGTTTAGCTGCTAAATTTCTGAAAGTGAAGCTCCCATCTGATGGTGATAAGCATTGGTGGCAGGATTTTGATGTCACGCCACGACAGCTTGAAGGTTGGTCCTTATTTGCAAAGTTAGTGATGGTGATGAAATGTTCCACCTGCTCTGCTTTGTTTATTTGTTCTGCATATGTTTTGATTATTATTGATTGAACTAGCACCAGGTGTTTGGTGTGTCAAATTGAATTTTGTTCCTGTCAAACTCCTGGTTTTGAAGGGATGAATGCATATCATAGATAGTTAACTTGATAACTTTGTGTTTTCTTTCTTTACTTCTAGCAGTTAATGACATGTTGCAGCTCCATGGAACTTATATTCATGTTAAAGTAGGATCACATCATTCTCCATTGCATTAGTTAAGCACATGGTTGTTAGCATTGTTTATAAAGATGAAAATACATTTCATGCCATGTTATTGTTTGGGTTTGTACTGTCTCAACTTTTTCATACCTTAATTCATAAGACAATTTAATTTCTAGAACATACTTTTTATCCAATTTATTTAAATTCTAGCATTCTCGGACCAATTCATTGTTCTGTTGCAGACTGCAGTGGAAAGTAGCATACATTTAAGGCTAAAAATAGGTACAATCGAACTAATAACATTGTTATTTATATTTAACCCAAAAAAAGGCTGTCCAAATGAGGGACTTGCATTAGGCAATTTTCTGAATATGCTATGATGATATTCTTCCACCAAAGTAGAGTTTGATTTTCCATCTCGTGAAATGATTTTGTTCTTGTCGGATATTTCTAGGTGCTATGTGTCTTTCTATATTAGTACTACCTCCGTTCCAAAAAGAGTTATGTTTTGGTTTTGTCCTAAGTCAAACTATCTTATGTTTGACCAAGTTTGTAGAGAAGACGAAACATGTATGGCACCAAATAGTTTGACTATGAAAATATGTTTCGTGATGAATCTAATGATATTAGTATCATAAATGTTGGTTTTTTCATATAATTTGAGTCAAACTCTTAAGATTGTTTGTTTGTTGCTGCCTTTTTAGTTATATATTTGATATTGAAGTTCTCTATAAATGGGATTTTGGTAGTGTGCACATGCCTTTGTTAATATTTAACTTAAAGAGCTTTGCAATTAGTTAACTGGTTTTAATTTTTCGCAAAAGGAGTATCTTCTAATTTGTACTGGTGCCTTGTCACATACACCATTTTGGTAAAGAGGGCGAATAGCCGAATACCTTACTGTTTGACAGGAACCGATAAACTACTCAAGTCCCAGCTGCCTTTTAGCTGTTAGAATCTTAGTAGCCTCAAAAGATCAGCAAGCTTCTGTCCTTTTAGAAGCTGGTCTCTACTTGCTATGTATTGTCTAGCTTTGACTAGGCAGTACATGGCAATTCTTTTTTTTTGTGTGACAGAGGTAACCCTGCTTTTGTAGAAAGCAAAATGTGTATACAATAACATATAGACACAACAAAGAAAGAAAAGGCAGGGGAGACCAGCTTACACCTTGAACTAACCAGAAGTACCCAGAACTCCTAACCCTCACAAAGCTCTCCACCTGGCCACTCAAAAAACTAAACATCAAAAGACAGCTAAAGCCAAAGCTCGATCACCCACCACCAGGAACAGAGCAAAAAGCTAATGCTAGCAAAACCCTCTGGCATCAGAGGACACCTTCGACTTCCATATCTTGAGATCATCTCCAGAAGTCCATCAACCACTTGCTCATTCTTGCTATCTTATCGTCCAAGAATCTTGCATCTTTTTCCTTCAGTAGAATTCGCCATTCTGTAAAAGCGTAAAGATTTTGTAAAACACTTTATTAGAAGACCATGGAAATTTCTTCTCAATCCCCATTTTTGTTCCTAACCGTCCAAAGCCCCCAAAGAACAATCGAAAACATAAAAAGTTTGATGTGGTAATCTTTCCCGCCCAAAGGAAAATTCAGTGCTTATAAACATCTTTCAAACTGATTGGCACTCTTTCCCACCCTAAGGCCTCTTTAAAACAGAAGCAAATGATCCTTGCTATATGATACTGAAAGAAAATGTGTTCTGTAGATTCACTAACCCCACAAAGGCAGCAGTTTTTGCTCCCTCTCCAAGCTCTTTTCTTCAAATTCACCCGTCTGTAATCTGTCTTGTATTGCCAGCCAAAAAAAAAAAAAAAAAAAAAAACCCTCAACCTGCGGGAGGTAAGACCACTCCGTGGCATTGCTGTGATAGAGAAGGCCTTCTCACATAAGCCGAGAAAAATCCTGAACCCCAGCCCCACCTTGTCATAAGGGGGCACCGTTGCCCTATGAGAACCCTTTTGACCTGTGCTTTGGCCGTGGGACAGATGAAAGGATTTTTTACCCTCAGCCTGAAATTTGCTCACATGAGGAAACCCAGGACCTGAGGGGTGCTACTTGAGCGCATTAACCGTCTCAGCTAGAGGCCTTTCGCGCCAGCCAAATAAAAACCTTGATTTTTCGGTAGTCTGCTCTTCCAAAGCTTGATCATCCTTCTATTAACCACCCCTCTGAAAGTCAGCCTTCTGTACGTAGATCTAGCAGTATAATTCTCTGTTTTATTTGAAGAGGGGAACTCCGATCTCAAGGGGGTCAACCCATACTTCCCATAATCTAGTGTCTTGACTATTATTCACTGTAACAGAACAAGCCCATTTAAGAAAATTTCTGGTTTGGACCACATCCTTCCAGAATTGAGATCCTACATCTTACACCTGTGCAAATTTATTTTTTGGTTTAGATATTTCTTCTTAAGCAGATTATATAGCAGCTATCTCCCACATCGGCTTTCAACATCCTCCACGCCCATTTTCCAATTAGAGCATCATTCAAGATTCTAGTGTCCAAAATACCACGACCCCCAAAGTCTTTAGGAAGGCACAAATTTTCCCACTTTATCATGTGGTATTTGAATTTATACTTAGGGCTCTACCAGAAAAAACTTGATCTAATTGAATCTAACTGTTGATGAATCCCTTCTTTGAGCCTGTAAAACCCCATAGTATAAATTGGTAGACAACTCAATGAAGGTATTTGTTAAAATAAGCGTGCCCCCAGAGGTCATATTTTTACCTTTCCAAGGTTGGAGTCTTTTCCTAAAATTTCCTGGCATCCCTTTGAAAACTTTTATCCCCAAGTGCTAATCTGAAACTGGAATCCCTAAGTAAGTCATTGGAAAAGAACCTATTTTGCAATTCAACATATTTGGAACTCTCCTGATCTTCCATAGTAGCCCCCATCATAAAGACCACCTCTGACTTGTGATAAATCTTTAAACCGAGGTGTGTCTGGTGCAGTGTCTTTCTTTGTATTGGCTTTTTTGAGCCTTCCTTTTTTCCCTATCTTAATGATACGCAGCTCTCCTGCGTATTTTCCAGAAAAAAGATAAATCTTTAAACCAGTCATCCACTCAAAACAGTACAGCAAAAATTTCACATCTCTGATAGAGCTTTCATCATCTTCCATAAACAGAATAGTGTCATCTGCATACTGTAACTGAGTTAGACTTCCTTCCACTAAATGTGGAATCAAACCTTTGATGTGTCCTTTTTTTAGTTTTGCCTGATTCAGAATATGAGCAAGAGCATCTTACACCAGATTAAAGAGCAGAGGGGATAAAGGACCCCCTCTCTGTCTTAAACCCCCTGCGATTCATAAAGTATGGCCCATTCAGAATATGTGGCAATTCTGGTTTGTTATACTAATTATTATTTATTAACTTATTATATGCGGTCTGACATGTGCTTTTATCTCTTGGGTTCTAGTTGCATCTGAGCTGATGATAAAACATATTTGTTGTCCATTATTGCAGAGGTTAGCAGTCAATTGTTGGAGTTGTATGAGCAAAACCGTACAACGCAGGCTCAATCATCACAGGGAAGTGAAGCCGAAGGGAGCTCTGCTGGTGTGCGTAACCAGCGTTCATCTGTAAAGTCTGAAGCAAACTCCAAGGAACCATCTCCTCATGGTTTTCACCAGGCATCCAGACTGCCAAATTTGCAGCATCTGTCCTCCACAAGGGCTTCAGGTCACCATGACGATGGGCACTCAAATTCCGACAAACATATTTCTGGCCACAAAATGCTTCAAAATGACAATGCTAACCATGGTGGCACCAAAGAAAAGAACAAAAGTGGAATAAAAACTGATACTGGTATGGACAGATTGCACCATGACAAAAAGTTCTCACCTGGACATCATTATTCCAAGGCCAGCCACAAGTCTCATAATCCAGTGGAAGAACATCAACCACATCGATCAGATGATAATTCCAATGAAACAAGAGATGGTGTTGGTGGCAATGAAGCTCCTGTTGTGTCAACCTCCAGAATGGATGCGATGAACAAAATTGACAAGGATAAGGTAAAAGCAGCTCTGGAGAAGCGAAGGAAATCGAAAGGTGGTTTTGCCACAAAGGCAAATGTGATTGACGATGATGATCTACTTGAGAGAGAGCTAGAACAAGGTGTTGAATTGGCTGTTGAGGTTGAGAAGATTAAACAGGATAAAAAGCAGAACTTGTCTGATGGCAGCATACCTCCATCGGACCTTCAAAACGCAGACCAAGTAATGGAGAACGGTCACCATGTCAAGCAGAGTCTACCAACAACAGCTGAAGACATGGGCTATCTGATGGACAGTAAAGACCAACATCCTCCATCATTTGATAAGCAAAATGATGTTATTGAGCACAAGTCACAGCAGCTTGATGACACATTGAAGCACCAAAAGGGCCATGATCAGCCTCAACTTGTAGGAAGCCCTGAGCAGGATGAAAAAGACTATAAGAGGCCTAAGCTTGACGGGTAGGTCTACATATGATTTTGGATGGGTTTTCTGGTAACTGACATGCAATTTGGCATGGAATTCATTGTATGATGACGAATACATGTCGATGAGCATGTGTCTTCTTCACTGGTGCCTGAAGATGCTGCGCACAAAATTGCTGTGCTGTGGAACATCAAGATGGTATGTCCCACAACTGATTGCAGTTTACATTTTGAGGAAAGTCGGGCAGCAATATTTGTTAGGTTCCAACAAACATTGGAATATATATGAATGAAACATGCTCACGCTTCTGGTAACAGTCGCATTCATTTCTTGTATGTGGTGTTCCAGTTAAAGCGATGCAAAGGTTTTGGCAAGGCCTACTGTAAAGTCCCTACCAAGGTTGCAAATATTCGTTCAGCCTTCCTTTCCCTTTTCGTAGTTAAATGTTCCTTTTATCTCTTCACATTTTAGAAATTTGCATATATTTTCAGATAATAAGAATTTCTTTGAGTCATGAAATTCTGAGGGGGAATTGTTGATCGCATTATAATGCTTATATTTACTTTGGGGTAGCTCCAGAACAATTTTTTACTGTTACAGGCGGAGCTAGGATTAAGATATTGTAAGGGCTAGCTAGCTCATCAAATGTGGACAAAAATTATACTCGTTAATTTTTAGGTTGGCTTAAACAAATTGCTGATGCCGGAGTAACCATTTTATGTACGTGGAAACTGGAAATGGAGTACACATGTATATATAGTAGTATAGTATAACTTGCAGGCCCAATGCGATACAATGCATACGTGTGAATGAATGAATACATAAAAAAAGGAAACATCAATCGGAGATATTCAGAGGAGTAAGCAGAAGAAGGCTTTGTAAGCTGGGTAAGCTACGCTACTAGTTTATGGTTGGTAGTCGATATTGCCGATGCCGGAGTAACCGGGATCCTGCCAGTCCATCCGGTTGCCTTCCCCCGGCTCGCTCGGCAACGACCTCGCCGCGAGGATCACACTGCAGCACTGCAAGAATAGCACGATCGCCACCACGATCCTCAGCATCACTGACGCCGTCGTCGTCGTCGGTGGCGCCATATATACTAGCTAATCGATGAGGCCGGCCGATGGACGTATCTGTATTTGCAAACCGAGAGGTTTGTGTGCACGTCGAAATGGTCGATAGTTAGCTAGCTCGCTGAACTGCCGGATGGATATGTTGGAATGTTGGATGGTTTTGTTGTTGGGCAACATGCATGATAGATCCCGTCTTATATATGGCCTTATATATAGAGTGTCGTACGGTGTTACGCATGTTAAAGCATGAGCCGATCAATCGAGAACTAAAATATGACAAGGAATGGGTCGCCTATACTCGCTGGATCGTTCTCAGTTCTCACTCACGGCGCGCATCCTATACTCGCTGGATCGTTCTCAGTTCTCACTCACGGCGCGCATACATGTGTGATATGCGGTTTTCACGGCGCGGTCCAGCACTAGCTAGATTCCGGCCCGGCCCGGCCTGCCGGCCGGAGTTGCATGCAAAGATATACTACTAAATAAAATAATTTGATGAGGTTGCCGACTTGGATATAACCGGGTTTTGGCTATTCCTTTTTTGTTTGTAAGTATTTATATATTGAAAAAAGGGAATACATTTCAAAAAGAAGAAGAAAAAAAAAGGGGATAACTATCGAGTGCGTGGGGTTGCCGGGTGGTGGAGCATGTCGCCGGCCAGGTTCGGTTCTTTCCGCGACGCTCGGTGTGTGTACGGTGCCGTGACGGGGCCCAAGCGCGGCAGCCGGCACACAGCCACGTGCCCACGGGGATCGCGAGATAACGGGCCTCGGGCCTTCCTCTCTCTCCTGCGCTAGTCAGCCTGGTGGGCTGGTGGGCTGCGCTGCCTCCACACTCCAGCTGACCAGTTCCCGTGCCATATCCTCCTCAACCCGCGCGAACGCGATTTTTGGTAGTGCTTGGCAGCTGGATTGTCCCCGCCCGCGGCCTCCACTCTGTGTGTGTCTTTGTTGGGCACGACGCGAACGCAGATCATCGGGTCGGGTCCGACGACCAGTCGGCTGCCGACCACCCCTCTCCGCATCCGCATGTACGCAGCTGCATCTAAACAAATATATTTAAGGGCCGATCCTGTTTAGATGAACGTGTTGTTGCCGCTGCACTGGAAAAATCAAAATCTTCCTGGGCATAGCTGGCGAGTGCTTGTAACCGATCGACTTGTGGGACTTGGGAGGCTGAGACCTCAACATAAAAACGAACTGGTGTTCATATTCCTGACCCATGCCAGAATTCCCATACATATACCATGTAGGATAAAGAAGACTCATTTGAGATACAGATACCTTTGGGGGCGATGTAGTGTATGTATGTACGTAGGTAGGATGTGTGCATAATTTGACACAAGATTATGACGTTACTGTAACAATATGACATGGAATTAAGCGATTAGTTAATTATTTGGTGTAAAAATTCACGTTACTATAACAATATATGACAGTTGACCTTTACTGTTTTCCTTTGGCGCAGCGCTGCAGACAGTTTCTGATGTTTTTTTCTTTTTCAGCTCACGGATAAAAACGCAGCACTTTCATATCAAAGATGACGTATCACTTTCATATTAAAGCTGTGACCAAGCCTGAGCAACACACGCACATAACATGCAGGTAATATCCTATATCCGGACAAACGCCATTATTCACAATTTCACAGGAGGAAAAAAAAAACAATTGAAAGGGGCATCAACTGGCATGATGATTTCGCTGTTACTATTGTACAATAAATTAATAAATACGATTTCAGAAAACTACCTGGATACAAGCGTGCACAGCACAATATACACGTTGGAAACAATAGTAAGACACTGCAATTTTCTGTACAATGGAATTCTGCTGGGGACATTTGAATTAGAGATTGCTTCACAGAACTATTGAAGACCCAAAAAAAAAAAAAAAAAAAAAAACAGTCACAAGATTAGCTGCACAACAGTTGTCCTACCAAACTCTATCTATGCATATTATCCAATAATCATTACAAAGTCAACATCCAAGAAGTAATGTCTGTTAGAGTAACTTAGTATTGATGTAGAGTTTCAAGCAAATATAAATGTCAGAGCTGTAACCAACTTATGAATGAGATAAGGATTCAGTGTTGGTGCAATCTTGAATTTAAAGCACATTATCACAGGTCTACTAACCATGCCTGAACGTACCATGAAATTCAGTTTCCTGACATGATACAAGCGGTCCAGCACAAAGATATGAAGTTCAGTTTTAACTAGGATAACTTAAGCTCAAAAGGTACCGCATATTAAGTGTACACAAATGATTAAGTTTACAGAAGAAAATAGAAGTTCAAGCTTGACTAGGTTCTTCTGAGTATTCTTCGGTTCTTTGATTGTCAGGAGTTGATCAACTCCAGATGCTTCACGCTTGCTCTTCTCTCTTCTGTGGCAGATTGTGTGCAGTCTGAGGTTACAGAACCAGGAAATCCACACTCCAGCTTTTTGTCTGGGATCCAAGTTGGTGTCTTCTTCTCCCAGCTAAATTGAACGGATTCTCTGTACCTGAACAAATTATCAGCTACCTTGAATTTTCTACTCCAAGTATTACCTAGATAGGACAGGCTGTAGTACGGGGACATGTATGTAGAAGTGCTAACTCCAATTTGACAGCAGACAGCCACGACATGAGAGCAGGGTCTGCGAAGAAGCCGCATCTTGTTGCATGAACATGCAGCACCTTTTATGATTGTGCTTGCTCCAAACTTATTCAGGCTACCGCTAGATTTTGAATACAAGTGAACAACTACACGCTTCTGCCCTGACTGAACCACAAACTTTTTAACATCATCCCCCAATATAACATTGTCGCCCTTTGTTTTCACGCAAATCACCTGATGCACCTGGGCCTTCTGCATTTTGAGATTCATCTCATCCTGGACACTTTGCGGGAACTTCATTGCTGGGTCGTTGATTGCTTTGTTTGCTGCGGCACTTGTGTTTTTGAAGTACTCTATGATACGCTGGAATGTCACCTCCACTATAGCACAGAGAGGAAGGAACTGTACCCCTTTGAATACATCGCTATGCTTATATATATCAGATATATCAATGCCCATGATGCCATACCTAGCACTATTTTTGTCATGCAACAGTGACCACTTCTCCTTCGGTTTCAGATGGATCCAATCAGAAAACTTTGTTATCTTCCTTTGGCTGTCATCTCCATGATTTCCTTCTTCCCCATCCTGCACTGATTTCAGTTGGCTGCATGGAATTTGTGCCTCAGGTTCTGCCTCATCATGCTCACCTGACCCCTGCTGCATTTCTTGACTTGTATTGCTTTCTTTCTCTGCAATATATTTTGATGTCAACTCATCTAGCTCCTTCCAGATGCCAGCAAACTTACTTGGTTGCTTCTGTTGGCAAAGCCTCTTGAACATCGTCATCAGCATTTTGTCACTAAAATATTCCAAGAAGTCTTCAGCAAGGTGTAGCATAAACCACCGGCTTCGTACATCCCTCCATCGGTGTGGTTCATCAGGGTTATTCTGAATATCATCTACAGCATTTACCAACTCCACTTTTACAGTCATGAATAATGCAGACACCAGACCGCTCCTTCACGACAGCTCGCTTCACATTCCTAAGAAACCAAAGCCAGCTTTCCTTTGTCTCTCTCTCGGCAATAGCAAATGCTACTGGAACAAGGCAATCATTAGCATCTAATGCAAGGGCAGTCAAAAGCACCCCTTGATACCTCCCACATAGTGGTATTCCCTTAACACAAAGCACAGGGCGACAGTAACTGAAGGCTTGTATGCACTGTGCAAGTGCCCAAAATATACAGTGGAGGACTCGAAAATCCTTGCAGTCCACAACCTCTGTATCCTTGATGTCAAGAAAACTACCTGGGTTCGAACGTACTATTTCCTTAAGCAACCTTGGGACATAGTCGTATGAATCATAATATGTGCCAAATCTAAATTCTAAAGCATTCTGTTTTGCCCTCCATACCTCAGGGAGACTGAACTGCTCGCCACATTCGTCAGCAAGATGTGTTGAAATTTCCTTCACTGTCATTCCTAGCAGGCGGTCTTGCCAAGAGCGCAGGCGAAGAGGCTCATCAAAAATATCCCCCAAGGGCAGCAGCACCGTTGACAGTTGGGAGTAACCATCAGGTATGGCTTTGAGCAGAACATCATAGTGCTTGAGTTCAGAGCAGTCCGCATACAGCATGAGCTGCTGAAATGCTTTTTTTCTCTTCATTTTATTGATAAAGGAAGTCCAAGACCTGTCGCTATGGAAAATTCGGCCCTCCCAGTCCAAGTTGTCTGAATAGAATTCTGGACCATGATCGTCTAGAGCCAAATCGAAAAAGTCAGGGCAGAATTCTTTGAAGAACCCCTTGATATTAAGATCTTGTGTCTCTGGATGAAGTCGGAACAGTTTCAAGATCCAAAGCTTGACATCCACCAATGTCATCGGCCACGGCTGCGGCAGCTCCGCCACTATGTGGCCGAATTCATCCAAATCTTCTCCTCTCGCATCCCAGTAGCCTTTGATGTTTCTTCCTCGCCAGAGGTTTCTTATGTGCCCGTAGCGCACCTCGATGTGATATGTTTTGTGATCCTATACAACAAACAATGGAACAATATGGATGCGACAGATTGAGACGAACTGAAATAGATTGAGGAAAAGGCTAGTTGCACTAGTGCGGTGAACAGTACAGCACAAAGCCACGAGCACGGACCTGTGCCTTCCGAGGCTTCCGAGGGGCCGCCGGTGCCTTCCGCTTCCTCCCACCGGTGGTGGCACCCTGCAATCTCAAAAACATGCGAACATTAAGCAAAGGGAGATCTCGAATCGACGATGCAAGGAGGGTGGTGCAGCGGAGAAAACATACTGGATTGGAGGCCGGACCGGACGCGTCGGGGCCGGCGGCGGTGGAGGACTCGCACGGTGCCGTCACTGTCGCACGGCTGGACGAGCCCCCGCGCTTCCCCATGGAAGGATTCTTCTGAGGAGGCGGGCGGCGCTTGGAGTTGGTCTCGCGAGCTTCGACTGTGTGTCAGAGTGTGATTGTGGTGGCTGGCGGCGGGGAAAGGGAAGAAGAGGTTCCCTCCATTTTCTCGCAATTCCCCGCCATTTTCAGGCGGTGGACTGCCTGGCATTGGCAACGAGTCAGGTCCAGACTGGGCCTGTTTGGGCTCAATTTTGTTTTTGAGCGACCCATTGGGCCTTGGTTCATGTATATTTGTCCGTGAACATGGGTTAATCCAACGGCGCACAAATTCAAACGAAGTATAATTAATTTGCTAATACTTCAGTATGTTTTTTGTAAATAGAATTGGATCAACAGTTTTCCTCAATATAATAATGATTACAACCATATGTGTTGCGAGTTTTTTTTAGTATTTTCTAGACCTGAAATAAATCTGAATCGTCCCGTACTAGAAATGCACGCGGCGTTGCCGCTTAGGGCCTGTATTCCATTGTCGTAGTATTATAGTTTTTTGCAGACTTTGTTTACAGGTAGGTGTACATTTTTTTAAGCAACGTAGGTAAGCCAAATCCGTTGTATTTTAACTTAGGTATTGAAATAGAAATGTCTTTTTTTTTCTATATTTATTATAGGGAAATATATGTTTGAAGTATTTTTTTAAGAGAG
Organism: Chrysopogon serrulatus; assembly: GCA_015844335.1. Classification (NCBI taxonomy): domain Eukaryota; kingdom Viridiplantae; phylum Streptophyta; class Magnoliopsida; order Poales; family Poaceae; genus Chrysopogon; species Chrysopogon serrulatus. The sequence continues at coordinate 7,267 of JADLZL010005534.1, read as the reverse complement.
AGGAGCATTTCATGAGTAAATGGGAGGTTTTTTTAATAATAAGGAATAGTTTTATTTTTATACGTGGTATAGGTATGGTACGATTAAAATTTCATAGCAATTTAAATGAAGAAACTGAGTCCATTAATTATTTTTAGAAAACTATAGATAAATCTAGAACTATATTTGTAGCAATAAAATTACAATAAAGTATGTGATATTATATGTTTAGATTGTAGTGCTAGTTATATGGAGTTCAACAAACTTGGTTTTGCATTTTTCTAATTTTTATTTGATTTGTTATGGCTTTTACAAAATTTTAGTCATTTTAGATAAATAATAAATTGAGGAAAATAGAAAAACGACGTCGGGCCGAATTCAGCCCATCGAGGCCCAATTTTCGGCCAAAAATGGCCCGAACGGGGAGGCAGGCCGGCCCATAGAAAGGCCCATTGGAGGGTGAGGCCTGCCTAGACCGCGGGTTAATTTCTTTAAAGCTCGAGGTCTTTTTTTTTGAAAAAATTGTTTGTGAGAGGAGCCTGGACGGCGGGTTCTATTATGAAAAGCTCGAGGGTGTTTTTACAAAACGACCGGGATTGGCTAGATCCAGGCCGTCCGTCCGGCCGATCGATCGGACGGCGGGAACGGCGGCGGCGTGGCCACGCTTCGCCTGCCCGCTTTTGTTGCAGGATTCGTATAAAGAGATATATCACCTGCTAGTAGTTAATCTTAAGACAGCCTATGTCAGACTAGCTCGATCCTTGCTATAATAATCATTGTCTTATTATATACTGCATCATTTGGATCTTTTTTATGGCCACACAATGCATCTAATAGAATGACCATGCCACCACCCTATATTGTTCATTTTTTTTTTTTTAAAGTCGAGGGGGGGGGGTATAGATACTTCTTCAACCGCCCATAAAATGGAGGCCGGAGAGGGGCAATGTTCAGTATATTGTTCATTGAAATCAATAGTTTTTTTTTTTCAGGCTTTTCGTGCTGATGTCTTCGAGTTCAAAATCCACTCCTCGTGCTGATGTCTTCAGTTCAAATCCACTCCCGTTTGCTGGCCCCATTTGGATCCATGGAATTAAAATGTATTCTAATTTTCATAATTTAGCTGGGCTCAATTAAGTTAATATGGTCACATGCAAAATATATTTGTATACTGTTGTAACAAGAACATACATCATTATTAAAACATTAGGGTAATCGCTCCTTTTGAGTGGCTCAGGCGGAACTCCGCTGACCCTGCCGCCAGGCCTCCTCCTGGCTCCCTACTCCTCGCCGTCGCCAGAGCGCGCCACTGGTCCACAGTGGTCACGGCCGGGATGGCACAGCGCCAGGGCTTTCCCCCCTTCCCTAGCTCTGCTCGACAGTATCTAGCCGCAAGCTCTCCGGTAGTTGCGGTGGGTGGCCTGGTGGCCGGATCGGGCGTCCCTCAGCCCGGATCAACCTAGGTTGGTGGTTTGCGGCTTTAGCGGCCGGCGCTGCGGTGGGTTCTCGAGCGGTGGCATGAAGGTGGCTCACGCATTCGTCAAAGAGGTGCGGCACAGCAGCCTGGCCTAGTGTCGGGCAGCGGCGTCCATGTCCTATCGACGCCAAGGTTGCCAGCCAACGGACCGCCACGCTTATGTCGGGGATGACTGCAGCGCGCATGGCGGTGGCATCTGGTGTCAAAGGGGCTGCCCGGTTTCATCGCCAGTGTCTTCCGACGAGTGTGACATCCTCGGTGGGTTGCCATGGTGGCTAGCGGCGTACCGCGATGGGCGTGTTGTTCAAGATTGGGGCTAAGGCCTGGATGTCGACATCTGCGGATGGATGTCGATATCTGCGGATGGATGTCGACATCTGCGGATGCCGCTTTCTTCTTGGAAGCGTCCTTTTGGTGTCTTACATATAGTCGTACGGTAAAAATAGTGTCGAGTATTTTTTTTTTTTGGTTATAAAGCCATACTGTAAATTCTTTGTCAAAGACGATATTAGGGTTACACTTTTTGCAATGAAGTTGACTCTAAGAATTAAAATTTTCTTGTGGTACTTAATTAATAAAAAAATGTTTACCTAGAGGAAATGAACGAATTTACAGCATCAGATGCGTTTTTGCACCTTTTATTTCCCTAGACCAAACTGATGAATCCAACCCAAATCACCTAGCTAATGATGTACAAGCCTACCTATGTCAAGGAAGATGCATTATTATGACATTGCATATATATCCTGTTGATCTAATATGAACATCTTGGAAAGGATCCATTTTTCCTTGGAACTAGCTAGCCCTGTCCAGGCCAGGCAACGACAAAGTAGAGTCAGAGCTGATGTTTAGGACGCCTGGCAGGGAGGGTGGTTGGGAGCCTGCCATTTGTTGCAGTTGCTTCCAGGGCCGTTAAGGACCTGCATGACCAGCCCCTCCGCGCCATGCTCCGTCGTCGTCGTCCCCCGCCCGCCGTCCACAACCGCAGCCAGCAGCGGCCTCGCCGCGAGGATCACGTTGCAGAGTTGCATCAGAAGCACCGCCACCACCACCGCCCTCGCCATCATCGTCGTCGGTGCCATTCTAACTAGGAGCGATCGATCGATCGATCAGATCCCTTGTGTGTGTAATGTAACCCGTAAGAGAAGCACTGCACAGGCACAGCAAGGCTAATACTGCAAAGCCTGGAGCATGGCTATATAATGCTCGTTCAACTGGCTGGCTGGAGACCTGGTAAAACTCATGTTTATAGTTTTGCCAAGTCCCAAAACCAAATGCCAAGTTTCTCCAAACAGTGTCCCAAACCAAATGCTCTATTTGGGCTTGGCAAAAGAACTTGTGGAAAATCATAAATTGCTAGTTGGCAAATTGGGATACACGTGTTCATATTTGGCAAGTGGCTGGCTTTTACCAAGCTAATTGTTGGTTTGCTTGGGAGAGAAGCATGCAAAATGGTTGCCTTTTGGATAGTATCGATCACGATGGTTGCCTTTTTAGATCTATCGTGATCATCAGCTTAGTAATAACCAACCGCCGAAAAGGTAAAACGAAGGACCAGGTCATCAGTTCAAGCCATGAATATCAGGTCAAGCATACTTCCGTTATAATAAACCACGCGGTTTTCATCAGCGCGGTCGATCGGTCCATTTATTTGAATGAAAGAAAATCCCCAAGTCTAATCTGAAGTCCATGCATACTACTAAACAAAGACAGCAAGACCAAGACGCAATAAGTCTGCACTGATCGACTGCGTGCCAACACATTTGTTCCGTCCATCGATCGATCGGTGCCCGCAGAAATGCATGTTCTGCAGAAAGTCCCAGCGACCGTCGTCGTATAGCTAGCTAGGTATAGCAGGGTATGCACCCATGCTTCTTGAATGGATCTGTGAATTCTCGGTCGATCTCTGCTAACGGTTGGACCGACTACAGTCGTGTCCGATCGGGTCGTATCCAACGAGCCCCTGCGCGGACAAATACGTCAAGCTCACAAGCCGCTATTCTTCTGATATACAAAACGATTTCAGAAAACGACTTCTAGGCACACGCAAGCACAGCACAATGGAAGCGTTGGGGAACAATAATACAGAACGATGGGAACTTCTCTGTAGAACGGAATCCCCGGAACAATAGAACCAGATATTGCTACAGAGAAACATTCAGGACATAAATCAGCAATCGCAAAAATTAGCTGCACAACAGTTTTCCTACACGCACAACATACTCGCTCGATATTCATCGATCATTACAAAGTCAGTAGCCAAGAAGTAATGTCTATTAGACTAAAGCAAAAAATTTTTTTGAACTGATCGGCAGGGGAGCCCCCTACCTGAGTTTTAAGCAAAATATAAATATCAGCACTGTAACCAACTTATAAATGAAACACGGAGTCAGTGTTGGTGCAATATTTAATTTAATGCACATTGTCACAAGTCTACTAACCATATTACCTGAAGATACCGTGAAATTCAGTTTCCTGGACATGGTACAAGCAGAAGAATACAAATAAAAACTTCAGTTTTAACTAGGATAACTTAAGCTCAAAAGGTACAGCATATTTAGATTACACATAGGATTATGTTGACGGAAAAGCATAGGAGTTCAAGCTTGGCTATGTTCTTCGGTTCTTTGATTGTCTGGAATTGATCAACTGCAGATGCTTCACTCTTGCTCTTCCTCTTCTGTGGCAGTTTGTGTGCAGTCTGATGTTAGAAAACCAGGAAAGCCACACTCCAGCATTTTGTCCGGGATCCAAGTTGGCGTCTCCTTCTCCCAGCTAAATCGAATAGATTTGTACCCGCACAAATTATCAACATTGAATTTTCGACTCCAAGTATTACCTAGATAGGACAGGCTGTAGTACGGGGACATGTATGTAGAAGTGCCAACTCCAGTTTGACAGCAGACAGCCACTACATGAGAGCAGGGTCTGCGAAGAAGCCGCATCTTGTTGCATGAACATGCAGCACTTTTTCTGATTGTCCATGCTTCAAACTTATTCATGCTACATCTAGATTTTGAATACAGGTGAACAGCTACACGCTTCTGCCCTGACCGAACCACAAACTTTTTAACATCATCCCCCGATATAACATTGTTGCCCTTTGTTTTCACGCAGGTCACCTGATGCACCTGGGCCTTCTGCATTTTGAGATTCATCTCATCCTGGACACGTTGAGGGAACTTCATTTCTGGGTCGTTGATTGCTTTGTTTGCTGAGGCACTTGTGTTTGCGAAGTACTCTATGATGCGCTTGAATGTCACCTCCACTATGGCATAGAGTGGAAGATATTGTACCCCTTTGAATACATCGTGCTTATATATATCAGATGTACCAGTGCCCATGATGCCATACCTAGCACTATTTGTGTCATGCAGCAGTGACCACTTTTCCTTTGATTTTAGATGGATCCAATCAGAAAACTTTGTTATCTTCCTTCGGCTGTCATCTCCGTGATTTCCTTCTTCCCCATCCTGCACCGATTTCAGTTGGCTGCATGGAATTTGTGCCTCAAGTACTGCCTCATCATGCTCTCCTGACCCCTGCTGCATTTCCTGACTTGTATTCTTTTCTTTCTCTGCAATATATTTCGATGTCAACTCATCTAGCTCCTTCCAGATGTCAGCAAACTTACTTGGTTGCTTCTGCTGGCAAAGCCTCTTGAACATCATCACTAGTGTTTTGTCACTGAAATATGCCAAGAAGTCTTCAGCAAGGTGTAGCATACACCACCTGCTTTTTACGTCCCTCCATGGGTGCGGTTCATCAGGGTCATTCTGAATATCATCTACAGCATTTACCAACTCCACTTTACAATCATGAATAATGCAGACACCAGACCGCTCCTTCACGACTGCTCGCTTCACATTCCTAAGAAACCAAAGCCAGCTTTCCTTTGTCTCTCTCTCTCTGCAATAGCAAATGCTACTGGAACGAGGCAATCATTAGCATCAAATGCAAGGGCACTCAACAGCACCCCTTGATACCTCCCACATAGTGGTGTGCCCTTGACACAAAGCACAGGGCGACAGAAACTGAAGGCATGTATGCACTGTGCAAGTGCCCAAAATATGTAGTGGAGGACTCGAAAATCCTTGCAGTCCACAACCTCTGTATCCTTAATGTCAAGAAAACTACCTGGGTTAGAACATACTATTTTCTGAAGCAACCTTGGGACATAGTCGTATGAATCATAATATGTACCAAATCTGAATTCCAAAGCATTCTGTTTTGCCCTCCATACCTCAGGGAGATTGACCTGCTTGCCACATTCTTCAGCAAGATACACTGAGATTTCCTTCACTGTCGTTGTTAGCAAGCAGTCGTGCAGAAAGCGCAGACCCAGAGGCTCATGAGACAAATTCTCCAGGGGCAGCAAAACCTTTGACAGTTGAGAGTAACCATCAGGTACGGCTTTGAGCAGAACATCATAGTGTTTGAGTTCAGAGCAGTCTGCATACAGCATGAGCTGCAGAAACACGTTTTTCCTCTTCATTTTATTGATAAAGGAAGTCCAACACTTGTCGGTAAATAAAACCCGGGACTCCCAGTCCAAGTTGTCCGAATACCATTCTGGATCATGGTCTAGACTGAAGATGTCAGTGTATTCTTTGAAGAACCCCTTGATATTGAGATCTTGAGTCTCTGGATGAAGCCGGAACAGTTTCAAGATCCAGAGCTTGACATCCACCAATTTCATCGGCCACGGCTGCGGCAGCTCCGCCACTATGTGTCCGCATTCATCCAAATCTTGTCCTTTCACAAGGTAGAAATCATGTAAGTCTCCTCTGTGCCCATAGCGCACTTCGATGTGATATGTTTTGTGAACCTATACACCAAACAATGGCGCAATATGGATGCGACAGATATAGATGAAAGAAATTAGGTTCAGGAGAAGTCTAGCAGTGATGAGTTTGGTGTACAGTACAACGCGAAGCCACGAACCTGTGCCTTCCGAGGCTTTCGAGTGGCCGCCGGGGCCTTCCGCTTCCTCCCACCGGTGGTGGCATCCTGCAATCTCAAAAGCACGCAAACATTGGCCGAAGGGGGATCGCGAATCGACTATACAAGGAGGATGGTGCAGCGGAGAAGACAACATACGGGATTGAAGCCATTGGAGGCCGGACCGGACACGTCGGGGCCGGCGGCGGTGGAGGACGCGCACGGTGCCGTCGATATCGCACGGGCGGACGAGCCCCCGCGCTTCCCCATGGACGGATTCGTCGGAGGTGGCCTCCGCTGGAGTGTCACTGGAGTGTGGACTGAGGTGCTGGCGCCTTGGCGGTGGTGGGGAAAGGAGTGAGTTCCCTCCGTTTTCTCAGATTTTCCCGCCATTTTCAGACGGTGGGACTAGCTGCGGGCTGCGGCCTGCGCCACGAGCCGACGAGCCAGGTCTAGGCGGGCCTGTGTGGGCTCAAGTAATTCTGAGCTAGGCGTTGGGCCTTTGTTCATGTATATTTGTCCGTGAATATGGGTTTAACCGAACGGCACACAAATAGTTATCATCAAAGGAATAACAAATGTTTCTAAAAAATCAAAAGAATAATAAATTAATACAGCCATATGTGTGCGAATTTTTAGTCCAATAAAACCATTTTTATGTTTATGATCACACATGAAACCAAACCCGCAAAAGGAAGCAGCGATATCTGAACAGAAGGCCATCATCTACCCGTTAAAGAAGCTGTTGTACGTGTACGCTTGCGGCCGGACTAGCATTTACATGGCGAGCATTTCTTTTATTATCTCCACTAGATCTACTTTTTTACATTCTTTTAAAATTTATACTATAGAGAATTTAGAAAACAAGGT